>JANAVB010027997.1:5954337-6425469 GCA_029216955.1 Iris pallida
AATATTTAATATTTAATATTTAATATTTAATATTTAATATTTAATATTTAATATTTAAAATTTAATTATTTATTACTTATTATTTACTATTTATTTTCTATCAAACTTAAATAAGAAAAATGAAAGTTGAATGAGACTTAGAAAATCATATTATAAAACTTTATGCATTTTCTATAATGGTTTCATGTGTCATAGTCGCTGACAAAAATGATTCGGGGCCTGTAGTAGTCTACTCTTGGTTAGCCATCCATTCCGATAGACTTTGGTAGAAGTCAACCAACCACTTGACCTTATCTAAGGGCTGAATGAGCTCCTTGTCTTTTTCACGAGAAAATACAGTATCATCAACTGAATGCCTTAATTTCAATTTGAGCGCATCAAGATTGTAGCAAGTTCTCTTATAATCCCGAGCCAACCATATGACCTTACTAGAAATATCCTTGTAAACGACTTTTCCAAGAAAGTTAATATGTGATACTGTATCCTTTATCTTGTTGATAACTCAATCCCGATGCAAAATTATGTAACTAATAATGTGACTTGTGTGACTTTTGATCGAACTTATAGCATCCTTCAACATATTATCACTCACCTGCAGCTTTAGCACCTTAGCCTCCTTGCCCTGTTATAATTTCAGTTTTTCACACTTTCTAATGTAATCACTAACCAACCACCTGTTCTTACTATTTTACTAGAAAAAATCCGAGAAATGATTTCCCGACGAAACTTGATATTTCACAATTTAGCTTGTACTCACTAATCAACCACCTCCAATAAAGATTTTGTGAGAAATGACTTCCCGAGTAAACTTGACATGTGATATTGCATCCTTTATTCCGTTATTGTCACCAACCAACATATTGAACGTGTCAGTAAAATTATTGGGTTTCTTAAGCAATATTATAGCTGACATAGCATTCTTTATTAGACTATTAATCTCAATCTGGCACGAAAGTCTTTCTTCCTGACGTGTGATGAAACTTTCAACCTCTTTCAGCTTTTTATTACCCTCATGTAGCTTCAACAAAAGCTCGTTAGCCCCTAAAGCCTACTCTAACTCAATTTTGTCTTATTAACCTCTTCAATAATTCTCTTATAACCACGAAACATCCTTTGGTCGTTGAGATAACATAATGGCTGGCATTGCTTGATGCAACAAAATATCAGATATTACCTTATTTATCTCATTTTTTGTCTCGATTTGGCGCGAAAGTTTTATTTTATGACTTGCGAGTATTATATTACTTTGTTTAAGTTTCAGCGAAAGCTCCTTAGCCTCTTCATGAGCATTCTTTAAGTTCGATAAAGTCTCCATCTCATTTTTTTAGGATGGTAAGTGCAATTTTATACTGCTTAAGTTGTTCCACACAGTCCTGCCGAAGCTTGTCCAATTCTTTAAGAAAATTGTCAATGTCCTCTAAACAATGATCTATGTTGCTTTTCATTTTCTTCTTCTCAAAGCATTCCTTTACTTGAATATGATGACTGGTACTCGCGTTTTTCCACTACTGTGTCACGGACTTAGTGTTTTAGGCTACACTTTGACCCGTGCGGCGCACTATCTTCCTCCTCGAAATATCCATCGCTAACTGGAGAATTTCCAGTTAGCGACGGATGGCGACTACCTGTCGACGGAATATCCGTCGCTAACTGGAGATATTCCCAGTTAGCGACGGGTTGGCGACTACTAATCGACGGAATATCCGTCGGCAAGGTACTGGAAATATGAAAGATTCACAGAACCTTAGCGACGGGTTCTCCGTCGCTATTTAGTCGCTCATAGTCGGTAAAGGTTTAGCGACGGACTCTCCGTCACCATTTCCGTGACTGATTGCCGACGGCATAGCGGCGGGATATCCGTCGCCAAGGTTATGAAAATATGGAAAATTTCCATAACTGGATCGACGGATGAACCGCCGCTATTCCGTCGCCAGTTCATCGAAACGTAGCAACTAAGAGCGATGATTTAGCGATGGAGTTTGTGTTTCAGAAGCTCTTTGATATGCGTTTACCGACAAGTTGCCGACGGATTGGCGACGGAGATTGCGTATCAGATACTCTCTGATACGCTTTTACTGACAAGTTTCCGACGGAATGCCGACGGATTAACCCATCGGTAAGATGATGTATTACTTACTTTCTGATACTTGATTTGACGAAAATCCGTCGGCCAGTCTTTGCTAATTGTACGAATATGGCTGCCAAAAATTCGTCGCTCAGTCGTCGCTTGGCGACAACTTGGGGACAGATTATTTTTAACGACGAGTCATATCCCGACGGATGTATTTGACCCAAATCCGTCGGCAAACCGTCCGTAATCTGATTTACCGACGGGTTGGCGACGGATATGACCGTCGCTAAAAGGTTGAATTTTGGTAGTGCCCCAACGCTTAGCTAGATCGCTACGACGATATTGAGAATATTGTGGAGCAAACGAGAGAGAGTGGAAGTATAAAAACTTCACTATACAAGAAAAGACTACAACTTTGGGTGGTGAGGAACAAATGACGTCTCCCCCTTTATTTATAATGGCTCATAGAGCTTTACATGGAAACTTCTGGGAAGAATATTTCAGGTATTGTACTTCCAACCATAACTGGAACGACATGTTCCAGGATTATTCCCTAAGATCATAAAAAAAACTTCTCGAGCCATCCAGATGGATCTTGGGCCTTCCAGAAAGTTCTACTATCTTCTAGAGACTTCCACCATCTTCTAGAATGTTCTGGAAGCTTCCCGTATAACCCGGTCCGTGGAGAGTTATGCAAATCCGTCTCAGTAGGACACAAACTTTTGGGCGTGACATTCACCCCCACCTGTTTCGTCGACGCCCTCGTCGACGGGTGCAACAAGTCTCGGGACGATGTCCACTCTCGTTGGCATGATTGCTGCGCATCGTCCCTCCTTTGTGCGTCTCATGCGGCGCTTTCCTTTGCCCATCTTATCCTCAAGATTGGAAGAAAACTGGTTCGCCGTACCAACTCTGGTCTCGGTCTATGCCCTCATCGGCATAGGATGAATCTCGTACGGGCTAACGAATCGTCAGTCCCCCTTGTCTCGTGCCTGTACATGTTTCTGCACACCTCCGCACATGCGAGTCCCCTTGCAAGCCTATCGACCCGAATGTCCCTCACGAGCCTTGAACAACTCCTTGCTCGAGTTACTCCGCCTCGTCGCTTCTGCCTCCGCGCAGCTTGCGATATGCTTCTCTGCCCTCGAGCCCAGCCTGGTAGCACGGTCCACCTCCCTCCGCGAAAGTGGTTCCTTGGGACGCCCCCTCGCAACACCCTTGGTCTTGCACGAAAGGTGTTCCTCCTCGACGCCTTCCTTCTTCTCGAGCACCGCTAGGTATGCTGTCTCCCTTTTGCCACCTCTCTTGAGCTGAATAGCAGAGATAACTTTCCCCTTCGAAGGCTTGCCTCGTGCACCTTTCACCATGCACGATGAGTCTTCCACCATGAAACCGACAACTCACAAATGTGGCATCGGAATCGCCTTAGCCGCGATAAGGAAATCCATGCCCAGTATCATCTTGAAGTCATCCAGCGATGCAATGGTGAAATTGGCAACACCCGACCAGTTTTCCACCGCTATACGGGACCCCTTGGCTACCTCCTGCATAGGGCGTGCCTCCGCATTGACCGTCTTCATCATGCTCGAATCTTCCTCCAAGGCTAGACCCAAGCGACGGACCTCCGCGCCCGTGATAAAGTTATGAGTGGCGCCCGTATCAACCAACGTCCGTGTACTCATGCCATTGATGCTCACATCAACGTACATGAGCTCCCTGCTCGGAGTCCTCGACACAGCAGACTTGGTCTTCACGGCATTGAGTAAGTGCAAAGCTCCCATGTGCGCTCCCACTTCGCACTCATCGTCCTCCACCTCCTCGCTTTGGACGAGATTCTGTTGGAAATATTAGACAGAATTCCTAACGCAAGCAATCAGAAGAAGTAAAATTCAGAACAGGAATTAAGAGTTTAGGATTCGAGGCACGTTACAAACGCTGTCCTTAGAATAGAATTTTGCCCCCACAATTGTGCAGCGGGTTCCTTCGATCCACAGCACCGTGCACCCGGTAGTGAATCCCTCGATCGATCACAGCCTTGCCCAGAGAAAGAGTTGGACTGAAGGAGGAGAAGGAGGGTTATGGTTGCAATTTTTCTCTTCTGTATGAACAGAGTTCCGAACGAGAAAGAGAGAGAGAAAAGATTTTTCGTATTTGATCCAACAGATCACCTGATTTGATTTTAAAATCAAATCTCTCTGTACATGGCCAGAATTATCTCCGTGATCCACAAATCCCGTAACGGGATTACGTGGTAACAGTTCTTACGGGAGACCAGGCAACCGAACCAAAAAATTAAATCATATAATAATTAAAAGGAGATAGAAAATTACTTTTATATCCTTGGTCCGGTTCGCGGCGCGCAAGCGTGCAAAGTGCTAAGTGCGCGACAAATAAACGCGTCAAAAACGCGAATTAAATCGCGCACTCGCTCGCGGGTTGGATGGGATATAGCCCATCCCCTACAAAACCCACTAACCCACTAAGGAGGGAAAAGCCTTATATGGAAAGGAGAACTTTTTTTCCTTTCCCATGTGGGACTAAAAGAAGAGTGGATGCCTTTTGAATCACACATGTGTGTTGCTTTCCAAGCAACAAATGCATTAAAAAACCAATAATCCCCCACATGATTGAAAAGGAACAAAAGAATATAGATAGGCAGAACGATAGGAAAGAGAATAAGATTTGGGCAGTTACATTATGTATCAGAGGAAGGTGTCTTTCGGACTTGAACCTCCCCTTAGTGTTGTACATTTCATCTATACGGATCCAAAGTGACGTAAGTCTTGAACTTAGGATCTTGTTTGTACAGACTCAACGTACACACAAACACATTGCAGGCATTTGATCGTATCAACTGTTGTGCACTTTTCGGCCATGTGCTTATCTCGATTTTTTGAGAGCTCTAGAGAACAACTCGAGTTTCCATAGAAAGCGGCCCCACTTTCACTCCCAAATAGGTGAATCTTTCTAGGTATTCTGCAATTTATATACCCTGCTTTACAAGCCACAGATTCATTAAGATTTTACAATCAACCTCAATTTTATTGCAGATTAACACTATATAGTAGAGGAATGGTTCATTACAATTACATCTATATAGTGCTTTTCAGTCACACATCAATTTTGTTGTTACCTATTGAACCTTTTCTTGGTCCTACCAATCGAATGTTGGGTTGCCTTTGAGGTGACTCAATCTAAGAGCTTTAACCCCATTCCTCTTGCCGTCTCCAACACTAGTCTCCTTGAGAGACCTTTAGTTCCTACTGTGAGCCTTCCCGTGCCACTTTATGGAGAAATGGAAGTTGTTAAAGATGCAATTGGGTCTTTAGTAGCTTGGCCCAAAGAGTTTATTGTTGGTGGTCTTCAGGTAATATTATTTAATGCTAGTGTCAATATCTTTTATGAAATTGTCAAAAAAAATTCAATATGCAACAGGTAAGTACTAAACCAATTGAATCTGACAATGTTCAACCTTTGAAGGTTGCTCGCTGTGGTAGGGAGATAATTGACACTTTCGAAGAGATGGTAGAAACCATTAAGGATACCGACCCTCACCTTAAAATACCATTGGAGGAAGGAATGTTCGGAAGCTTTAATCCATCTTGTTATCTTTCTAAAATCGTTCTGCTGGAGTTATGTAGGATGCAATGGCTAGATGTGAATTCTGTTGTTGCCTACATGAGGTAAGAAATATGAAATTTATATTCTGAAATTTTGATTTTGAGATTGACACCATATTTAACTATTCTTTTGGCTTTAGGTTTTTGCTTGAAAAATTTCCAAACTCTCAGGAGCTTTTGATAGTGTTCAACCCTTCTCCTATGAGTAACGCATCCGGGCCTGCAAGCAATCTGGTTAGAGAAAGGCTCCAAGAGGCTAAGAAAACCCAAATTTGCTTCATTCCATTCATCTACAAGGAGTACGAAGTTTTAATCAAGTAGCAAGATTTTTTTTTCCTATTCAATAACCAATGTTCTTTATTCCATTCATGTTCCCTTTAATGTAGGAAGCATTGGATTCTAATTGTTACTGACCTCTCTACCTTTAATGTTTACTGGTTGGACTCGCTATGTTTTAAACCGAGAGGAGATATTAAGTTGTTTTTCAATACGTGAGTGAAATTATTATTATTATTGTTAATATTTTAATACTGTGTGTGTATTCTGATGTTAGTATATACAATTATTTTCTACTAGTGGCCTCAACACAGCATATATTGGTGGTAAAAGATCAAATAGAAGTCCTACTTGGAAATTACCAAAGGTAATCAAACTAATATATGACTTATTATAATCATGGACATTATATTCTCTTACAAATAATATCTTCATGTAGGTCCCGAAACAATCTGGAGGTTATGAATGCGGATATTTTGTTATAAAATATATGCGGGATCTCATGGAAGACCCCTCTCATACTATTGAGTCAAAGGTAAGTTGTTCATTAATTTAATTCTTAATTACTTTTTTGAAATTATACAAACTAATGTAACTATTTTTTGACTTTTTAGCTAAAAAATTGGCTGGAAAATCAACATACACGCAGGAAGAACTAGATGATGTCCGTTGCGAATTCATCGAATTCGTTGCCAATCATATGGATACATGAGGGTCAAGTTACTCATTTCACTCATTTCCATTACTGATACGAGACACCCTAGTGTCACATGGACACAATATAGGGGTGAGCATTATTCGGTTTTGGACCGAAAATCGAACCGAACCGAACCGAATAAGAGGTTCGGTTCGGTTTTAAAAAAAATCGGTTTGGTTTCGGTTTTGAAAATACTAAATTTTCTTATTCGGTTTCGGTTTTGGGTTTCGGTTTCAGTCCAAAATCGAAAACCGAATAAGAAAATTTAATTAATTAATTTATATATATATATGTGTGTGTGTGTGTGTGTGTGTGTGTGTGTGTACTATATATATAAGTATTAATATATATAGGTACATACTAAATATATATAGGTATATACTAAATATGTCTATGTATATTTAGTTACTATATATATTAACAAAAAAAGCTCAAAAAAATATGAATAAACCGAAAACCGAACCGATTTAATTCGGTTCGGTTTGATTCGGGTTTGGGCCAATTCGGTTCGGTTTCGGTTTTGCTTATTCGATTTCGGTCCAATTCGGTTTTGGGTTATTCGGTTCGGTTTAAACCGAATAAACCGAATGCTCACCCCTAACACAATACACTCAAGACACTGTCAAGACACTCACTAAACTTTGACTGATAGTCCTACCCTCTGTTCTGTTTATCGAACATCAATTTTTGGTTATGGATTTGTTAGGGTTTGTGGATTTGTTATGGATTTTGAAACATCAATCACAGCTTTGATTTTCAATCAAATAACATAAGCTTTTCCCATATTTCTTCTACTTTGCTGCTATGGATAAGAATAATACTTTAATTCATATTTAAGTTAATAACAAAAGATAAATTGTTTCATGTGTTGTTTATGCATTTCTTGTATGATCAAGTGGTTTAGGCATCTTTTGGGAATTTCTTATATAAAGGAACTGGAAATGTTTCATGTGCTGTTTATGCATCTCTTGTATGATCAAGTGGTTTAGGCATCTTTTGGGAATTTCTTATATAAAACATTTTTGTATTATCATCCATCTGTTGACAAATGACGCTAAGTTTGGCTCGTATTATCTACTCTTTGCATCTTTCTCAATTGCATGGATTCTCATTTTGATTCTTGTAACGTAAACCATCATTTTTTAAAATTACAAACAACCTCAACATAGATTCTCAGTTCCATCATTTTTTTAAAACTATAAACAAACTCAACATAGATTCTCAGTTCTGGAACACCCCTCTAACACGACACACATGGTGAAACATATGCCTATATATACCTGTCATTGACACTTATACCAACTTGACACACAAAGCAGCTTATGGATGAATCATTTATACATGGCCTCCTAATCTCTTACACATGTAATTCCCAAGGCTGTGCCCCAGTTCTTTGTCTGCCTCATGTGCAGAGATCTCTGATACCCTACCTGTCCAATTCGACCATTGATACTCTAAGGGTACACTAAGTTTCCTAGATTGCTTGTACCTGTCCATATGTGTATGTTGTTGACCTAAATTTGTTCCCAGGTCTTGCATACCTGTCATACTCTAACATAAAACAAATACTCATTAACTGGCACTGGCTTACTGCTTGCGTAGGCCTATGGCCAAGAGCCTACAACAGGTCAAGCTGGAGGGGGGGAATGAGTCCCCTACTGCTGCTAATGTAGCCTACTGCTTTGGCCTGGCCTACTGCCACTTGCCCTTCCTGCAGGCAATAGCCTCAAGCCTTAGCCCAACATCTGCAGCATCAGTGGCCTTAGCCAACATCTGCTGCCACTTGCCTACAGCAGGTCAAGCTGGAAAGGGGGGAATGAGTCCCCTGCTGCTGCTAATATAGCCTACTGCTTTGGCCTGGCCTGCTACCACTTGCCCTACCTGCAGGCAATAGCCTCAGGCCTTAGCCAACATCTTTCTGATAGTTACATTATATATACACAAGATGAATCTGACAGAAACTCCACACAACAGTTTTCCACAACATATGTTGAATTGTGATCTTAATGTGTATTTTTAATCAGGACTTATACATCATTCAAGATCCTATAGTTACATATATATACATCATTATATCACATTTATTAAACCTAGCTTGTTTTATCTTTTGCAGGGTACATGTGCTGTGGACACATGGAAGTTAGGGCCGGCCACATGGAGGGGGAAAGTTTGTGAGGGTGTGAGCAAATAATGGGTGGTTGGGATTGAATGTTGGGGAAAAATGAAGGCTAGGATTTAATGATAATAAAAATAGGTCATCCTTAGGAAATTAAATAAAATGGGTTGTCCAATAAATATTCAAAATAGATAAAATAGGTATTTAATATTTATAGAAAAAATGAGTGTGTGGATATTCATGAGGGGGTAACATGGAGCTTAGACTGGGTTCGATCGAGCCGGGTCGGGTCAAAATCGGACATGGTGCAATAATTAAATTAATTTAGGTATTTATAATCATGGGTAAATAAGTAGCATGTGGGGGCTCAAATAAATGGGACACAAGGGTCAGGCGGGTAGTAGGCTTCATGTGGGCCATGTCCATATTTTGGGTCGACTAGGTTGGGTCGATGTTGGGTCCCGAAATTAAATTGGAAGTCGGGTCACGAATTACGGTGGATAATTAATTAGCCTAAATTGACCCAAAAGTTGTGCGAAGCAAATGAATCACAATATGGTGTATCTGAGTGGGACACGAAGGTCATGGGTGAAGAGCGTCTCGAGTAGATCAGACATGACAAGTTGGTTTCAAGAAAATGACTAGCCTTGTGCTCCTAAATTAAAAGTCACGGTAACGTGCTCACGATGATCAAAGATAAAAGTGGAAAAATCAATTAATGATCAAATGGTCTAAATTGACCCGGAGTTGTGTGAAACAAAAAGAGTACAAGGAAACAAGTTTGGATGGAACATGATATATCAACGTGAAGGTAATCTTGTCTACTCCACACTGATGAAGAGAGTTTCCAGAGATGAACATCCCTGACACTCCAAATATCAAAGGCACGAAAAAGAGCATTAAATTAAATAATAATCAAATAATAATATTTATTCAAAATAAATGATTTATAAAATTGAAAAAAAATAAGCCCTAAATTTAGGGGGCTTACAGGGTTCCAGCGATCTATCCCCGAGATACAATGAATCCTTCGATCCACAACACCGTGCACCCGGTAGTGAATCCCTCGATCGATCACAACCTTGCCCAGAGAAAGAGTTGGAAGGAAGGAGGAGGAGGAGGGTTCCGGTTGCAACTTTTCTCTTTTGTACGAACAGAGTTCCGAATGGGAAAGAGAGAGAGAGAGAAAAAAAAATTTGTATCTGATCCAACAGATCACCTGATTTAATTTTAAAATCAAATCTCTCTGTACGTGGCCAGAATTATCTCCGCGATCCACAAATACCGTAACGGGATTACGTGGTAACGGTTCTTACGGAAGACCAGGCAACCGAACCAAAAAATTAAATCAAATAATAATTAAAAGGATATAGAAAATTACCTTTATACCCTTGGTCCGGTCCGCGGCGCACAAGCGTGCAAAGTGCTAAGTGCGCAACAAATAAACGCATCAAAAACGCGCATTAAATTGCGCACCCGCTCGCAGGTTGGATGGGATGTAGCCCATCCCCTACACAACCCACTAACCCACTAAGGAGAGAAAAGCCTTATATGGAAAGGAGAACTTTTTCTCCTTTCCCATGTGGGACTAAAAGAAGAGTGGATGCCTTTTGAATCACACATGTGTGTTGCTTTCCAAGCAACAAATGCATTAAAAAACTAACAGATTCACACGCATGCTACTTATCGAACAATCCCGAGCAAAGTGCTTCTCTTCGCATATGAAGCATGAAACAACTCGCTAGGGTTGGGCCTTCTCGTGCTTCTTTCTCCCGGACAGACCTTCCTTATGAGAGCTCTCTTGCTCTCGCCCACCATTCCCCTTGGTGGACTTTGGCTTGGCCTCGGCATCGTTGTCGTCCTACATGTACTCGACGAGCTGCTCGGCTGCTACCACAGTGGTGTTCAAGTCTTGCCCCCTCTGTCGCTGTAATTCTTGAACCGCCTAAGGTTTGAGTCCATCGAGGAAGAAGAACAAACGATCCTCCTAGCCCATGTTAGATATCGCGAGCATCAAGCGTATAAACTCTGCGATGTACTGCTTGATCGCCCCGGTATGCTTGAGTTGTCGCAAGCTCCGCCTCGCTGCAAACTCCACATTCTCCGGATAGAACTAAGACTTGATCTCCTTCTTGAGATCCGCCCAAGTCTCTATCGAGCACAAACCTTTCTCGGCTTCCGTGCACCTAAGATGCCACCACTGCATCGCATCCTTTGTGAAATAGAGTGAAGCAATATCCACCTTCTCGGCGTCATCATTGATGTGCAACGCCTTGAAGTATCACTCTACGTTCCATAAGAAGTTTTCAACTTCTTTGGCATCTCGCACCTCGCTGAAAGATTTTGGCTCGGGGATCTTCCTTCGCCTCAGTGCCTCCCTACTGGAAGGTCCACCGTTCGCAGCGGCCTTCTCCAAAGCAACTTTGGTCTTGAGTTCTCTGCAACTCTCGACCACGGTTTTTATCTCCTCGTAACCTTGGACTTTCCTACGCACGTCCTCAATCTCCGCATGATGCCCCTTGAGCTCCTCCTCAAGTGTGGATCGGATCTCTTATAATAGCTCCCGAAAGATTGCCATGGACGAAGTAACATCGCTCTACATTCCATCGAAGTATCTTTCTAGCCTCGTGTTGCTTTGCTCCACGGAGCTCATGCGTATCTCCATATCCCTCGAACCCGCCTCCAAGACTCCAATACGTTCGACAAGATCCATAAGGCTATGCTCCTCTGTAGAATCCGTGTTCTTTCCTGTGCGTCTTAGTGTGCCCCTCCTTAGGCGACGTGGGTCCCTCTTGGACGTTCTCGGATGTCGATATGGCACCAACCGACCTTCGCTCTGATACCACTTGTCACGAACTTAGTATTTTAGGCTACACTTTGACCCGTGTGACGCACTATCTTCCTCCTCGAAGAGTCGTGAAAGCCTTCCTCCAACGCTTAACTAGATCGTTAAGACGATATTGAGAACATTGTGGAGCAAAAGAGAGAGAGAGAGTGATATAAAAATTTTACTATACTAGAAAAGACTACAAATTTGGGTGGTGAGGATCAAATGAGGCCTCTCCCTTATTTATAATGGCGCATAGAGCTTTACATGGAAACTTTTGGAAAGAATATTCCAGGTATTATACTTCCTATCACAACTGGAACGACAAATTCCAAGATTATTCCCTAAGAATATAAAAGAAAACTTCTCACGCTATACAGAAGGATCTTGGGCCGCCTAGAACGATCTTGGGCCTTCCGGAGAGATCCACTATCTTCTAGAGACTTCCGTCATCTTCTAGAATATTCTGGAAGCTTTCCGCATAACCCCGGTCCATGGAGAGTTATGCAAATCCGTCTCGGTGGGGCACAAACTTTTGGGCGTGACAACTGGCTCAAGTAAACCTTTTATTTGGTGGTATAGATCATTGACTTCCTTTCTAAGCACCTGGATCATAATGCCAGGTACAAAACATATATCAAGAAGATGAAATTTAAACAATGAAAAAAACAATCAAGATTCATCAAATCTTTGCAAAATCAAGTGACAATTTTCCTATATTGTTGCAATGCTTTAACAAAGACAAAGTAGATGGAAGGAACCAGGGCGGAGCCAGGATTAAAATTTTGGGGTGGTCGTATTACTATATATTAGAAAAGTTGACATGTTAATTGAACTTCATAACAAAAATACAAAAATATATAAAAGAGGAAGCGAAAATAAAACTTTTAACAAAGGTAAGATTCAAACCCATGTTCTTTCATTAAAACACCCAAAGTGCTACCACTAGAGCCAACTTATTCTTTATACAATAGAAGCTATATATATATATATATATATATATATATATATATATATATATATATATATATATATATACATATATATATATATATATATATATATATATATATATATATATATATACATATATATATATATATATATATATATATATATATATATATATACATACCTAAAAAGTCAGCAAGTGCGGGCTCAGTTAAATCGTGTATCTCCCCGCACACGATTTTAGCCGGTCGTCCATATATATCCATATAAATATATATATTATATTTATATTTATATTTATATTTATATTTATATTTATATTTATATATATATATATATATATATATATATATATATATTTATATTTATATTTATATTTATATTTATATTTATATATATAAATATATATATATATAAATATATATATATATATATATATATATATATATATATATATATATATATATATATATATATATATATATATATATATAAATATAAATATAAAAAAAAAATATATATATATATATATATATATATATATATATATATATATATATATATATATATATATATATATATATATATATATTAGTTACCATTTTTTAAAAAAATTGGAGGGGGGGGGGGGGGGGTGGTCGTGTCCCCCCTTAGACTCCATGTAAATCCGTCCGTGGAAGGAACGAGAATAGAGACACTACCTACATTTTATGATAACAAACAAGGGGCATAAAAACTTTCCATTTATTTTCGTGGATTATGTTGCAATGCTTTAACAAAGACAAAGTAGATGGAAGGAACGAGAATAGAGAGACTAGCTAAATTTTACCATAACAAACAAGGGGCATAAAAACTTTCTATTTCTTTTGTGGATTATGTCATGCTTATCTTTATTTGGTTGATACATCCCTACCATAAGATATAAGGTATGGCTTAAACAACACCTCAACAACCAACGATCAAAAAGAGAGACATTGAGCTCCGACTTGACTTTTGCTTAGTGAATCTGTATTTTGAAGTAGAGCATAGTCGTTCCGCCATAATCTATTGAATTCACTACATAAAAGGTTTATAAGATGCACTACCAAAATATGTCACATTAGCGACGTCAGAAGACGTCGCTAAACATCCAAAAAAATGTCGCTAAAGCAAATCTGCGACGAATTTAGCGACGTTTGGACGATGTCGCGTAAAACATGGTCGCTAACAGGAAGAACGTCGCTAGATTTTTTTACAAGTAGCAACGTTTACCGACATAACGTTGCTAATCTGCGACGAAATAATTTGTTGCTAATAGCCGCTGAGTTTCAACAGTTCGCGACATTGTTTGCAAAGTTTAGCGACGTTGAGCGACTCGATAACTGGCAATTTCGTTTTGCCATGTCACCCTTTTAGCGATGTTTGGCGACAACCAGCATCGTTTCGATACTTGTATAGCGACGTGCTGATACGAACTTAGCGACGAAGATAGCGACGTGAACTGGCTAAAGTTGCTGACCTATAATGTTGGCCACGTCAACATGTTGGCGACGTTCAGCGACGTTCAGATTCTCAGTTTTGCGATGTTCTGATAAACATTAGCGACGTTATCATGCGTCGCAAAGCGTCACTGAGCGTCGCTAAATACCAAAAAAATGAAAGAAAAAAACATAATGTTGTCTGCTTTTTATATAAATGACATTTACATTATAAATCATTGTACCTGCATTCAGAGTCACAGTTTGCATATAATAGACCCGGAACAACCCTCCATAGAATTATCTGGGTTCGTCGACCCCTTCGGTGGAACACTCAACATCGGTAAACCAATGTAGAGACAAATGATAAAAAAGAACTACCAGTAATCAAATAAATAGAATCTAACGATCAAAAAGACATGAAACAGCCGGGTGGATACAAATCCACTACCAAACGGCTATAAAAAGTGTGTCCGATAATATTCAACATAACATAACACAAAGTTTAAGTGTATAAAATAAATACATAAATACCCAACAATGGATCACCAAAACAACAAATAGATAAGTCCAATAAAGTCCAACAATGGGTCAAACACATTCTTCTCGATATGCATGACATCAAGGTTATGTATGAACATATTGGTGCTCCAATATGGCAGGTCCCAGAATATACTTCTTTTCGTCCAATTATGAGGGCGGCCAAATTCATCACACTTGTATCCCTTTGTAATCTCTTCGATAGCACTTGAAAAATCCTTGACCTCCTCCCATATCGTGTCTCCGGTCCACCTTGGTGATGGATTGGTCTTCTCCACAAGGCCAGCACGAAAAGTATTCATGTTCCTCCGGAATGGATGGTCCTTCGGCATGAACTGTCGATGACAATCGAAGAAGCACGGTTTTCCTCCGTGTTTCAAACGAAAAGCCTTCGTGCGGTCCATGCAATACGGACATAAGAGACAACCATGAGTGCTCCATCCAGATAATATTCCTGTCACGCCCCAGAACCAGAATACTGGAGAGCGGGGGGATGACTCAGCCAGCTACGTATTACGGGTAGATGAATACCGTATAATACGATCAATGCTGTTTAACCAGACGAGGGGGTGCATACTACATAAAAGTCCTACTATGGTCACTTTACATCTATTGTCTCAATCATTCAAACAAGGAACAGAAATAGAGAACATGTAAGATAAAGCAGTAAGGCGTCCCAAACGCTCTGTCAAAATATTCTTGACATCTGACTTTACAAAACATAGCCAGATGATGTAGTAAGGTATACATAATTGTTATCAGCTGCAGTCTGACTTTAGTTACAATTATGTAAAAGTAAATACAAGACGATCCGACTAACATGTCGGTGCCAAACGGCAAAGTATAAGGTAAATAACAAAACGAACGGTGAAGTAAAGAACCCACTCGAGTCCTCTTGCGATCATTCCTCTAGTATTGACCATCTTGGAGGTGGAAGTAAGCTGGATCCTCGGGAACCGGCTCTAAATCTGGCCATGCAAAACCAGAGAGGTTAGACCTCTAATAGCAAGTACCGCAAGGAAGCACGATATGAAGGATGAAACCAGTAAATAAGGGATTATAATAATAGATCTCTGCTTGCTACTGAGATTCACATAACATCACGACACTTCGAACCAACCTCCCAACCAAACAAGAACAGAAGTTGGCCCGTCATGTCCTGACATTCTGATCATCTCAGTTAGGTAACAGAGTAAATACAGTACACAAACAAATCAATTTAAACGGCCATCCAACTCCTACGGCTTACTACTGTGAGTCCAAAGTTATCCTGGAATTATGCAATAAAGAATTCCTCAGTTCTTACTATGTGCGAGCAAGGCTAGTCTATCCAATCAATCAATTGCGCCAATCATGTATTAGACGAGTCCCAGCGGGACGCCCGTCGTTAATATACCATGTACAATTTAATAATATAAGCAGATACCGCTCCCTGCACGTGTGGCAGAACTGCAGTATCTGTGGGAACCAGCCGGCCTGTCGGGCACTTAATAGTCCCAAGAGGGCTGCCATGTAAGAACTCGGGAATCCATTCTCTCCATGCAATCATTATTTTATTTAACTTAATAGCCTCTATGTTGCATAAAATTCCATGCCGTGGATCATGGTCATTCAGAATGAGTACTTCCGTACAAAGTACGATATGCCAACTCTACAACGATACCCGTGCGGTTAGGTTGTAGGTCTTATATAACGTAATGCATCAATCAAAACTAACCACGGAATAATCATGCCTTGACCATAAAGTACACATGCTGTTTTGGTAAAATAAATGAATAAATTAATTAAAGCCTGCATGTATCCATATGCCAATATTCGAGATCAGCCAGTCGATTACAATAGTTCATAGTTCATATGAACGTGTCTCATTCCATTTAATTCAATAAGACGACTAGCCAGTCTCTTAGTTCCATCTAGGAACGCATGATCAATTATAAAGCAAGATAACAATCAATGTTAATTAATGCCAAATTCGGAAAATAAAAATCTATCTCATGAGGTTGGAAAATAAAAGTCTCATGCGGTCGGAAAATGAATAATCCATGCGGCTGAGAAATGAGATTGGGAAATAAATAATCCATAATAAATATCTCATGCGGTTGAGGAATAAGATTCCATGCGGCTGTGAAATGAGATTGGGAAATAAATATCTCATGCGGCTGAGAAATGAGATTGAGCTCATGCGGTTGGAAAATAAATCTCATGTGGCTGTGAAGGAACCCATCTTCTCAGAAAACCTGAGAAGGATGGTCATGGAACCCTTGGCTTCCAAGCTCCATAAAACCTTCACTGTAAGTCCAAATTTGGACTTCCATAGGTCAAAATGGGGTAGAACGAAATTCTCTACGACATGGAACCATCAAAACTTGAAGATAACAAAGTTTACTAGATCAAAACCTAAGAAATCCAAAAATGCATCAATCTTAGATCTACAACAAATAAGCCATAGAAATTGAAAATGCTAAGTACTAAAGAGACTTAGAATCAAATAAGGAAGATGATGGAACAATAATAATGGGGATCCATCAAGAAGCAAGTTGGCACTTGCCTAGCTCTCTTAGGTCGGTGGAAGAGGAGTTATGAGGAAGAAGAAGATTAATGGTGAAGTAATGAAGAGAGAGAAAGGGGGATGGGCTTTAAATGGAAGGAATGGTGGTAGGTGGGGGTCTAATTCGGTTCATGATGAACCCACAAATAAACCAATCTAAGCTGATCCTAAAGCAAGGCTAAAGCAGAGTATAAACGCAGAAATAAAATTACAGGAAATTAATTAACATAAAATTGAAGGAAATTAAATACAGAGTAGTACATGGTAAATATTAAAATAAATACTTTTAAACAGTGCATGTATTTAAAATACGTATTCTGGGAACGGGGAGTGACATCTCTACCCTCCTTAAAAAAATTTCGTCTTCGGAATTTCAAATCCAAGCAGGATAGAAACATCGGGGCTAAACTAATCTAAGTACAAGCAATTCAATCAAGCAATCATTCTATATTTAACAATCTACGATATCAAGCAATTCTACCCATAAGGTAATAAGCATGAGGAATCAAGACAATCAAGGTACACAGAAAAAGATATACCTTGTGAGTCAAACAGGTGTGGATACCGTGATCGGATATCATCCTCACGTTCCCACGTTGACTCTCCTAAAGGGTGATGACCCCAAGCAACCCGGACAAGACTAATTGTTCGGTTCTTGAGTATCTTCTCTCTTCGATCCAAAATAGACACAGGCTGCTCCTCGTAAGACAGGTTGGTTCCAACAACCAGCTCAGAATGATCGAGGATATGGCTTGGGTCCGATACATACCTTCGCAACTGAGATATATGAAATACGTCATGCACCTCTCGTAACGAAGGTGGAAGGGATAAACGATAAGCAACATCGCCTATCCTCTCAAGGATAACAAACGGGCCCACGTATCGGGGACTCAACTTCCCGCGAATGCCAAATCTAATGACCCCACGGGTAGGTGAGATCCGCAAGAATACGTGGTCCCCAACAAAAAATTCTAGCGGCCTACGATGCTGGTCCGCCCAATGACGATGCCGATCCTGCGCAACTCGAAGTCGCTCTCTAATTCCTTTAATCACTTCCACTGTCTGAACAATCATCTCCGGGCCTAACATCTTTCTCTCCCCAATATCGTCCCACGCTAGTGGCGATCTACACTTCTTACCATATAGTGCTTCAAATGGCGCCATCTGGATACTGGCTTGATAACTGTTATTATATGAGAACTCGACCAAGTGTAGGTGGCTCTCCCAAGATCCTCCAAAATCTAGGGTGCAAGCTCGCAACATGTCTTCTAAAGTCTGAATTGTTCTTTCTGACTGCCCGTCCGTCTGTGGATGGTAAGCCGTGCTAAATCTTAACTTGGTACCCAAGCTATGATGTAAACTCTTCCAAAAATGTGATGTAAAACGGGTATCTCTATCTGACACAATGCTGATGGGGACTCCATGCTGCCTGACTATCTGCTGCATATACAACTCTGCCAACTTTTCTGTAGATTGTCCTACTCTGAAAGGAAGAAAGTGTGCCACCTTCGTAAGCCGATCTACGATTACCCAAATAGCATTTTTACCACTTGGTGATCTCGGTAAACCGGTCACAAAGTCCATTGTAATATGTTCCCATTTCCATTCCGGAATAGGAAGCGGTTGCAATAATCTGGCTGGCCTCTGTTGTTCTGCCTTCACTTGCTGACATACCAAGCAACGGGAAACAAATCTAGCTATCTCCCTCTTCATCCCGTTCTACCAGAAGTGCTGCTTGATATCTTGGTACATCTTGGTCCCTCCAGGATGTATAAAATACTGAGAACTGTGAGCTTCTGCCATAACCTCCTGTCTGATATCTCCACTAGGAACACATAGGCGTGACCCAAACCTAAGTGTACCATCTTCATGGATTTGTATCTCCTTTCTAAGTCCTGACTCACATTCTGCCCTAAGCTTCTGAATCCTTGGGTCCTGTGCCTGAGCTGCCTTGATCCTGTCTACCAAGTCGGATTAAACTTGTAGACTCGCCAGAACTCCTACATCACTAGGAAGTATAACCTCGATGCCCATCTCCTGAAGGTCTTCTAAGATATGCCTCTGTGTTGTTAACATAAATGTGCCGCCTCTCCTGCTGAGAGCGTCTGCTACCACATTAGCCTTGCCTGGATGATACTGAAGCTCCACGTTGTAATCCTTGATCAACTCCAACCATCTTCTCTGCCTCATGTTCAGCTCCTTCTGAGTAAAGATGTACTTCAGACTTTTGTGGTCCGTGTACATGTCCACTCGATCACCATATAAGTAATGCCTCCATAGCTTCAAAGCAAACACTACTGCTGCCAACTCCAAGTCATGAGTCGGATAATTCTTCTCGTGGTCCCGAAGTTGCCTAGATGCGTACGCTATCACCTTCCCATGATGCATGAGGACACATCCAAGTCCTTTACCTGACGCATCACAATAAACGGTAAAACCTCCGGGTCCAACTGGCAATGTAAGAATAGGCGCTGATATCAACTTCTGCTTCAGATTCTCAAATGATGCCTGGCATTCTGCCGACCAGACGAATGGTACATCCTTCCGTGTCAAGCGGGTCATAGGTGCTGAAAGCCTTGCAAAGTCTGATACAAACCTTCTGTAATATCCTGCCAATCCCAAGAAACTCCGCACATCTGCTACGGTCTTGGGTACTGGCCAACTTTCTACTGCTTCTACCTTCTTGGGATCCACTGCTACTCCAGCTCCTGATATGATATGACCCAAAAATGAAATGTGATTCGTCCAGAACTCACACTTGCTGAGCTTGGCGTACAACTGGTTCTTTTTCAGAACCTGCAACACTTTCCTGAGGTGACCTTCATGCTCTTCTTCACTAGCTGAGTATACTAGAATGTCGTCGAGGAACACAACGACAAATTGGTCTAAATATGGCATAAAGATGCGGTTCATCAAATCCATGAATATTGCTGGAGCATTGGTCAAACCAAACGGCATTACCAAGAATTCATAATGCCCATACTTCGACCTGAATGCTGTCTTGGGGATGTCCTCCTTCCGAACCCTCACTTGATGATACCCTGACCGAAGATCTATCTTGGAGAAAACTCTAGCTTGGCTCAACTGATCAAATAAGTCGTCGATCCTGGGTAGTGGGTACTTGTTCTTTACTGTTGTCGCATTTAGCTTCCTGTAATCGATACACAATCTGGATGACCCATCCTTCTTTCCCACAAGTACCACTGGTGCTGCCCATGGTGACACGCTAGCTTGGATGAACTTCTTCTCCTTCAGTTCCTCTATGTGCTGGTACACCTTGGCCTGCTCGAAATTTGCCATTCTATAAACTCGATCTGATATCGGTTTAGTTCCAGGTGCCAATTCTATACTGAACTCAATATCTCTAACCGGTGGGAGACCTGGAAGTTCTTCAAGAAATACGTCTAGAAATTCTTCAACTACCTTCGGAACTTGAACTTCTTCCATTGCCGTCACTACTCCCTTCTCTTGTTGAGTTGCCACTGATCTGACTAAGGTGAACCGCTTCATGCCTGGAATATCAAAAGATACACTCCCTCTACGACAATCTATTGTCGCATGACTGTCTTTCAGCCAGTCCATGCCTAAGATAACGTCGAAATTTCCAACAGAAAATTCTATCAACTGGGCGGGTAAGGAATGCCCGCAAACCACAACACTACACGCTAGAATAACTCTACTAACTCCTACGAGCCCATTACCAGTGAGTATATTCAACCTCCCTGGCAATGCCTCAAACTCCATTCCTAGCCGTGTCGCAAATTGTGCAGATATAAATGAATGTGATGCTCCCGAATCAAACAATGCTACTGCGGGATATGAGGCGACGAGAATGTTACCTGCCACAACATCTCCTGATGCCAATGCCTCTTCCAAGGACAGAGTGAATGCCTGCCCTCGACCTCTTTGTTGGTTTCCATGCTGCGGCCTAGCTTGGTGCTGCTGCTGGCCCCTTTCTTGATGATGCTGGGGTGATCTATGCTGGTATTGCTGCATCGGCGATCCCTGCTGCAGAAACATCTGAGCCTGCGGCATTAACGGGTGCTGTGCCAACGGCCTTACTGCTATCGCTGGTCCTCGATACTGTCCTGCCCCTGGTGCTGGCAGAGCAGGAAATTGCTGTACGGGTCCTCCTGACCTCGAGTTCATGGGACATGTGGTAACCCGATGGTCTGGATTTCCACATATCAAACACTGCCCGTTCAATGTCCGACACACATCTCTAGTGTGTCCTACCTTTCCACAATAAGTACAGCCCGCCGGGGGTTGCTGGTTCTTCCTCTGTTGCTGTTGTTGTTGCCTTGGTGGTGGTGCTGGCCCTCACACTGCTACATCGTGAATGCGAATGCCAAGGGATGGTGCTGTTGTTCGGGGCGCTGCTCCCCTCCTCCTTCAATCTGACTGTGGGATCTCTTCTGACCTCCAGTCCTTGCCGCAAGCCTCTGAATGGTGATCTCATGCCTTCGGGTCGCCGTTAATACTTCATCAAAAGTCTGGTAATTGTGCCCCTCTATCAATTGCAAGAGCTCAAGATGAAACCCTTGCTGGAACCTCATGGCCCTCTGGCGCTCTGTCGCGACCATCTCTGGGGCAAACCTACTCAATCTGCAGAACTCCGCTGCATAAGCATCTACAGTCTTGCCAGCCTGTCTGAGGTTGATAAACTTCTGTTGTAGCTCAAACTGTGCCACAACTCCATAGTACTTTGTCTTGAATCTTGTGGTAAAATCGTCCCAAGCCACAGGACGTCTGATGCCTACTTCCTCTGATTCCCACCAATCACGTGCGAGATCCTGAAGTAACAACTTTACTAGATCCACACGCTCTTCTGTCGGCACCTTAGCTGCTGTCAAGATAGCCTCAATGTCCTTAAGCCATGCATCTGCTGAGATGGCATCCTCCGTGCCTTCGAAACGATGGGGGTTGTACTTGTAAAATCGGGCTGACGCTCCTGAATCTGTCCTTGCCCCTTTTTCCAATGTCGTCTGCAACCCTTGGTTGAGTAGTACATTCTGCTCTTGCAACTGAGCGTGCATGCGCTGCTGGACTAACATCTGGTGTTGTTGAGTGGCCATCATCCCTCTCATGATCTCCAGAAGGGCTGGTGTGTCCACTTCCACGGGGGTAGGCGGAACGATGGGTGGTGTAGGAACCTCCGGATACTGTAGTCCAGTTGTTGGTTCCACTATTACTTCTTCTTGAATAGTCTCATGAAGTGGTTCTGGCCCTTGTTGCTGACCAACCTGGTCAGGTTGTCCATGCTGCCCTTGTTGTTGTTGCCCAATCCTGACAGATGCGGACGAGGTGCCCCTAAGAAAAGGGACAAGAAAATAATCAAACGATCGGACAGGAAAGATCAATGAAGTCAAAGGATACCGGAATGTCAAGCTAGAGTCAAGAGTAACGAATCATGAGATCAAGGGGGAACATGTGTGATTGAGACATCCTATAAATTAAAACACCCCACAAGTCTGAAATCAGACCTGCATGGGCCACCACTAAAACCTTGTCACGCCCCAGAACCAGAATACTGGAGAGCGGGGGGATGACTCAGCCAGCTACGTATTACGGGTAGATGAATACCGTATAATACGATCAATGCTGTTTAACCAGACGAGGGGGTGCATACTACATAAAAGTCCTACTATGGTCACTTTACATCTATTGTCTCAATCATTCAAACAAGGAACAGAAATAGAGAACATGTAAGATAAAGCAGTAAGGCATCCCAAACGCTCTGTCAAAATGTTCTTGACATCTGGCTTTACAAAACATAGCCAGATGATGTAGTAAGGTATACACAATTATTATCAGCTGCAGTCTGACTTTAGTTACAATTATGTAAAAGTAAATACAAGACGATCCGACTAACATGTCTTTGCCAAACGGCAAAGTATAAGGTAAATAACAAAACGAGCGGTGAAGTAAAGAACCCACTCGAGTCCTCCTGCGATCATTCCTCTAGTATTGACCATCTTGGAGGTGGAAGTAAGCTGGATCCTCGGGAACCGGCTCTAAATCTGGCCATGCAAAACCAGAGAGGTTAGACCTCTAATAGCAAGTACCACAAGGAAGCACGATATGAAGGATAAAACCAGTAAATAAGGGATTATAATAATAGATCTCTGCTTGCTACTGAGATTCACATAACATCACGACACTTCGAACCAACCTCCCAACCAAACAAGGACAAAAGTTGGCCCGTCATGTCCTGACATTCTGATCATCTCAGTTAGGTAACAGAGTAAATACAGTACACAAACAAATCAATTTAAACGGCCATCCAACTCCTACGGCTTACTACTGTGAGTCCCAAGTTATCCTGGAATTATGCAATAAAGAATTCCTCAGTTCTTACTATGTGCGAGCAAGGCTAGTCTATCCAATCAATCAATTGCGCCAATCATGTATTAGACGAGTCCCAGCGGGACGCCCGTCGTTAATATACCATGTACAATTTAATAATATAAGCAGATACCGCTCCCTGCCCGTGTGGCAGAACTGCAGTATCTGTGGGAACCAGCCAGCCTGTCGGGCACTTAATAGTCCCAAGTGGGCTGCCATGTAAGAACTCGGGAATCCATTCTCTCCATGCAATCATTATTTTATTTAACTTAATAGCCTCTATGTTGCATGAAATTCCATGCCGTGGATCATGGTCATTCAGAATGAGTACTTCCGTACAAAGTACGATATGCCAACTCTACAATGATACCCGTGCGGTTAGGTTGTAGGTCTTACATAACGTAATGCATCAATCAAAACTAACCACGGAATAATCATGCCTTGACCATAAAGTACACATGATGCTTTGGTAAAATAAATGAATAAATTAATTAAAGCCTGCATGTATCCATATGCCAATATTCGAGATCAGCCAGTCGATTACAATAGTTCATAGTTCATATGAACGTGTCTCATTCCATTTAATTCAATAAGACGACTAGCCAGTCTCTTAGTTCCATCTAGGAACGCATGATCAATTATAAAGCAAGATAACAATCAATGTTAATTAATGCCAAATTCGGGAAATAAAAATCTATCTCATGAGGTTGGAAAATAAAAGTCTCATGCGGTCGAGAAATGAATAATCTATGCGGCTGAGAAATGAGATTGGGAAATAAATAATCTATAATAAATATCTCATGCGGTTGAGGAATAAAGATTCCATGCGGCTGTGAAATGAGATTGGGAAATAAATATCTCATGCGGCTGAGAAATGAGATTGAGCTCATGCGGTTGGAAAATAAATCTCACGCGGCTGTGAAGGAACCCATCTTCTCAGAAAACCTGAGAAGGATGGTCATGGAACCCTTGGCTTCCAAGCTCCATAAAACCTTCACCGTAAGTCCAAATTTGGACTTCCATAGGTCAAAATGGGGTAGAACGAAATTCTCTACGACATGGAACCATCAAAACTTGAAGATAACAAAGTTTACTAGATCAAAACCTAAGAAATCCAAAAATACATCAATCTTAGATCTACAACAAATAAGCCATAGAAATTAAAAATGCTAAGTACTAAAGAGACTTAGAATCAAATAAGGAAGATGATGGAACAATAATAATGGGGATCCATCAAGAAACAAGTTGGCACTTGCCTAGCTCTCTTAGGTCGGTGGAAGAGGAGTTATGAGGAAGAAGAAGATTAATGGTAAAGTAATGAAGAGAGAGAAAGGGGGATGGGCTTTAAATGGAAGGGATGGTGGTAGGTGGGGGTCTAATCCGGTTCATGATGAACCCACAAATAAACCAATCTAAGCCGATCCTAAAGCAAGGCTAAAGCAGAGTATAAATGCAGAAATAAAATTGCAGGAATTTAATTAACATAAAATTGAAGGAAATTAAATACAGAGTAGTACATGGTAAATATTAAAATAAATACTTTTAAACAGTGCATGTATTTAAAATACGTATTCTGGGAACGGGAGTGACAATTCCATAGGCCAAAAAATCGTTGATTGTCCACATCAGTGCGGCCCTCATCTGAAAATTCTGTTTTCTAGAAACATCGTAGGCACTGGCACCTACTTTCGACAGCTGATTCAACTCATCTATCAATGGCTGTAAATACACATTGATGTTCATCTTCGGATTGTTCGAACCCAGAATAATAACGATAAAAAACATATACGGAGTCTTCATGTACATCCAAGGCGGTATATTGTACGGAGTGACGATCATAGGCCAACACGAATACTGGGACCCCGAAAGTCTGAATAGGGTAAAACCGTCAGAGGAGAGACCCAATCTGACATTACGCGAATCCGAAGCAAAATTTGGATACTCTCGATCAAAGTGCTTCCATGCTTCTCCATCAGATGGGTGATCCAACACTCCTTCGATCTGTTCCCGTCTGTGCCAACTCATGTTTTCTGCAATCTCCTTCACCATAAACAACCTCTGCAACCGCGACGTCAACGACAAGTAGTGCATCGAGTCGGTAGGCTTCCTTGTACCGGGAGTTCTACTTGAACTTGTTGCCTTGTAGCGATCAGCACCACAAAATCTGCACGCATCTTCATCATTGTCGTCTTTGTAGTACAACATGCATCCGTTGCAACATGCATAAATTTTTTCGTATCCCATCCAGAGAGATCTCACCATCCTCTTAGACCGGTAGAAGTCTGTAGGTAACTTTGCACCTTCCGACAGGATCTCTATAATCAACTCGATGATTCGATTGTAGCATTCTTGAGACATATTAAAATCGAACTTGATGCTCAGCAGTCTTGTAACCACCTCCAATGGTGAATGACCCTCACAACCAGGATACAAAGGAGTCCTTGCATTCTCCAGCAACTCCATAAACTTTGCAGAATCGGCATTCGGTGCCTCCTCAGCCGTATCATGATTATCCGGATCGAAACTAGCGCCCCGTAGCATCAAAAACCATGTTCACCCACCCTTCATCGTAATCAGCTTGGTCATGGACATCCATATACGACAAATTAGGCTCTAGCTCCGATGCTAAAAGCACAAGTTTTTTGTGTGAGGTCTACTGATATTAATTTGGCATGAAACCTCTTGAGTACAAATGATATGTCACATCCACTTCTGGATGATATTTCATGTTGCGACATCTCACACATTGACACTTAATTTTGGTACGGTCCATGTACTGGGAGAACGCCTTGGTGAACTGCAGGAACTGCTCTACCTCCTGTATAAATACATCCCGCACACCGCACATGTCATCAGGATGATGATTGTACATCTACGAACAATGCCGCATATAGTAATTCATATCCATTATTTGTCAATAATTCTACAAAGATAGATACACATTATTCGAGCATATTTCAAATGGATACATAGACACATACATATTAAATGAGTGTCGTCACATATTCAACAAGATCAGGCCCCCTCTCTGACCCCCCCTATACTTCCATGCTTCTCATTCGACACTCTCAACATCCTATTCTGCATCATATATATGATATCTACCTCAACCAAAACCTAGATAAGTGTGAAAATTAATATTAACATTAACCGCGGTTCACAGTATCGTTATAGGTATCAGAATCGATATAATGAATCTCATGGCTTCTGCTACGAGAACAAAATGTAGAACCAAACGTGAAGCAGAGGTTCATATTCAAAATATTAGAAGTAAAAAGTTTTCGATGGTATTAATACCACCAATCGAAAACTTTTTACTTCTAATGTGTTGAATATGCACCTCTGCTTCACGTTTGGTTCTACATTTTGTTCTCGTAGTAGAAGCCATGAGATCCATGATTCCGATACCGATACTGAGAACCGTGGTTAATATTAATATTAATTTTCATACTTCTCTAGGTTTTGGTTGAGGTAGATATTATATATATGATGCAGAATAGTCGGCTGAATGAGTCGAATGAGAAGAAAGGAAGTAGGGAGGCTCACTCTATACACTCTAGGATACTCACTCTATTCACTCTAGGATACTACGATATACTACGTACTCGTATACTCACTCTATACACTTTTACTTATGCAAGCCTTTTGAGGCGATCAGCATTATACTAGATTTTCGAAAAATCTATAACTCTGATTGGCCAAAAAGGCTTGGTATAAGTAAATTTAATATCTAGAGAATGGCTCAAAACAGTGTACCAATCATACCTACACTTCTAGGATACTCTATACACTCTAGGTACCTGCCAAACCGTATCGGTATCTGCCATATCAGATCGGTATTGCCCGATACCATAAACTATGGTTTCATGTACTCCTTGTCCTGCTCACGAAAACACGTATTATAAACTGTATAGGGAAGTACATGTGTAGATTAAATTTGAGGGATCTTGTCGAAATTTAGAAGCATTGAGACGGCCACTCCCATCCTGTCGAGCTACATCATCTACTCTAGACCCCCAGTAGCAAGAATTATATTTCTATTGAGCTTGTCCTCTGATTTTGGTTTACACTTTATAATAAATAAGAAATACCTTTACGATATATGATAACACAGCCTAAGAGAACTTCAAAGTATGTTTTATTTATAGAAAAACAGAACAATTCAAATATCCATCACCTTTTCGTATCAGTCTGTACTAAATGAATATATGTTATCATTTGATTGAATAATATAGTCATATAAGCATGCTCCCCCCTTCCCACCTCCCCATATCCCTCCCCCACCCCCCCCTCCCAAGGTGTAGGCTATAATGTCCCTCACTCTCCCTGGCCATGCTGTCCATCATCCACTGGCCTAAAACAGCATCCCTAAGCCAAGCCAAGCCAAGCCACACATTGGCGAGTGGCCTTCCTTAAGTTATTTCACTGATACACATAGATGGCCCATATATAGAAGATACAAATTTATGTCCTATATAGGAATGATATATGTATGAGAGTGTATCGTGTCATGTCAGCAAGAGGAGTGTCAGTGTCAGTGACAGTGTCGTGACCGTGTCAATGTCCAACCTACACACGATGAGTGTCAGTGTCAGTGTCAGTGTCAGTGACAGTGTCGTGACCGTGTCAGTGTCAGCAAGAGGAGTGTGTCAGTGTTGTGTCAGCAAGAGGGAGTTAGGGTTAGGGTTAGGGTTACATGAGCCTGCGGGGAAGGAGACGAGAGGGACGAAGGAGAAGGGGGTTGTCGGGGGGAGGGGGCCACCGAAGTCGAGAGCGGCGCAGGAGGTAGGGGATCGCAGGGAGCCGGAGTTGAGAGCGGTGCAGAAGGAAGGAGATGCACGAGAGGGTCGAGGGGGAAGAGGGTCGCCGAGGGGAGGGGGCCGCCGGAGTCGAAAGGGGGAGGGGGAGAGAAATTTCGGAAAGAGGCGCAAAATTGAAAATTTTGGGAAAGATAAAATGAAAAGTTGATCGGCCAGCAAACCCTATATGAAATAATTTAGTGACGTCAACGAGTGACGTCGCTAAACGTCGTTGTCCACTAATATTCTGGCGACATACATGTTATGCGTCGCTAAACGTCGTTGTTTTTAAAAAAATAGCGACATTCTCCGACAGAGGCGAGACGCTTGCTTTCAAAATAATAACGTACGTAGCTAACTGTCGCTGATAGTGACATTCAACGACGTCTTTTTATTTCGTCGCTAAATGCAACATAATTAGCGACGTGTTTTAATGACATCGCTAATCTTCTCGCCAACATATATATATATATATATATATATATATATATATATATATATATATATATATATTAATTACCATTTTTTTTTAAAAATGAGGGGGGGGTCGTGGCCCCCCTTAGACTCCATGTAAATTTGCCACTGGAAGGAACAAGAATAGAGACACTACCTACATTTTACGATAACAAACAAGGGGCATAAAACCTTCTATTTGTTTTCGTGGATTATGTTGCAATGCTTTAACAAAGACAAAGTGGATGGAAGGAACGGGAATAAAGAACTAGCTACATTTTACCATAACAAACAAGGGGCATAAAAACTTTCTATTTATTTTTGTGGATTATGTCATGCTTATCTTTACTTGGTTGATACATCCCTACCATAAGATATAAGGTAGGGCTTAAACAATCACATCAACAACCAACGATCAAAGAGAGGCACATTGAGCTCCGACTTGACTTTTGCTTGTGAATCCGTATTTTGAAGTAGGGCATAGTCGTTCCGCCATAATCTATTGAATTCACTATATGAAAGGGTTTATAAGATGTTGGGCGATGATGAGCCTGGCCTGTGCGATGCGGGGCATCCACAACGTCGGAGGACTGACGAAAAATGGCCACGATCTGAGCTGGCGTGGGACAGAATGGGACGTCCCGTGCATGAAAACTCATTGGCTAGAGCGTCGCACGGGCGGTCGAGGACCAGCACCATTCTACCACGGGTATAAACGACGGCTGACCACGCGGCCCGTAGTGCAGCGCCCAATGGGCGTCGGGAAGACGTCGTAAGGACGTCGTGCGCATAGAACGGGTGGCTGGGCGGAACCGGCTGTCGTAGGCGTCGTAAAGACGTCGGGGGCGCCTTCGGCGTCGTAGGCTAAGCGAGGCATTGAGTTGCTGGCGTCGAAAGACGTCGGCCGTCCCGTGAGGCTCTGGAGCGCGCGGAGTGCGCGAGGCATACGTGCCGAGCAATAATGAAAAAGTCAGTGCAGACATGATCCGCACGAAGAGTCCGAAGCGACATGATGACCGGCTAAAAATCGGGTGCGGAAAGACACACGATTTAACTGAGCTCGCACGTGCTAGGAAAAAAAAAGGAAGAAAAAAAGAAGAACGAAAAATTCTAAAAAAGTTGAAGAGATGGAGCTTTTTTCTCAAATAAATGAATAAAATATCAATGATCCCCTACTTTAAAATAGGCCTAATGAAAAAACTGTTGGAGTTTGGTCTTTTTCAAAAGAGAATTTTAGTCCCACATCGGCTAGACTAAAGGAGTTGTATCTCTATATATTAGCTTTGCTAGTTTAGAGATGCACATGTGGTGTGGAGGTGCACATGGGTGTGCCATGTGGGGTTATTTTTCTAATGGAAAAAAGGCTAAATCAACAATAAAAGCATTCATGCTTTTTGCTCTTGGGAAATTCATTTCCATGGGAGCTAAGCCCCGTAGGGACTTAGCGACTCAGACTCGGACTCGGACTCAGGCTCCCAAGAAGTGGCATGAGAAATTTGACAAAGTTATAAGGTCAAATGGCTACATGGTCAGCGATACGGACAAGTGTGTTTACACGAAGTTCGCTGATGGTAGAGGTGTGATCATTTGTCTGTACGTGGATGACATGCTTATCCTAGGTACGGATATTAGCTGTGTCACGGAGACAAAGAAATTTATCTCAAGCAAGTTCAGTTTGAAGGACTTGGGGGAAGCTGATGTGATCTTAGGAATCAAGATCATCCGGACAGACACTGGACTACCGCTGTCACAGTCTCATTATATTGAGAAAATGATTACTCGTTATGGGTATCGGGATCTTCAAGGGATCGATACGCCGTATAGGTGTGATCTAAAGGTGAAGCCTAATTCAAGAGAAAGCGTCAGGCAGCAGCAGTATGCAAGCGTAATCGAAAGTTTGATATATGCTACTACTGCCACAAGGCCTGACTAGCTTTCGCCGTGGGAATGCTGAGTCGTTTCACGAGCAACCCAGGTGCTGAACACTGGAAAGCTGTGAAACAGATTATGAGATATCTCAAGAAGACTCAGACATATGCACTGTACTACAACGGAGATCCGCCGGTAATGGAAGGCTTCAGTGATGCCAGCTGGTGCTCAGAGGTGGAGAGCGAGAGGTCCACAGGTGGATTCATTTTCACAATGGGTGGAGCTGCTATATCATGGAAGTCGAAGAAGCAGACTATGCTCTCGCGGTCATCTATGGAATCTGAGTTCTTTGTACTTGATACCGTAGACGAGGAAGCAGAATGGCTTCGGAAGCTCATGTATGATCTTCCAGTGGTTTGGACACAAATATCGATAATATCGATATACTGCGACAACCAGGCGACTGCGGCGGTGGCATCAAATGACCTCTTCAACGGGAAGAAGAGGACTGTGCGGTTGAAGCACAGGGCAGTACACGATCTTATCAAGAAAGGTGTTATTGCAGTGACTGATGTTCGAAGTCAGGAGAACCTGGCGGATCCGTTCACCAAGGACCTCAAGCGCCAGCTGGTCGATGACACAGCTTGTAAAATGGGCTTGAAGGCATTCTGATATTGTATTATTGTATTCCTACCATAAAGTTTTATGCTAATAGTTCAAAGAGAAATCTACTAGGCATCTAGCTTTTGGTTCAAGGGAGGACCACTAATCGGAAGAATATCAGGAACGGTGGGTACATGTTCTATTGAGCATGGAGAGGTTACGGACCTATAACCACTTTTGTCTACTGTTGTTTTATGCAGAAAATGGTTCCTGTGGGAAGGTTGGCTTAATTGCCTTAATGAGTTCTCACGCAGAGTGAATGCCTGGTGTACTTTACAAGAAGCACGGTAGAGCAGCACTACAAGGAGTGAAACTCCATGCTACAGTGGGGTGACTCCACAATGAGGTTCCTATATGTGGGGTGCTGCCCAGGAATAGGATAAAGCCTCGGCTTTGTAAGCCAAGTCACAGCGACGTAGCACCGCAAATAGGTAGTTAGCCTAATGTTGTATGTTAAAATAAAGAAAGGTGTAGTCAGCGCTACAAAGAGGAGGAGTTCCTCATGTTACAGTGGCATGACACCACGATGAGGTACCCGGTAGGAATAAAGCCTCGGCCTTGCAAGCCATGTCGTTGCGGCGTAACACCGCAAGGGAGCCTAAGGCTTCATGCTGAGTAGTTTGGCACTACAAAGAGGCGGTTGCCTCATGCTATAGTAGTATGACACTACGATAAGGTTCCCGATATGGGGTAAGGCCTCGGCTTTAAGCCATGTCATAGCGGCGTTGCACCGCAAGGAAAGCACAAAGCGCTTCATGCCATGTCTCTTTATAATGAACTCACCTATAGTGTATGAACAAAGAGATTTCAGGCCGTCTCTTGAGGGTAAACTTGTAGACGCCCAAAATTATATACTGAAACCAGGCTGACACAGGGCCTTTAATGTGTAGCCAGAAGCACATGTAACTACATTATATGAGTGGGAAGAATTTCAGCTATGATGCAGAATTCAAGGCTTAGTCCATTCTTGTATTATAGTCTGTTGTTTGACCCATGCGGGAAGATTCAAGCCGTCAGCGACATCTCTCCTAATGCATGATGGACAGTTACTATAGGGAACACTTACACTCATATATAGAGATATGTGGGAGATTGTTGGAGTTTGGTCTTTTTCAAAAGAGAATTTTAGTCTCACATCGGCTAGACCAAAGGAGTTGTATCTATATATATTAGCTTTGCTAGTTTAGAGATGCACATGTGGTGTGGAGGTGCACATGGGTGTGCCATGTGGGGTTATTTTTCTAATAGGAAAAAGGCTAAATCAACAATAAAAGCATTCAAGCTTTTTGCTCTTGGGAAATTCATTTCCATGGGAGCTAAGCCTCGTAGGGGCTTAGCGACTCGGACTCGGACTCGGGCTCATGAGGCGTAATATGGCATTTTGTTGGCGCACTTTGCACTTAGCACGTCAGCATCGTCGCTAGGCACATAGTGCGCTTTTGTTGCGCTCGTTGCGCGAGCCAATTGCGATGCCATCTTGCGCACCACATTGTGCGCTCCAGGTTGCGCACAGGTTGCGCGCCACAGGTTGCGCGACCAGGGTGTTCGCCAGGGTACGCGCCATGTTGCGCACAGGTTACGCACAGGTTGCGCCGGATGAGCTGGTTACGCAGTGGCGCAGTGCGCGCAGGTTGTGCGGTGGCGCAGTGCGCGCAGTTGGCGCAGGTTGGCGCAAGTGGCTCAGTGCGCGGAGTGCAAGGAGCGCAGGGTGCGCGCAGTTGGCGCAACTTGCAGCAGAACGTGCGTTTGTAAGTTCTGGACGGTTGCTACATGTTCGGGATAGTTTTTACCACGTCCCTAACTTTGTGGCAACCGAACAGTTGCTGCATGGCCTATATAAGGCATCCTCTCTCTCTCTCAAGGGATAAGTGATACACAAGTAAGAGAAGCCACCACAGAAAGTTTACGAAGTATTTTTTAGCACAAGTAAACAGAGAATTCAGAAGTGTTCTTTAACACAGTTCTGATCAGAATTTGCTTGCGAATTCCAGCAGCCTTCGAGAGAGAGAGAAAAGGTGCCGCACCAGCGTTACTTTTGCACGAAAGTTCGTGTCCATCCGAGGATTCAGAAGAGCATGAGTGTTCCAAGTTCTTCGACGAACTTCCTGGTTCCTGGAAGCTTTTCGTGTAGGGCGAATAAAGCTTTGAGCAACGGTGATTATTCACCCCAGCATGAGTTCTTCCATCTTTCGCCAGTCACCTTCTTCGTTGCTGCCAGTAATTCTGATTGTATCTTCTTTTTAGAAGTACTACGATCTGATTACTGTTGAATACGAAATCTTTTTAGATTCTCGTAATTCAGAATCACCTTCCTTGAAGTGATGATTTGAAACGTTGTTTTTACAATTGTTTCATTTTCTCAGTTTTCCATCAAAAAATTGTGCCCCGGCACTAACAATCTCAAAGCTTTATTGCTACGATGGAAAACTTTAATGCTTCACTCCTCAATACTGACTTTTGTAAGTTAGAAAAGTTTGATGGAGAGCATTATCAAGTCTGGAAGAGGAAGGTTTATCTCACTCTTCAACTCAGAGACGTTGATCATGTGCTTCTTGAAGAGGAACCTACCATTCCAGATACTGGGTCTGCTGCCGCAATCACTGCGGCTACTAAATTTCAGGCCAAGTGGAGAAGGGAGAATAACATTTGCAGGTTGCTTATCCTGAATGCTATGGAGGATTCCCTAGCAGAATCCTACAGTAAGAAACCAATTACCAGAGACATATGGGAGTCTCTGGAGAAACTGTACGAAGAAGACAAAAACAGGAGCAAGATATTTGTGGTTGAAAAATATCACAAATGGCTCTTTGAGGACGAGAAGGCCATGCTGCCGCAGGTAAAAGAATTTCTGAAGCTACGACAGAAGTTGGAAGACGAGGCGATGCCCCTCCCCGACAAGTTTGTTGTTGGAGGGATTGTCTCAAAGCTCCCCGCTGGGTGGAGTAATTTCTATGCAAACATGCATAGGAAGAAGCTTGAGATCAGCCTTGAAGATCTCTTGCAGGAAATCTATGTTGAGGACCAGATGCGGGCTCAACTGAAGGTGGTCGCACTGTCCAAGCAATTGGCTAACGCCAATCTGGTTCAAACCAAGAAACCAAAGGAAAAGCAGGCGGCTTCCCACATCAAGAAGAAGAACCCTAACAATCTGAACGTGAAGGGGACTTCCTTCAAGCGAAAGAAGGCAAAGTCTCAGATGCCTTGTTTCAAGTGTGTCAAGAAGGGCCACTTCAAAAGTGAATGCAAAGCAAAGACCAAGCAATAAGAGCAAGGAGAGCCTAGTAAGGTATCTATGATCACTGACGTTGTTGCTATAATTGTGCAGGTTGATGCGGTAAGGAATGACTCTGACTGGTGGGTAAAAACTGGAGCCTCCTGCCATGTCTGCTCCAGTAAGGAGTGGTTCACCACTTACACACCTACTTCTGAAGTGGTTATGATGGCAAACCAGGCACAAGCTGAAGTGCTCGGGATCGGGACGGTGGTGTTGAAGCTGACTTCGGGGAAGTCTCTGACGCTTCAAGGCGTGAAGCACGTACCTGCTATCGCCAAGAACCTGATCTCAGGAGGCCTACTCTGTAACGCAGGCCTCAGGATGGACATCAATGCTGGCCAGATGGTGATGTCTATCAATGGAACATATTTCGGGAAAGATTTTTATACCGAAGGAATGTTCAAAATTCAGCTTGTAAATCAGTCCAATGTAATTAACGTGATTAATGAAATCACTCCTTCTGCTTATACTCTTGAGTTGTGGCATAATAGGCTAGGACATGTTCATTGTAAACGAATAAACAGAATGTCTAGTCTAGGACTTATCTCCAAGTGTGTGGGTAAGGTAGAGAAATGTGAAATTTGTGCTCAAACAAAGATCACAAGGAAACCCTTTCCTCGGGTTAATCGAAGTATAGATCTTCTGGAGTTGGTACACTCCGATATCTGTAACTTCAAACAGTTCTCTACAAAGGCCGGGATGAAGTATTTCATAACCTTCATCGATGACTTCTCAAAGTATGCGTTCGTCTACTTGCTGAAGGCTAAAGACGAAGCATTTGAGAAGTTCAAGGAGTTCAGAGCCGAAGCTGAGCGGCAGACTGGACAACAACTCAAAAGAATAAGAAGTGATCGAGGTGGGGAGTACATGTCTCATAAATTCGCATCGTTCTGCAAAGAACATAGAATTGTCAATGAGACTACGGCTCCGTACTCTCCTCAATCAAACGGAGTAGCAGAGAGGAAGAACAGAACGTTAACAGAAATGATTAACTCAATGTTGTTGACTGCTGGTCTTCCTAAGTACTACTGGGGAGAAGCTGCATTGATAGCCACTTTTATTCTAAATAGAGTGCCTCATGCAACTTCAGATGTTACTCCTCATGAACTCTGGTTCAAGGTTAGACCTAACTTGAATGTCATTCGAGTGTGGGGGTGTCTGGCATATGTCAAGCTTCCAGATCTGAAGATTCAGAAGCTTGGGACAAGGACTACTAAGACGATTTTCTTGGGGTATGCCGAGAAGAGTGATGTTCGGAGATTTCTTGATATTGAGTCAAATCATATCATTGAATCTCGTGACACAGAATATTTTGAAGACAAATTTGCAAGGCACAAGAATATTGTTCTTGCGGATGTACTAGAGAACAATGAGGGTGCGCAGGAAACTGAAGTCTTCAATGAAGATGTGGTCCAAGAAGATATTGTTGTTGAAACAACGGTTGAACCAGATCTCGCTGAGCCGTCAACGAAGCGAGTGAGGAGGCCGAAGGACTTCGGAAGTGACTTTGTCACCTATCATGTGGAAGCAAATCCGCTTACCTATGATGAGGCGATGAAGACCAGAGATACAGTTTTCTGGAAGGAGGCGATTGACAATGAAATTGATTCCATCACCTCAAATAACACTTGGGTGTTGGTTGATCTTCCTGAAGGAGTGAAACCCATCGGATGCAAATGGATCTTCAAGAAGAAGATGAAAGCAGACGGAACTATGGACAAGTTCAAGGCTAGGTTGGTAGCCAAGGGATTTTCTCAGAAACGGAGATTGACTATTTTGACACGTATGCTCCAGTAGCCCGGATGACCACCATCAGAATATTGATTGCTCTCGCAGCAATACATAATCTGGTGATACATCAGATGGATGTCAAAACGGCTTTCCTAAATGGCGAGCTGACCGAAGAGATTTACATGCAACAGCCAGAGGAATTTGTCATCAGGGGTCTTGAAGACAAAGTCTGCAAGTTGGTGAAATCTTTGTACGGTCTTAAACAGGCTCCCAAGATGTGGTATAAGAAATTTGACAAAGTTATAAGGTCAAATGGCTACATGGTCAGCGATACGGACAAGTTTGTTTACACGAAGTTCGCTGATGAAAGAGGTATGATCGTTTGTCTGTACGTGGACGACATGTTTATCCTAGGTACGAATATTAGCTGTGTTACGGAGACAAAGAAATTTATCTCAACCAAGTTCAGTATGAAGGACTTGGGGGAAGCTGATGTGATCTTAGGGATCAAGATCATCCGGACAGACACTGGACTAGCGCTGTCACAGTCTCATTATATTGAGAAAATGATTACTCGTTATGGGTATCGGGATCTTCAAGGGATCAATACGCCGTACAGGTGTGATCTGAAGCTGAAGCCTAATTCAAGGGAAAGCGTCAGGCAGCTGGAGTATGCAAGCGTAATCGGAAGTTTGATGTATGCTACTACTGCCACAAGGCCTGACATAGCTTTCGTCGGGGGAATGCTGAGTCATTTTACGAGCAACCCAGGTGCTGAACACTGGAAAACTGTGAAACGGGTTATGAGATATCTCAAGAAGACTCAGACATATGCACTGTACTACAGCGGAGATCCGTCGATAGTGGAAGGCTTCAGTGATGCCAGCTGGTGCTCAGAGGTGGAGGGCGAGAGGTCCACAGGTGGATTCATTTTCACAATGGGTGGAGCTGCTATATCGTGGAAGTCGAAGAAGCAGACTATGCTCTCGCGGTCATCTATGGAATCTGAGTTCTTTGCACTTGATACCGCAGCCGAGGAAGCAGAATGGCTTCGGGAGCTCATGTATGATCTTCCAGTGGTTGGGGCGCAAATACCGGCAATACCGATATACTGTAACAACCAGGCGACTGCGGCGGTGGCATCAAATGACCTCTTCAACGGAAAGAAGAGGACTGTGCGGTTGAAGCACAGGGCAGTACACGATCTTATCAAGAGAGGTGTTATTGCAGTGATTGATGTTCGGAGTCAGGAGAACCTGGCGGATCCATTCACCAAGGGCCTCAAGTGCCAGCTGATCGATGACACAGCTTGTAAAATGGGCTTGAAGGCATTCTGATATTGTATTATTGTATTCCTACCATAAAGTTTTATGCTAATAGTTAAAAGAGAAATCTACTAGGCATCTAGCTTTTGGTTCAAGGGAGGATCAATAATCGAAAGAATATCAGGAACGGTGGGTACATGTTCTATTGAGCATGGAGAGGTTACGGACCTATAACCACTTTTGTCTACTGTTATTTTCTGTGAAAAACGGTTCCTGTGGGAAGGTTGGCTTAATTGCCTTAATGAATTCTCAGGCAGAGTGAATGCCTGGTATGCTTTACAGGAAGCACGATAGAGCAGCACTACAAGGAGTAAAACTCCATGCTACAGTGGGGTGACTCCACAATGAGGTTCCTATATGTGGGGTGCTGCCCAGGAATAGGATAAATCCTCGGCTTTGCAGGCCAAGTCACAGCGGCGTAGCGCCGCAAATAGGCAGTTAGCCTAATGATGTATGTTAAAATAAAGAAAGGTGTAGTCAGCACTACAAAGAGAAGGAGTTCCTCATGTTACAGTGGCACGACACCACGATGAGGTACCCGGTTAGGAATAAAGCCTCGGCCTTGCAAGCCATGTCGTTGCGGCGTAACACCGCAAGGGAGCCTAAGGCTTCATGCTGAGTAGTTTGGCACTACAAAGAGGCGGTTGCCTCATGCTACAGTAGTATGACACTACAATGAGGTTCCCGGTACGGGGTAAGGCCTCGGCTTTAAGCCATGTCATAGCGGCGTAGCACCACAAGGGAAGCGCAAAGCGCTTCATGCCTTGTCTCTTTATAATGAACTCACCTATAGTGCATGAACAAAGAGATTTCAGGCCGTCTCTTGAGGGTAAACTTTAGACGCCCAAAATTATACACTGAAACCAGGCTGGCACAGGGCCTTTAATGTATAGCCAGAAGCACATGTAACTACATTATGTGAGTGGGAAGAATTTCATCTATGATGCAGAATTCAAGGCTTAGTCCATTCTTGTATTATAGTCTGTTGTTTGACCCATGCGGAAAGATTCAAGTCGTCAGCGACATCTCTCCTAATGTATGATGGACAGTTACTGTGGAGAATACTTACACTCATATATAGATATATGTGGGGGATTGTTGGAGTTTGGTCTTTTTCAAAAGAGAATTTTAGTCCCACATCGGCTAGACCAAAGGAGTTGTATCTCTATATATTAGCTTTGCTAGTTTAGAGATGCACATGTGGTGTGGAGGTGCACATGGGTATCCCATGTGGGGTTATTTTTCTAATGGGAAAAAGGCTAAATCAACAATAAAAGCATTCATATTTTTTGCTCTTGGGAAATTTATTTCCATGGGAGCTAAGCCCCGTAGGGGCTTAGCGACTCGGACTCATGGGCTCATGAGACGTAATGTGGCGTTTTATTGGCGCACTTTGCACTTAGCACGTCAGCATCGTCGCTAGGCGCATAGTGCGCGACCAGGGTGCGCGCCAGGTTGCGCGCCACAGGTTGCGCGACCAGGGTGCGCGCCATGTTGCGCGCCAGGTTGCGCACAGGTTGCCAGGGTGCGCTGGTTGCGCTGGTTGCGCAGTGGCGCAGTGCGCACAAGTTGCGCAGGTTGCGCAGTGGCGCAGTGCGGGCAGTTGGTGCAGGTTGGCGCAAGTGGCTCAGTGCGCGGAGTGCAAGGAGCGCAGGGTGCGCGCAGTTGGCGCAACTTGCAGCAGAACGTGCGTTTGCATGTTCTGGACGGTTGCTACATGTTCGGGATAGTTTTTACCACGTCCCTAACTTTGTGGCAACCGAACAGTTGCTGCAGGGCCTATATAAGGCATCCTCTCTCTCTCAAGGAATAAGTGATATACAAGTAAGAGAAAAGTGTTTTTTAGCACAAGTAAACAGAGAATTCAGAAGTATTCTTTAATACAGTTTTGATCGGAATTTGCTTGCGAATTCCAGCAGCCTTCGAGAGAGAGAGAGGAAAGGCGCCGCACCAGCGTTGCTTTTGCCCGGGAGTTCGTGTCCATCCGAGGAGTCAGAAGAGCAGGAGTGTTCCAAGTTCTCCGACGAACTTGTTGGTTCCTGGAATCTGTTCGTGTAGGACGAATAAAGCTTTGAGCAACGGTGATTATTCACCCCAGCAGGAGTTCTTCCATCTTTCGCCAGTCACCTTCTTCGTTGCTGCCAGTAATTCTGATTTTATCTTCTTTTTAGAAGTACTACGATCTGATTGCTGTTGAATACGAAATCTTTTTAGATTCTCGTAATTCAGAATCACCTTCCTTGAAGTGTTGATTTGAAACATTATTTTTACAATTGTTTCATTTTTTTAGTTTTCCATCGAAATATTGTGTCCCGGCACTAACAAAAACTTCCCAAAAATACGAAAGAGAAGCACATGGAATGAACAAAGGCTGTTGGAAGTCTTTAGAACACTGTTCGCCAACTTCTATGGATCATTCTTTCCTTCATGACGCGTGCAATTTTTACATTCATGGAAAAAAAAAATCATAATTTGCACACTTTAGTTGTTTTCATCTTCCTAATCATAATAACCACCAGTTGAGTGAGGGGAGAGTGGCAATATATAGGGCTTTGGTAATCCTATACCAATACCAATAACATTGAGTTAAAATTATTTCCGTAAGATGTTCAAAAAAATATTCAACAATATTATTGTAACTGTTCTATGTCATACAGATGTAGGAGGTGGAGTGGTTTCTCGGTCCTCGACCGATAGATGCTAATATATAAAAAAGGGTATAAGAGGACATTGATCTATACTACTATATAATAATTATAATTAAAATTTTACCGTAAAAAAAATGTGTTCCAAAAATGTCTTTAGCCGAGCTTACTAATATGTAGTTTGTTAATTAAGTATGTAAGAAAAAAAAAAATTAAGGAGGTTATCGTTTGCTCAATTCAAGTAGTAAATTTTTTAAAAAAAAATATTATTTGTCCTTCCCCAGCTACTATAAATACATGCAGAGCATTGATATTTGATAAAGGCATAAATTTTATTTGGCCGCCGCTCCTCCCGCGCGTCGCAGTCACAATGCATGCATGCAGCTGCCCCCACCATCCCGTGAAGCACAGGCCACCGGACTTGAAATTTAAAACATACTAACTAAAAATTGAAGGAAAACATTAATAAAATTTATGCAAAAACAATATTAACTAATTAGTTATTATGTTGACTTCTCAGTATGCAGCTCAGTGTTAGTTGATGTCTCAGTGCCAAACTTTTGATTTTGAGGTCCTGAGACTGAACTCTAAAAATGGTATCCTCAAAGTTTAAATTGGTACCCTCAAAAATTACTCTTAGTCTTCGACTCAGACCACTAGACCGTCTCAGCAGGAAAAGTTATAGGCATTAACAAGAACACATTTTTTTAATAAATTATAAAGTCAACCACAAATAAGTCAATAATTATAACATTGAAACAATTATACAATAATTACTAGATATTTCAACAACTATTACTGGATATTTCAATAAACTATTTTCTGAGGTATTACTGGATATTTCAATATTAATTTATAAAAATAAATTAATAAAATGACCAATTCCAATAGGTCTTTTAGAAACAAAACTTAACTTGTAGTCATCGATTCCGGCACTAAATCAACTCAGCATAGGCATTAGACAAGAACATAATTTTTCAATAAATTATAAATTAACCACAAATAAGACAATCAACAACAATATATATATATATATATATATATATATATATATATATATATATATATATATATATATATATATATCAAAGTCTGGAGAGTCTAATCATTAGTTCTTTTAGAAAAGAAAAGAAAAACTCTAGCATCCACAGGTCTCTTTCTACAAAAAAAAAAAAGAACATAAAAAAAAATTGTTCTAATAACTCGGCGACCACAGGAGTAATCTTTCTGTTGTTTCTTTTTGTGGCTTTAAATATATAGATTAGGGAGAGAAAAAAGTTGGCAACCACATGACTCTTTCTTAAAAAATAAAACCTAAAATATTCTATGTTCTAATATTTTACGTAGCTTCTAGTCTTTCCGTGACTTCTAATCTATAGATTCGTTCTGCCAATTTGATTTTTGGCCCAAAATCAAGGCTTAGATTTTTTTTTTAAAGCTTAAAATTATAGATGACTTACATACACTATAAAAAAATTATGTACACTCTAAAAAATTGGACATATACATTATAAAAAAAATTGGTGTCCTCTAAAATTTTGGAATTGAGACAAGTGCCTCATAGGTCTCATATTTAGTCCGGCCTTGTGATGTCTATATATATATATATATATATATATATATATATATATATATATATATATATATATATATATATATATATACTTAAATTATTTTCCTTTGATGAAAATACCTATTTGTGGATTGGAAGAGAGATGTAAGTATCCATGAGGAGAGTTTGTTGGGCTCAATTGAATTTGGTTATAAGTAATCCATTAACGGTCTACTATTCATGTTGAGGCAAATCTCAAATATTGTATTATATTATATAGCTATCATTTATTATCTTGTATATATGAGTCGTGTTAGCTCAAATAGTTTGTATAATGATGAATTTTTCTAGAGGGACAAAGTTCAAATTTTACAACACACATTTATTTTTGTCAGGATTTCTTGGAAGGATATTTCCTTTGGAGGATTCAGACATAGGTGGAGGCACAAAAATGCTACTTTGATGGCACAGTTCGCACGTGCGCATAGATGACGGGGTTATGCGATTTCGTGGGGTCCATATTTTTGTGGCACTACGATTTTCTGGATCCATGGTTTTGCGTGCGCCACTAGAGTGCTGTGATTCTCAATGACTGTTGGTTACGAGGGCCTTCTGCTCTGTTGTCGCGGTTTTGCTGGTGATACTATTTTATTTTGCAACTGTCTTATTTATAGGGAGTTGATGCTAGTTATTACCACCCACTTAATAGGAATTTCCTTTTTGATTTTCTGTCCACGTTGTTAGTGGCGATTATTGCTGCTAGGGGGTGGTTCTCTATATAAAGTGAAGGAAAATATTCAAAAATAGACTCACGATCTTTTTTGACTTTGACCATATATATGGCAAGCCTACATAAGATTAGATTTTGAGCCTACATAAGATTGAATTTTAAGCCTACAAAGATTGAATTTCTATATATGAACACATGACATGCTATATAAAGGGGTCTAAAGGTTCTCCTTGAGATATCTCATTATGCTCAATAAAAGTTGTTGAATAAGTTCAACATAAGAGAGCTAAAGTTGTATAATAAGTCAACACAAAAGTTTGTTGGTTTTTTTTCTTCTTTATCTTTGTGATAGAGAGTTTTTGAGACCAATGAGGGAAGTGTTGAGAGAGTTTGTAATTTATTTTATTTTTTATAGTGGGACTGAACCACTCTCGTCCGTTGAAGTAGTCATCTCGGTCAAATCATTTAAATCATTGTCTTTATGCTTGAAATTTTTCTCTAAAGTATTCTCTGATTTCTTGGATTTTTTTTCGTTATGTCCCAACATAAAGTCTATGTTTTTTCTCTTGGAAAAACAAGACAAATAAAAAAGAAAAGAAGTAGCAGCAGCAACCGAGTGTCTCATTTGTGCTTCGTTCAACATCTAGTGGGGTGCCATTATCGACCATTTTAGAAGTTCTTTCGATCTTGTTGGTTCATACAAATGAATCAACGGATAGGGTCGAATTTTGTTTTGAATTACATCGGTGATCTTCGTCACCACAACAATATAAAGGTAAAAATAAGTGCTAGCAGATCTGTTCTAAAAATGTACCAATAGAGAATTTTATCACTTGTGCAGAATTTCTGGAAAGCTCAACAACAAAGTTTTGCTTGAAGACTTCAAAGTTTCTATACCTACCCATTTAATTTTTGGAACATGAAGAAGACGAATTAAAAATTCTCTATTGGTACATTTTTATAAGAATCAAGAATGATTAGAAATAAACACCAATTGGTATATCTATTTAGATTAAGAGGTCCCACCTTCTATATTTATCCATTTTAAAACATTTAACTTCTTTCTTTCCAGTACCAACATGGGATTTTGCATATTGATTGGAAACTTGAAAATATAGAAACATGAGCGACGTATTCATTGATCTGACTCTTTTGGTCTCTATTGTTTAACATTTTTATTTTATTTTTTTAATGCTTTTAAGTACTTAAAAAACATATGTTCAACCATTAATTCCGAGAGATGATGCTTATACAACTGTCCATATTAAAGAGTCTCAACTAAACCTATTAACGAGCGTCACCTAAGCCTGTTACGTTTATTTGACCTCACAGTGTATTATTGTAAAGAAAATATGAGAGAAAATATGGTATATTCATCTTCCTATACTCTTCTTAATCTTCTATTATATAATACGGCTTCAAAATATCTCAAAAATAGTCGTCTAAGACGTATGTATATCATCACTCATTTAATTTTAAAATCTTACGAAAAATTATAATTTTAATTTTTTTTTTGGCATAACGGAATACCCTCTTTTTTTTATTTTTCTTACACCAAATGCCCTCATTTTTATTTATATATATCCATAACAAATTATAGTTAAATTTCTATAAATCTTAATTAAAATATAAATATATATAAGAAATCTTAATTTAAATTTAAATATTTAGATTATGACCCGTTTGGTTCACTGTAATATAACCGTAATCGCAAGTTAAAAAAAAAAATGGGAAGATTTATGAAATGCCCAAAAATAAAAAAGTTTTATGTAAAACCCACCGCTAAAAAAACTTTCATCGCGTGCCCAGAATTAGAGAAACTTATCCAAAGCGGGTTCCAAATGACCCTTTTGCCCTTCCTTTTAATTTATTGGAAACACCCACAAAACTGCTCTTAAAAAAACGTTTCAATACTCCATCTTCTTCCATACGCTGCTCACTTTCGAATCTAGATTTTCTCCTCAAAAATCTTCAAAAACTCGTCAAAAAATTTCGGAAAGACCGGGACGAATGACAAAAGTGCTAAAACGGAGGTCTAAACATCATTTTTTTGCGAATCTAAAATTTTGGAAGGCCGTCTAACGATAAAATTGTTACTTTCAGTCTCCTCGACGATACGCTCATTTTGCGACAAACGGGACCTCGTTTCGACCTCCCAGTCAAAAGTTATGGCCCTCCAAAGTTTCAGCTAACCATAAAATGCAGGAGAATGGCATTCTCCGTCTTAATTTACACGGAGAATGACCATTCTCCGTCTTAATTAGGACGGAGAATGACATTCTCCGTCTTAATTTACACGGAGAATGGTCATTCCAGTGTTAAAACGCAGGAGAATGACCATTCTCCGTGTTAGAAACACGGAGAATGCCATTCTCCGTGTTAAATGAAACGGAGAATGTCATTCTCCGTGTTAAATAAAACGGAGAATGGCATTCTCCGTCCTAATTAAGACGGAGAATGGCCATTCTCCGTGCTAAATTAAACGGAGAATGACCATTCTCCGTCTTAATTAGGACGGAGAATGCCATTCTCCGTGTAATTTATCACGGAGAATGGTCATTCTAGTGTTAAAACGCAGGAGAATGACCATTCTCCGTGTTAGAAACACGGAGAATGCCATTCTCCGTGTTAGAAACACGGAGAATGCCATTCTCCGTGTTAATTAGGACGGAGAATGCCATTCTCCGTTTTAAATAAAACGGAGAATGCCATTCTCCGTCCTAATTAAGACGGAGAATGACATTCTCGGTCCTAATTAAGACGGAAACGGAGAATGTCATTCTCCGTGTTAATTAGGACGGAGAATGGCATTCTCCGTCTTAAATAAAACGGAGAATGGAATTCTCCGTCCTAATTAAGACGGAGAATGGTCATTTCCAGTGTTAAAACGTGCAATTTAGTTTTTTCAGGAATAAAGAGTTTCGTTCTTCTTTCAAAGCGATGATAATTCTTATGGAAAAGAAGAAGAAAGATCTTCTCTCTACAATTGAAGATCAGAGTTCAAATGTCTCCACGATGAAGATGATGATGATGGTGATGATGATGACGAGCGATGATCTGAGTTCGACTGAAGAAAAACACACCGAACTACGAACGATCTTTGCGATCTCTGCTGAATATGAGAGCAATGGAATTCAGATTTCCCTTGAAGAAGAAGAAGACGAAAATCGCAATCCAGATCTGAGTTTTTTGAATTCAAATACATATAGATGACCAATTCGCACGGAGGGGTAGTTTCGGTATTATAAAAATAGCAGTTTCTAGCGGGTGGCATCTAAAAGGGAATCTTAGAATATTTAACGTGAAAATACTTAATTCTGGGTATTTCATAAAACTTATCCAGCGGGTGGGCATTTCATAAAAGCCCACCCCGAAATTGGATTTCTCAGCAATTTCCAGAAAAAAAAAATTACATTGTGATTACAATTACTTATAGTGTACCAAACGAGGCCTATATTTTGATAAAATTAGAAAGAAAAAACTATTTTACGTACATGGTTTTACTCGTGTTCTTAATTTATTAGGATTTGGTTGGTTAAATAATATGGAGAAGAAAACGTTCATATACTCGGAACGGATCCAGTAGTAGCATGGGGTGGGCTGGAGCTCACCCCATTTTTTTTTAGGATTTAGCCCACATGTAGTCCACCCTAATCCAGTCTAGTCCACCCCAGTTTATATTAGAGAGAGTGTATTTTCGTCTATAGAGAAATATTTTATTCTACATGTGCAACAACTAACTGGAGAATTGAGCTAAAGATGATGAAAGACGCATAAAAATCTGACTGGACGGCAGAGGAGTTGGAAACAGTGGACCCAAAAAATATGTTATACAGCGTGTACAAAGTTTTGTATGTAATGTCGGACATCTAAAAAATGATAATAAAGATGTTGGAAGAGGGCAATATGATTAAAAAAAAAAAGGGTAAGAGAGTTCATTGATTGGTGTCCAAACCAGTACCACGAGGAGATTTTCTATAATTCACCCAAAGTAAAACATGAATGGATGCAAAAAATCAGCTAATCGATCGAAGCAAAATAAATTTCCAATCGCAAGCAATTGCGAGACAGGTACAATAATATAGCTTGCTGGCTGATATTGACATGAATAGGATTCAACTTAATCTCCAACTTTATGATTTGGATATTGAAATATGAACTTTTTTTTTTTTTTGTTACGTGTCATTGGCTATCAAAATCTAAATTGGCCACAAGTGGGAAGCGAAAAATCATTTTTGTTGCAAATATTAAAGTTCGATTTGATCACACCTCTCCAAGGTTGGCTAAAACGTATGTCTCTAATAACCATCTTCTTAGAGCTATAAACGATGACACTAAACAAACAAATATCTAGTCTAGATAGGAGAAGGCCGTTGTTCTTAAAAAATAGTTTGGTCCCATGTACTAGAGTTGAAGAATTTCCACGAACCATTATGTTATTGTATTCAGGGTTGGCCATGGGGTAGGCCGGACAAGTCTTGAGACTTGGACAACCCTTCTTTGCTAGGGCAACCCCTAGGCTCAGCATGATACCACCAAATGTCAGGATCACGGATGACCACCATGACCAGCTGACAATAAGAGTTAACGACAACCAAAATTAGCTCCAGGATAGGACAATCCAACCCTTCAGACCGGCGTTGATTGTATTACTGCAGATTTTATTTTCCAACCAAACAATTACGAGTATCCCATTATGACTCCCAAAACATGAGTTAGAGAAAATGTAATGCAGAAAATATCACCTCTATTATATTAAAATATAGAGTTCAAAATAATTGGAGGTAGGAGTTGAAGTTATAAAATGTCTCTCTCCTTAAAAAAAAATTAGTCAAATCATTTTTCCCCCTCTCTAAGGAAAAGATTGAACAAATCTACTCGAAATATATAGTTTTTCAAAATTTCAAAGCTTTTATCCAATGCATCAATCAAATGAAGGATAATATATGGAAACAAGACTAAAGGTTCTTTAATTAACTTGAAATTAAGGATAATATATGGAAATAAGACTAAAGGTTCTTCCAAAACATGTCACAGAACTACAAAAATAGAATGTAGGCAACTATGCACGACCTAAGGCCTCGTTTGGTTCGCGGAATGGAAAGGAAAGGAAACTGATTCCTTGGTATTTTTTTTCCTTTAGAAAATTATAATTCCTATAAACTTTTCTTTCCGGTGTTTGGAAATATCGGAATTATAGCCGAAATATATCTTTAATTTTCATTATAGTGTTTGGTGTTTGTAAGAAAAGGAAACAAAATCAAGTCAATTTTTCAAAAATATCCTCGTGCTAATAAAAATAATTATTACTTAGAAATATTTTTGTCTAAAAGATATTATGGATAAAAATGGTAAATAATATTATGAACATGGATATTTTGGTCAAAACTTTTTGTAATAAATGCGGAAAAGTTGGAGGGAAAGTGATTCCTTAGATAAATGGGAGGAACCACTTTCCCCCATATTTTTATACCCCTTGGAATCATTTTTCCTTTCCAACAACTTTCCTTTGGCTCCCAATCATAGAAAAAGAATCACTTTTCTTTTTCAAGTTCAAATTCCGGTAACCAAACGAGGCCTAAAGGTCTATTTGGTAACCTGTAACTGGTTCTAGATTTAGATTTTGCAAATCCATAATAGATTTTAAACCAAAGCTTGAATTCACAGCTTCAGAATTTTGGACCAAAAATTCTTTAATTAACTTAAAATTTGACATTGGAAGTGGCCATAATCCAAATTCATTGTTTGGATAGTAGGCTTTATTTTCGCAAATGGTTAACTAATAATATAAACAATTAAATTTAACAAAATGTTATAGTTAACTAATTAAATATCATAATTTTATAAAATATTAGTTACCTAATATTATGGTTTACTAATGATCATAAGTATTATGGTTAATTAATAATCATAAAATATTAGTTACCTTTTTTTTAATTAATAAAATAATATGGTTAACTCATAGTCATAATTACTAAGTACTTATGATTAATATGAACAAAATTATCTAGTTAATTATAACTTGGAAAACAAATCAATTATTTTAAATATTAATAATTTATTTTAGTGTTAATTAAATGTTTTAATTATATAATAATATACTAGTACATACTAATTCATTGTATAGTTAAATTTATAATTATCTATTATCATTACATATTTAAATATTCTTTTGTATATTAATTAAATATACTTACAATTTATTTATATTAATTAAGAATAAAAAATTATATTTAAAATGTTATCTAAATATTAATTAATTATTAATTAAGTTATTAGTTAATTAGTTATTGATTAGTACTAACTAAGTATTTAATAGAATAATAAAATTGTTAAGAAAAACTAAATCCAATTATGTCCAACTTATCTATCAATATCACGATGCATGTTGATGACTTTCAAATTATTCTTATAATATAGTTTTTAATCTAGTACAAACATCCACGTTCAAGTCCCTATAAGTAATGAAGAGGACTACCTAATGCAGATGTGCTGTTTCTTAAATAAGTATTCCAATTATGTGCCTTAAAAAATTAAATAATTATGAATATAAAGTTGTATGCATAGGAAAGAAAATAGAATTAGGACAACAATTTTAGAGACACGACATTAGATATGCTCCCGCTTAGGAAATAGGATGTTGGTACACAATGGTAACACTCTAAATCACTTCAAACCATACTCTAATAATTAATTTTGGAATATTTCATTCATGTTGGTACACAATGGTATAGTCTAAATAAACACTCCAAATTGACAAGTAGCAACACTCCATTTGTTTTTCTTCTTATTTTTCTTTCATAATTGACAAGTGGCACCACTCCCAAAAAAGAATAAAGGAGAAAAGTAAATATGGCGGACCCTAATATAGCTCAACTAGTGGACTCTCCAAATTTGGAGAGTCTCTTGGCTTTCTACTCTTTTTAAGTGTGGACAAGAGTCCATTGGAGCCATCAAGTGCTACAAAATTTGAATAAAGATCAAATATAGCAATTGAAAAGAGTCCCACTGTGGATGCTCTAACATGCTAAACGAGATCGATTGGAATTGTCTTGATAAATTGTGTGTTTTAGTGGTTAAACTTACTTTTGTCGAATAAAGAGAAGGAAATGAGGTCATAGAGAGGTGAATAATAATTAAAGGGTTATTTACACTAACTACCCCTATGTTTTTGATTTATAACACGGGGTACCCCTGATTTAAACTATTTACACTAACTACCCCTCCCTTTAGAAAACGTAGGGGTAGTTAGTGTTATAATTTTTTTATTTTTCCTTAAAGTAGGGGTACCCCGTGTAATAAACCAAAAACATAGGAGTAGTTAGTGTAAATAGTTTAAAAGTAGGAATACCCCGTGTTATAAATCAAAAACATAGGGGTAGTTAGTGTAAATAACCCATAATTAAAATAGCTGTCACCTCATTAGTGAAAATTAAGTGGTAACCCATTGCTCACTCATTAACAACAACTGGATTACTACTAGTAAAAAACAAAAAACAAAAAAACAAAAAACAAAAATGATAACCTCCTCTCTCCATCACCATCACCGTCACCACCACCACCACCATTGGCATCAATTCATGTGCCCCTCTCTTCCCATTTCTAATCAAAACCCATATATAATTCCTCTCTCTCTCTCTCTCTCTCTCTCCTTCTCCATATAGAAGAAGAAGAAAATAAGAAGAAGAAGAGAATGAGAGTTACGGAGGAGGGAGAGAGCGACGGAGGAAGGACCGTGGTCGTCGGCGTGAAGATGGACCCCGAAAGCAAGGAGCTTTTGACGTGGGCGCTCGTCAAGATCGCCCGGCCCGGCGATCGAGTCGTCGCGCTCCACGTGATCCCAGGTGAGCCCCGGTCGAAACCCACCTCCGGACCCCCTCCGGTTGTTCGCTGGTCGAGGAAAGTTTCGATTTTGATGCGGAATTGTGAAGAAAATTTCGATTTTGATGGAGAATTTACGAGAAAGATGCGATTTTTACCGGAGAACTTGATGTTGTTCTTGTTTTCTGAGCGCAGAAGCCTCTGCTCCTAACGGGAAATGCACTCCTCTCCTGTCTCTCGTGAAGACCTTTGATTCCGTTCTTGCTGTGTATGATGGGTTCTGCAATTTGAAACAGGTCTGGTTCTAGTACTACTTGTTAGTATTTTAATGGTTTTGTGTGTGTGCCCAATTTAGTAATATAATTGTTGTTGTTTCTTGGTGGCCCTTTTGTTTAGATTGATCTGAATCTAAAGTTATGCCGGGGGTCTTCGATTCGGAAGGTTTTGGTCAAAGAGACAATGGCCTCTGCTGCCTCTAAGCTCATCGTAGGAACATCTAAGAATTCGCATGGCATTATGTGAGCTTGCTTGATTTTATTTGTTTTTTTCATCACACCTTAATCTTGCCTATATGATCATTATAAGTATTGCAACTTGTTTGATTTATTAGGTCCTCTACCACTTTGATTGCGAGATATTGTTCGAAGAAATTGCCTAAAGATTGTTCGGTTATCGCGGTGAACAATGGCAAGGTCCTATTCCAGAGAGATTCCAAAGGTTGGGATTAGTTTGTGAATTTTTGGTAGCTTGTTAGTATGTGATGACCATTTGTGTGACCTATTTACAAAAAAATTTATTGTTTGGAAACAGAAGACAAACACTCGTCAAAACCCCACCATATGTTTACAATCATAGCTCGTTCGAAGGAATTCGATGCTCGGAGTCCTTCTGTCAATTGTTTGCCAGCCCGGTTGAGCTGTGGTAGCAATATAGTTCGCGACGATTCAATAGATCATAGTTGCTCGTTTTATTGCCCTATGCCGTCTACCCCAGCCTCTCCTGCACCGCAACTTGGCAAATTGAGGCGAGACGATTCCTTGGCCCTGTTTCCTGTGAAGAGGGTGGAGGCTCTGTCCAAACCTGGTTGGCCTCTTCTTCGTAAGGCAGTTCTAAATAGCAAGAAGTCTAATAGCTCCCAGGAAAAGCCTAAGATATCCGTTGTTCAGTGGGCAATGCGACTTCCGAGCAGGTATACTTCACCAACAGTTATCCATCCCCATTGGAAGTACGCAGACAGTGGTGAAGAGAACCGGGCTATAGTACCGGTGACAAGAATAGATTCTTCTTCTTCTTCTTCTTCTCTTGTCATCCATGACGAAGGGAAGGAACTCCCAGAGGAGCTCCAATCGCTTCAAGCGAAGTACTCTTCGGTTTGTTGGTTGTTCAGCTACAGGGAGCTCAGGCGTGCAACTTCTAACTTCGCTTCCGGTAGATTTCCATCTCTCTTCCTTCATTATCGTCTTGGTTTTCTTGATTCTAATGCTACTCGGTCTCGACTCACAGAGAACTTGATAGGAAAAGGAGGCAGCAGCCGGGTTTATAAGGGCTGCCTTTCTGATGGCAAGGAGTTGGCTGTGAAAGTATTGAAGCAATCTGAGGATGCGCTGAATGAATTCATCTCCGAAATTGAAATCATAACTACATTGCATCACAGTAACATTATTTCCCTGATTGGCTTTTGTTTCGAGGATGAAAATCTTATGTTGGTGTATGATTTATTGCGGAAGGGTAGCTTGGAAGAAACTCTTCACGGTAGAGATTAGCTTGCACTTTCCTTTTTGTTCTTGGTTTCTTGTATTGCCACAGAACACTTCTGATCTCCTACGTTTTGATTAAATTTAGGCGATAAGGAGAACAAAGATGCACGTTCCCTCAGTTGGGTCGAGAGGTACAAGATTGCATTGGGTGTCGCGGAGGCACTGGATTACCTACATGGTGGTGGCAATATTGAACCTGTGATCCACAGGGATGTAAAATCCTCAAATATCCTCCTCTCTGAAGATTTTGAACCACAGGTATTGTGTCATAAATCTTTCAGTTCGTCATTCGTTTGAGTATCTAAAGTGATGCATTCCAAGAACCATTTTATTCACAATTTTGTTCTTGGCGTGCTACAGTTGTGTGATTTTGGACTTGCTAAGTGGGCCTCATCTTCTTCATCACACATGACATGCAATGATGTTGCAGGAACATTTGGGTTAGTTCCTAGTTTCTACCCACATGAATACGAACCAAACTATATTGTTATTCATTCTATATTCATGGAAGTATTCCCCTCTATGTTAGGTACCTAGCTCCTGAATACTTCATGTATGGGAAAGTCAATGAAAAAATCGATGTCTATGCCTTTGGTGTCATTCTCCTTGAGCTTCTTTCAGGGAGGAAGCCTATCGATATGAGCTCCGCCAATGGAAATGAAAGCTTGGTGATGTGGGTAAGTCTTTGGTCTTATTTTTGGATCATTTTTTTAACTAAAGATGTATAGAAGGCAGCTTGTACTACTACTGATCCGAAATCCATACAGTCAGCATGTACGTCATGCCTACTTTGGAAGATAATAAGATTCCCGGCATCTTAACTAAGATATAGAGTGGTAAGCAATGTTTTAAAAACCGGACCAGACCGGCCGGTTGAACCGGTTCAACCGTGAACCGGTAGTTTTTTCGGTCCGGTTCAGCATTGACCCAGTGTTTTGTAAAAAACTGATATTTTTATAAAAAATAGTGTCCATAAGAGATTAAACTTGGACCATTTAGATTAACCCACTGGTTGAACCAACTAACCCGTTTGACCCTACCCAGTGCCTTGGCCGGGTCAAACTCCTGTCCGGTTTTTAAAACATTGGTGGTAAGTGCTTTGGTGGCCTGCAATGATGTTACAGAAACATCTGTCTTTGTGTCAATGTGATGCTCCCGATGCTCTTACTACGATTACTGATATGAAAGTTTAACCAATTTTACTCATTTTCTTAAGCTATATTGACAATTGGTGTGTCACCTAAGAACTTCCGCTAAATATTTATTGGTGAATTAACTTCCACTAAATAATTATTGGTGAATTAATTCTATATAATACTCCAAAGTTTATTCAATATGAACTGTGGATTTATAGCTAATAACCATAAGAATACTTGGGACTGATTTATTTATCCTGATGGCAGGCAAAAGAAATTCTTCAAGGTGGAAAAACAAAGCAACTTGTGGATCCATGCCTAGGTGATAAACATGATGATGATCAAATGGAAAGGATGATTCTAGCCACTTCCCTCTGCATTAGACGAGATCCTCGATGTCGGCCTCATATAGCTCCTGTAAGATCCTATTTCTGGGCAGCTCTTCTTTTTCTCTTCATCTATCGTTGCCCATAATTCTAATTTATCATAATTAATAGGTAATTTCTTTTTGAAAAAAAATGTCTTCTAGGGATAGTCACCATTTTTCTTGACTAGTGAGTTAATACGATGATTTGTGACCAACTCCTCAAACAAGTAAAAACAACTTCTCAGCCTGTGAAACATTTGATCACCATTCTTTCTGATTTTTTTTTTCGTATTGGTGCTCATCACTTAAAGGATAGTTCCTTTGCTGTACCTCCTTTTCACATGTAAAACTCCAAATACAGCAGGTTCCTACTCCCAGTTTCCCAGTGTATTACAACCACAAGAACTTTGAGGAGTTCTGATACTTTCAAATACAGGTGTGAATATGTTACATCTAACCAAAAACCTGATTTAAATAGCCTTCTGGATTTGTTTACTTCTAAATTCTAGATTTGGAAGGATCACCTAGATATATGGACCATTTGTCTCAATTCAAATCTAGGATAACTAAACATACCTTTTGCTAAGCAAATTGTGGTCTTTATTTGCAGGTCTACTCCATTGCCATAACCATCAAGCCTTTTCTCAACCACCCATAGTTAAGACAGTCCTTATGACAATTTATTTACACTTAAAATAGTTGGTAACCTTATTGTTGGTAAAAAATAAAATGTAATTTCTATCTTCCCGTAAATCTGCAGCTACTCCTTGTTCTATATTTGAAGTGACTTTTGGAACGGTGTAATTAACATTCTATTACCTAAATGCAGATCATGAAGTTACTACAAGGAGATCAAAATATAGTGAGATGGGCAAGAGCACAGGTGAAAGCATCAGAAGAGTCCGATAATTTGGATGACGAAGCAGTTCAGCCAAATTCCCTCATCCAGTCACATATTGACCTTGCCCTCTTAGGCGTAGAGGACGACACACACTCAGTGTGCAGCATCGATCACCCTGCTAGTTTTATAACAGCTAACAATTCCCTTGAGGATTATCTGAAAGGGAGATGGAGCCGTCAATCGAGTTTTGACTGACTGACTGACTGAGTCCAATGATTCATGCAGAAACAGTCCTTAATTATATTTGTATAGACATTTTTCTCTCATTTATTCTGCAAGAGGTTTTGGTATGAGAGGGTTTTTTATTTACCTCCTCCTTGCCTCACAATTGTTCCATATACGAAATGTTTGTTTCCGAGGAAACCATAAGTTTAGTTTCTTAACCAAAGGGTTCTAAAGCAATAGAGGGAATTGATGACTGGTTATGTAGTAGCAGAAGAGCTGCAAATTAAGTCTTGGATTTAACTTGTGAGAGTTTTTCTTTATCTTCCTTAAAGCTGTGTATGTTGTCCTCGGTAACAAATTTATATAAATGAGTTTGAAATTAAGGAAATACTCGTTCTAGGTAAGTTGAAGTAAACTGTTGTTTGTGATATAAGTGATCATCATTCATTTAGACCTACAGTGAATATTTTTTTTATAAAAAAAATCACATAAGTTGGCTGCCGAAGGACAAATTCCTGCTTCAAAACTTTGATCATCTACAGTTACATTGTTTCGTGAAGTTGAGCCTGATCGGCAAAATAAGGTACAGACTCAAACTATCCATATTTTGATTTGAGAGAGCATTTGCATCAAAAGATTTTACAATGTGAAAAGGATGCAGAGACTTCATTTAGTTATCCACATGACAGGGAACTGCCCATACTTAATGTATGCCGGTCTGTTATACTTCTCTTTCGGTTACTTATTGTCAGATATCATTGTCAAACCCAACAAGATGGGAATAGATAACCTACACAACTACACCATTGATCATTTGTAGATAGGGGTGAGCAACGGTTCAAACCGAACCGAATATATGAAAATCGAAATAAACGTAAACCGTATTTTTCAAAATCGAAAACCAAACATAATTAATTCGGTTTTCGGTCGGTTCGGTTTCATGGGCCAATGTACACAGCCTCCAATTTTTTTTTTACCAAAATGAGCCTATTTAAATAACATTTTTTTTTTAAAAATGATATTATTGTAGTTATGAATTTATATTATATATAGTAAAAATTATTAGTACATATAGATTGAGGGTATAGAGAGAGTGAGAGAGACAATGCTCAAAGAAGCACCGACATAGAATAAGAGAAGAAAGTGCGCTCAGTTAGAGGTTAAAAAAATATTAATATATAGATTGAGGGTAGTTTGATAAACTACTAAATCTAAATCGGTTTTCAATTCGGTTCAGTTACTCGGATCAAGAACCGTAAACCGAACCGTTATTTCAAAATTTCAAATTTCTAAACCGATAACCGAAAAACCGAACCGTTTGTCATATTTCGGTTGGGCTATTGGTTTTCAACCGTTATATGCTCACCCCTATTTGTAGAGCATGGAAAGTGACAGAACTACACTATTCATTTGTAGAGCATGGAAAGTGAATGCAGGATGCACACCCTGAGAGGAACATATTGCCGGCTCTGTGATCGCCAACGACCATATTAAGAGCTGGTAGATTGTCAGAAGTGTAAGTGAATTAGCATCAGGCCAAGTGTCAAGCCTTGTACCTCTGAAATGGCTACCTGTAGTGCTTATGGAGTAGTTTTTAGACAGCCCCCATTGTTGTCGTGGAGAAATAGGGGGTCTATGTAGCTCCTAAGTAGTATGTATGAACTTTCTGATGTTTCAATACGTAGGAAGCAAAGATGATTTCTTTCCCTAAAGTGCAACCCACCTTGCAATAAAAGAGAATAGAAGAGACATAGACCCCCTATTTCTGTCGTGACTGTAGCTGGTTGTGTCTGTCCCCTAAATAATAATGTTGGCTGGCTGTACCAAGTCCCAAATTCCACCCATAATTGACTGCCAACAAATGTTTGTTTCACAAATTAGGCCCCAAGATGAACACGATGATACAAATTCGAAACAGTCGTCAAACATTAAATCTTCACCAGACGCTAAACAAGCTTGTTAGGAGAAGACTTGCCAGCTTCTGTCACCACGCCCAACATACTCCATCTCATAGGAGCTGCAACACAACTGCAACTGATACCGGAGCCAGCCTGGAGGGTTGGGTTGTCCTATCCTGGAACTAATTTTGGTTGTCCCTTGATGAGTCTTGATTCTTAGGGGGCGTTTGGTATGCGGTATTTTTTTTTATTCCCGGAAAAATTTAAGATGGAAATTTATTACCACGTTTGTTTGGCTTATAAAAAATTTATTTTCGGAAATTATAAATATCCGGGTAAATAGTTTACCCACAAAATATGGAAATTCTATCCCTTGAGAATATGTGGGTAATTTTTTTTGTCCGGGCAAAAAAAAAAATTGTCTAATTTTTTTCTTCTTTTTTGATCAATTTTGATTAGTTTTGAACATTTTTTTTCTTTTTTGTCGTTTTTATCGCTTTTTGGTCATTTTTTGTCGTTTTTAACAATTTTTTATCGTTTTAAGCAATTTTTTGTCGTTTTTACCCTTTTTTTGTCTTTTTTGTCATTTTTGATTCTTTTTTGTCTTTTTTACCCAATTTTTGTCCTTTTTTGTCAATTTTTGTGGTTTTAAGCGATTTTTTTTTCGTTTTTGTTGTTTTTACCGATTTTTAGTCGTTTTTTATCGTTTTTGTCGTTTTTTGGTCATTTTTACTGATTTTATGTCGTTTTTTTCATTTTTGTCGCTTTTTTGCCGCTTTTACCAATTTTTTGTCGTTTTTGTCGCTTTTTGGTTATTTTTTGTCGTTTTAACCGATTTTTTGTCATTTTGTCGTTTTTATCGATTATTTTTCATTTTTGTCGCTTTTTAGTTATTTTTTGTCATTTTAACCGGTTTTTTTTTGTTTTTAATCGATTTTTTTTTCGTTTTTAACCAATTTTTTGTTGTTTTTAACCGATTTTTTGTCGTTTTTAACCGATTTTGTCGTTTTAACCGCATTTTGGTTTTTTTTGTCGTTTTTACCGATTTTATGTTGTTTTTGTCGTGTTTGGTTATTTTTGTCGTTTTTACCCTTATTTTGTTATTTTTTGTCGTTTATACATTTTTTGTCGTTTTTTTGGTCATTTTTGTCGTTTTAACCGATTTTTTGTCGTTTTTCATCGTTTTTGTCGTTTTTACCGATTTGTTGTCGTTTTTACCATTTTTTTCGTTTTTATCGATTTTTTGTCGTTTTTACCGGTTTTTTATATTTGTTCATTTTTTTTTCGTTTTTTTATTTTTTATTTTTTTTCCGGGAATATTTATATTGTCACCAAACATGGGAATGTAATTTTCCAGGAAATTTAATTCCTTAGAATTTGATTCCAAGGAATATAGAATTTTCGGCTATATAATATTCCGCATACCAAACGCGCCCTTATTGTCAGCTGGTTCTCGTGGTCATCTGTGACCCTGATCTTTGGTAGGATCATGCTGAGCCTGGGGGTGGGGTTGCGTTAAAATGTAGCATCTTTGGATGACGGTTGCCAACATAAAGTTCCGTAGAAGTTTAATGTCCACAAGAATAGACTTCGTCTTTGAAAAGTTATGGAAGCATCAAGTAGATACTACATGTTGCAATTGCCTGTCACACAAAAGTGGTGATTCTCATAGTTTATTTCCGACTAGCAGAAATTCTGCAAGATATCAAGCTTTGCAAACAAAGTTCCACGGAACATTGGAAACGAATAAGTATTACTGAGAAAAAAAAGAAGGAATATACTTGCCTCCGTAAAATTTAAGGGGTGGGTTTCTATTACTCGTCAGTGAAGTGTAATTCTCATGGCAAAGAAATCATAGAAATGATTAAAGCAATTAACTTCAAACATTTTAATTGCCAAAAAATCAAGGGCATCTAAGTTCCCCAGCAGCGATAATGCAAGGTACTATGAAGGGTCAACATGTATCCAGCCTTGAGAGTATTTTTCCATTACTCGAACCACATTAACACCAATCAGAAAAATCAAGAGATATAAACTAAAATGTTAGAATAGATGAAAATAAAAAACAAATAACATAATTAATGGATCGAAGTATCGGATTTTTTTGGTATCGGAAAACAAATAGTTATTAATAAATTATTTACATTTAAAAACATATATTTTATACATTTAGACATAATTTTAAGTATTTTCAGTGTTATTTCTTAGTAGTTTTAAAATTAAATGAAATAGTAGCCACCCTTACCGACTAATTTACATACAATAGATTGAATTTCTTCTTTTACATGCCTTTACAATCCTATTATGCTTTAAACTCTTGCTGGTTTGTCTTTTTCGTTTAATTTTTTTTGCCGAATTGACTGAAAAATAGACCCCCAATGTCGGTATCAGTTAGTATCGGGTATCGGTCGGTATCAGATCGGGACATGCCAAACCGTATCGGTATCGGCCGTATCAAATCGGTATCGACCGATACTTTAAACCATGAGTGAAACAATGACTCTCAACCACCCAAGAGAGAGAGAGAGAGAGGATATGATACATTTGAAAAGGTAAAGATACAATACCCAATACATCCATTACTGAAGAGAAGACATTGCACCTGGTCCTGGGAACAAATTAGAGGACATTAGATCCTGCAAAGACATTCAAACCGGTTCCTAGGACATTTGGATGGGAGCAGAATAGGGAGACTTACAAGATTGGTAAATCAAGTTCATCACTAAATAAAGAGCTTCTGAGGAATGTAATTATACATTAAGCATAAGATATTCTAGACGGCGTACAAATATTACATGAAGTTAACAAAAATCTCTTATTCGCAAAGTCATTCTGAGGTCCTGTGCAAATACATTTGCATTTACAATTATCTGACAGCACTTTTGCTTTATAACATACAAGGCCAGTTGGCACTCAGACCTACCTTCTCAATTACGTAGTTTAAGCTTATGAAACCAAGGAGCAACCTCAAAGACGCATAGGCTAGAAAATAACACGAACCAGTTAGATGATGACTATTAATTTCAAAGACATGATGCTCAGAACCCCGATATGGGCTCAAAGAGTGGAACTGCCACAATCTCATTTTGAAGTAATGCACTCGGCTTCGACACTTTAGGGAAACATTTTACCCAGGAATTTTTACAAATTTCCACAAAAACAAGAACATCTGGTTATATATATATATATAATGGATACCTTTAATAGACATACTATATCGAGCAAGAAACAGGAATGTATGAACTTCACTTGATAGATTAGCCTGTAAAAGAATAAAGTACATGGAGAAGCGCCTATTTGCTGCTTCTACTTATTTTTCTCAATTTTGGCATCAGTTATGGTGAAAACGTTGATGGAAATTAGATCTCACGGCATCATTACTTACACCACTTGAAGGACAGGAGGAACCACCTCTAATATCTCTACTCACCTTTTGAAATCCTAAATTAGAATTTCCATGCCTAATGTTTCCTCTGAACCCCTGAGCAATTCTTTGGTTGAGATAGGGACCGGTCATTCCACCTCTCTTGATGCGGAAACCTTCTTGCAGGCCCATTTGAAGGCCACTTCAATCTTCCATAAAGTCAGTGATTTCCTATAGCAAGATTCAGGCCATGGTTTAACGTAACAGCCGATACCGATACGGTTTGGCATGTCCTGATCCGATACCGACCTATACCCCATACTGACTGATACCGGCATTGTGGGTCCCTTTTCCGGTCAATTCGACAAAGAAAATTAAACGAAAAAGACTAATTAGCAATGGTTTAAAGCATAATAAAGTTGTAAAAGCATATAAAAGAAGAAAATCAATCTATTGTATGTAAAACAATTGGTAAGGAATTTATTTTCTTCTTTTACTATTTCATTTAATTTCAAAACTACTATTTTATTTAATTTCAAAACTACTAAGAAATAACACTGAAAATACTTAAAATTATGCCTAAATTTATAAAATATATATTTTTAAATATAAATACTTTATTAATAATTATTTGTTTTTCGTTACCAAAAAATATGATACTCCGATATCGCTGATACCAATACTCATAAGAATAGTTCGATACAGATTCCGATACCGTAAACCTTGATTCAGGCATATGACCAGGCTCTTCTGATGTACTTGGAGTTGTCCTTTCAGAGGAGGAACCCGCATTATTTTGTCCCCTTTCTTGACTGGGATGCGGGTATGCTGGAAGAGGAGGAGGGAAAGGATGACAAGGTAGGTGCAACTGACCAAAGTACGCTACTGTTGCTGCCTCCTTCAGTTTCAAGAGTTCCCAACTCCAGGAGAGAAACTGGAAATGCCAAATGATACAGGCAAATCTGAGAGGTATCTTTCCTGCAGATGACCCATAACCACTTTGCTTGAAGCCGCTGAAATTTGAAAAGGCATCTTGGAGGTGTGCTCTTTCTGAGGGGACCCAAATCCAGGAGGTGCTTCAAAGTTGACATGCTGCTGCAGATGCCCAAATCCAGGAGGCAGTTCGACGTTGACAGTCTGCTCTGGGACCCAAATCCAGGAGGTTTTTCAACATTTGCATTCTGATGCATTAAATTACTAGCGCTAGCAACTTCATCACAGGAGCTATTGCCCTCTCCATGGGCCCCAAATGTTTGCTTTGAGACCTGAAGTTGAGAAGTTTTTTTTTCCTTGTTGCGCAGAACTGAGCTTTATACACTTCACACCAGCTACAGCCATGTTCTCGACAGAGCGCAAAGATTGTAGTTCTAGACTCGTGATATCCAGTGGTGGGCCCCACCTACTTTTACTTTCGTGTGTTCTTGCTGCACCTGTTGAACTGTTATCTGTCACATGTACAGAATTCTCCAGGGACATCCAATTCAACTAGAATTTTTGCAAAACTAGGTATTTGAGATTTGATGATGACTGAAACCAATTGTGACAGGAATTTTCAGGATCTAACCGGCATCCATCTATATCTGAATGTTCAACCTTTTTTATGGTACGTGGAATCCATTTATCTCGGAAATTACGTGCAATTTGTTGGCCCTGAAAAGCAAATGATGAAGTGAAGTAGCCCAATGAGTTTCAAATACAATTGTAAATCAAGAAAGTTTACACTTAGATTCTATTAAGCATGTACAGAATAATCTACATACATGATACAATATAGTGAAAAGGGTGTTTTTGCATGCAAGTCCCTTAAATCTGCTATATTTTCACACGTGGTCCGCTAAATCTTATTAATTGCTTAAAAGTCCCATAAATCAAAGAAAAAGAGAGTTATGAATCCCTGTTTATCTCATTCAGTCAAAAGTTAACCTAGCCCCCTAGTTAATTGTGTAAAAGACTATTATACCCACTTCCTCCTTTCTACATTTTGTAATTTTGATTTTTTTGCTTTCAAGTTAACATGCTCCATAATAGATTTTCTTGCTTATAAATTAGGAAGTTGGAGAATGTGTTCCTCAAAATTTAAAAGGCAGGTGTTCTTGTTTACATCTTATGCTCCACAATAGTGTTTTTTGCTTCCAAATGGAATTTTATGTGAATGGGTTCTTACACAATTAAGATGCCAATTTTGTGCTTACAAATAGTATGATAATGATCCAAATCCTTCAAGTTTGATGTCTCTACAAGAGAAGGAGAATGAGATTCTATAAATGTTTCTAAATGTTTCTCTTTTATTTCAAGTACTCTTTTTGGATTTAATTAACTATTGGTGGAAAAACTAGGTTAAAATGATCAAAAGGAGGGAGGATGAGGAAGATGGGGGTATAAATGTCAAAAAAAATGAAACATATACTAATTTTGACAGAATGTTCCCTTTTGTGACGAGTTAAGATCAGAGGGACTCACAACTCCACTTTCTTATGATTTGAAGGACTTTTAAGCAATTGATAATATTTTGGCGACTTACCTAAAAATACAGTAGATTAAAGAGACTTGTATGCAGAAAGCCCATGTGAAAATTAGTTAGAAGTCTCAGCTTGAAAATTTAGGCACTACGACTTACTTTCTTCAATTGTCGCTGTTTATTATTGTAGTAGTTTCAGTATTGAAGGGGAGGCTCTATTTTAATATCTTTTACATTTTTCCCCTGAGAACCGGATGCGCAAGCGGCTTGGGTGGGAGCACAGGGTAACACCCAAGGAAGGCAGTTTCAGTATTGAAGGGGAGGCTCTATTTTAATATCTTTTACATTTTTTCCCTAAGAACTGGAAGTGCCAGCGGCATGGGTGGGAGCACGGGTGACACCCAAGGAAGATGGGAATAGGGGTATTCTCAAAAAGTTCAAAATGTTAATGATGTCTAATAAACTAAACTTATTACTCGTTGCATGTTACAAACTACAGAGTTTGCACATTGCTGATAAATGTGAAGATGTCTAGAACAAAATGAAGTAACAAGCTCTTAGTCTAATGATTACTTTCAGTATTTTGACTATGGTTAATTTGTTAAGTTTCTTGATATGAAATCACTTATTGTATGTCTTGATTAAGGCAATTCTCTTCATCCAAACATCATTGAGATCCTTATTTAGTAAAGGATACATATACTTTTATTATCCACACTTGTATTTCACGATATCTTTATTAGTGTCAGATATATGATACAAACATGCATATTGTTTTGCATGCTTAGCTTTATTTTGTAGAAAATCAAGTCAGGTAATCTGAAATAAGATTTGTCATGGACGTAAGTCTATGTAATGATGAAATAATATGAAGATCTCTATTCGTTAAAGACGGAAATCCATGAAGATACAAGAGATTTGATCAAAAGCTATAGCACTAACAAGGACGAACAACCATGAAGAGTCAAGTGAACACATATGAATAAGCCAAGATTATTGAAGAAAGGATCCAGATATCCTAATCATATTGTATTTTTTTCCCCTTTAATATAGTGTCATATGAGTTACCCTAGGTAAAGAATGTAACTCATGTATGTAAATGCAATTGACATCTAAAACTTAGCCATCACCTTAGGATAACCAAGAGCAAAGCCATAAAACATATAAGTCTTGCATGCATTCTAGTTTATATAGTTCTCACGTTAGGGGTTAGACTTTATTTCCAAGTATCAAATAACTTCTAGACTTGCACTCACTTTCAACCCGACAGTCCTTCAATGTTTCAATCATATTGAGAGAGAGAGATATTATTTTTACTTGCAATTTAGTTTTTTGAAAAATAGACTTCCATACCTGAAAGTTGTAAGTTCACAAGTTTTCCAAAATGTCTCTAACTTTATCAAAATCAAGACACAAGACTACAAATGTCTGCAGAATACTCCCTTTAGTCTAGACAAACACACCTTCACTCTTTGAGCCATATTTTCAGCTATAGGCATTATTTTGACTTGCAAATAGCCTTTTGAAAGCTAGACTTTAAGACCTTTTTATCATATATAAACATTTTGCGCTAATGCAAACTGGAACATGTTCAAAATCATGCATCTTCACAAGGCAGTTTTTCTGCCCAAAAAACGACAATACCGAAGGCATACCGTCGGTATGCCGCCGATATACTTAAAAATGCAATTACCTTTCGGCAAGTGTTTGATTTAGCATGTGAGCTGTAAACGGCATACCGTCAACAATGTCGTCAGTATACCTTTTTGTGTGCTTTGCCTGCATTCAGTGTTCTAAATGGCGTCCGCCTAGGCCGCCTAGGCGGTAGGCGGTCCCTCTCCGCACCGCTTTGCTGTAGGCGGTGGAGTAGGCGGCCAATGGAGGTTTGCGGCATAGGCGGAGGTGAGGTAGCGTAGACGAGCGCCTAGGCGGATAAATATTTTACAAAATATTTTGACCAAAAAGGTCTTTTTTTAACATTATGGACCTAAGAACACTAAAACTTTATAAATCTTCGTTCTACAACTTAGTCATGCATGGAATACCCTTAAAATATGCATATTATGCAAAAAAAAAAAAACAGTGGTAAAATAGTAAAAAATGTTCAAAATGTATCAACCGCCTAAGCGGCGCCTAGGCGGTAGGCGGACTCTCTCCGCCGCGCACCCGCCTACCGCCGTTTATAACCTTGCCTGCGTTTAATATTGCAACAACTGTAAATATAGTCGTTACTATGCATAAGGCATACCGACGCTATGTCGTGCTGCACAGTATCGGCTAGTTTATTTCGTTATTTTGGAGGGGTTATATATAGGAGTTGTTCTCTTTTCTAAAAAATAGCTTAGAGCTTAAATTGCAAACTTCCTACTCCATTACCAAGAGCTATTCAATTGCCATTACATACTAGTTACACGGTAAAATTGATTTGTAATTTGGATATTCAAATTGTTGTAAAGAACATCCTTTTCTATTGAAAGTGGTTGAAGTCAAATCTTGTGTTGAAGTCAACGAGTCCTTCGGCGCATTACGCTGAAGCGTTGACTCAATGAGTCGCGTTGACGCAAGGAAATGTATCGATGCAAAACGATACGAGAGTTAAGTTGTCCCGAGCAATGCATCAAACTAAGTTGATGCGAAGAGTTGCCTTGCCCCGAAAGAATGCATCGAGTTGAATCGATGCGAAGCGCCGCGTTGTCCCGAAGGATGAGTGCGTTGAATCGGCTCGAAGATTCTAAGAAATCGAATCGACCAAGGCGCAAGTCCAAATCGATGCAAGTATTGATTTTAGTTGGTTTCGTGTGCAGATTATACTTTGACGGAAAAATATTAGAGGTCGATCTTTTGACATATTTAGTAAGGGGTCCGCGAAATCAAATCGTCGCCTTGCGACGGGCCGAGACTTGGGCACGCTAAGGCAAATCGGACGTATAACTCAATGAAGCACGAAGTGCTCGAATGGCTAAGTCAGGAGAGTGGCCGTACAACAAAGTTATAAAATCGAGCCGCATCGGCTCGGCGAAACGACGAAGGCGAATCGACTCAAGGTGGGAGGATCGAATTCTTTTTACTCCTTCATTCGATAAGTCAAATATATCATTGTATGCTAAGTTAACCTATCGACGCCACGGACGTGGTCCGATCGGAGATAAATCATAGTGTGTGTCGAACACAAAGTTAGAACAATTGAAATGAAATGTGCATCGTATGCACGAGTCGCTATGGAACATTGGATATCGCAAAGGCGAGCGCCTCGGTGCGCAAGCCGAAAGAACATGGAATAACTGTACTCGGCGAGTGCCTTAGTGCACGAACCATACCGTGCCTTGCTGCACGAGTTAGACGACTAGAACATTGAAAGACAATAGGCGAGCGCCCTAGCGCGCAAGTCCCGAACATTGAATGCTAAGTTATAGAACATGGGAATACGGTCGAAACGTGCCTACGCGCACGGGATAATAAAAGATGGCTTCGTTGCGAGAGAATACAGTTGTGACATGAATGTGGCGGAACTGTTTTGGATATGACATGGTGCCTCGAAAGGTGTTCGAGACCTTCGGGTCGTTCGGTTGACGGCATTGTCAGAGGTACATGACGTCTTCCACGTCTCGCAATTGCGGAAGTACGTGCACGATCCGGGACATGTGGTAGAGTTGGGTAAGCTGGACCTGAAGGCGGACTTATCATATGTCGAAGAGCCGGTGCAAATCTTGGAGCGCAAGGATAAACTTCTCCGCAACCGTGCTATTCCTCTAGTCCGCGTCCTCTGGAGAAACCATTCGGTCGAGGAGTCGACGTGGGAGCTTGAGTCTGAAATGAAGGAGAAGTCCCCTTCATTGTTCTCGTAGAGGTAGGTTCTATTCTTAAGTTTCGAGGACGAAACTTTTTCTTAGTTGGTTATGGTGTAGTGCCCCGTCCCTACATCGTGCCCCGTACTCTGTCCACGGGGTGCGCGAGAAAGGAACACTGTCGCTATCGATTCGGTCGGGACCGATAGGTCGGGATCGGCCGAGTCGATCGAACGGGAACGGTTGAATTAAGACCCATTCCTCGTTATGGAATGTCTTCTTCGGAACCAAGTCTCATATTCAGCGGGCTGCACCTCGAGGATTGACTCTGCGGCTGAGTCGGGAGAGACCTCCCGTTGCTCTGCTTTTCACGCCGCTTGCGTTGGTTTTGGCTTTGTTTTCTGAATGCGCTTTCGTGAATGTTTTCGATGGTTTTCATGGCTTGCATTTCGAACTCGCATTTCCTATCGAACTCCTTGAATAATGCAGTGTTCTAATCGGTTGCTTGTGCGATTTCAGGTAATCGCGTAGGCGACGTCTAGCGCAACCAGCAAGTTCTCTCGTCGAAGTAAACTCAAGGTGAGTGGCTGACCCTTCTCTACTCGACCCTCTTCTTAGGTAAAATCGATAGTGTTGTTGCGATTGAAAAGATAAATGCAAGTGCACGAACACGAATGAATGAGCAAGTTCTCAAAAAGAAAGGGTAGGCTATGTCTTAACAACTAAAAACATGTCTTTGCACGGTCATGGACAACTTGTCGACAAGGTGAGCGTTTCCCCGCACGGCAACCCGAGGCCACGGGACCGTTGCGGGCAAAGGGAAACAAATAATCAGCTGTGCTGGGCACAGGTTAGGCGAGGACTTGCAGCGGGGCTCGCTACTCACGTTGAAAGGACCCCGTCTAACAAAAGCTAGAGGAGTCCACGATGGCTCTGGGAGCCAGTGACCAACACACGAAATATTGCACTTGGTATGAAAATGATAACAATTGACAGGGAAGAACATGGTAAGTTTCATAAGGCGCGGCGCGGCCGCCGTCGGTAAGTTTCAACGTAAATTTCACTATGCTTGTCACATGCTTGTTTGCAATTCATTAGGATGGTTAGAAACATTCATACTTTTAAGTCAATTAAACTCTTCAACCAAATGAGAGCTTGGAACTTAAATAGCCACGCACCAGTACAAAGTGTAATGTACTGATCCTCGTTCTCCACGCAGGTACCCCGAACTACGAAGGGCGTGCCACTTGAAAGCTCAAGGCGAAGTGAACCCTTTTGAAGCCTCGTCCGCGTGTAAAGGCTTGTTTTCTGGATTCCTTTTGAAGAAGACCCGCACTCAGTCCAAAAGAAGATGGCGGCTCGACTCGCCTCGATAGCAGGTGGAAAGATATTATATTTTGCTTGTAAAAAGGGATGTAATGTATGGAACGACTATCTCATCGGCGTTCATTTTGTAAGTCGAGTCATGTTGTAGCCCGCGCGGCAATGATTGTAAAGGAGTCTATGTAAAGTTTTATTATCATCAATGAAAAAATCTATTGCTATTTCAAATGTGTCATTCAATTTCTCTGCGTACTCTAACTTGATGTTGTGTTTCGGATAACCTTATGACTATGCCTTGTGCGATCGCAACTTAGGTTCGCACGACATCACGCCCGGGGGACGACTATCGTCCAGACAATAGCGGCCAACGGGAATTCTACGACTACGCCTACCGTCACCGTGCCGGCGATCCAACCCATTGATGTCGACACGGAGGATCCCGAGCGTCAACCAGCGGCACCGAAAAAGTACAACTTTGAAGTGTCAGAATTCAAGAAGGCGTGCCGTACTTCCTTCAGCGGCACCAAGGGTCCCTCCATGGCGATCGACTGGTTGGAAGAGCTGGAAGATCACTTCGAGCTGCTCGGCATTGAAGAATCCAAGCAAGTCGCCTGCGCACAACTTCAACTACGGTTGAACGCGCACGACTGGTGGGCCGTGCGCAAGCGAGCGATCCGACCGGACAACAACACCGCGCCGATCTCTTGGGCCACGTTCCGCAAAGCTTTCGAAGTCCAGTACCTTCCGTCGGCCGTTCGTCAAGCAAAGGAGAATGAATTCATGCAGTTGAAGCAAGGGAGCAGGACGGTGGAACAGTACGCCGCAGAATTCAACAAGTTATCTAAGTTTGCTGGCCAGTTTCTGCCTACTGAAGAGTGCCGTGTGCGACGGTTCGAAGTGGGTCTGCGACACTCTATCGGTGCGCATGTCGGGGTCCCGGAGTACAAGACCGTGGGAGAGGCTCTGAATCACGCACTCCGCCTTGAGAACCTGCATCCTTCCGGTGCTGACGACGTTGTGCGCCACTCCAATCACAAACGTCCTAGCTATACGGGAGGCAACAACGACGCGTCAAAGCGTCCAAATAACGGCGGCTACAAGGGTGAGAAGACAATACCTAAGTGCTCCAATTGCGGGAGACTTGGACACCGTGAAAGCCACTGTTTTTTTCGCAATGTTGAATGTTTCGCTTGCGGACAGAGGGGTCACACGGCTCCAAATTGTCCAAGCTTTCATCAGACTCGTAACGCCCCGCCACAACAATACCGACAAGAGAATCGAGGACAGACGCCTCGACCTCCTCCGCCCACTCAACCCGCACCGCAAAATGGCCGAGACCGTCGCCCCAACACTCAGGGCCGCGTCTACGCCATGACTCGAGACGAAGCGCTGGCATCAGACACCGTAGTGTCAGGTATACTAAAATTCAATAATGTGCCTGCTCGTGTGTTATTTGATTCAGGTGCTTCACATAGTTTTATATCGGCGGACTTTGCCGCCGAGCACAAATTCCCTGTAATATCATTAGATCTCGACCTTAGCGTAAGCACGCCTTCGGGCACACCAATTCTCACAAACTTAGCTTGCGCCGGCGGGATTATCTGTATCGGCGGTCAAAAGATCGGTCTGGATGTGATAGTTCTAGATATGAAGGACTTTGACATCATTCTGGGAATGGATTGGCTCGGGCCGTGCAACGCAACCATAGACTGCGCTGAAAAGAAGGTCACATTCCGCATGCCTGGAGTACCTGAATTCTGCTACTCGTGTGGTGAGGCGTCGCCGACCTGCATGGTGATCTCCGCAATATCGGCTCGACGGATGCTGCATTCCGGGTGCGAAGGCTATCTAGCTTCCGTTCGAGACATGCGACAGGATGGTGCAAACGCGGGTCAGACCGACGTTGTGGCAGAATTCCCAGACGTGTTCCCGGACGAGCTACCCGGCATGCCGCCCGATCGAGAAATAGAGTTCACCATCGACACATTCCCCGATACCCGGCCGATCTCGAAGGCTTCGTACAGAATGGCCCCTGCAGAATTGAAAGAATTGAAGGCACAACTTCAGGAATTGCTCGACAGAGGGTTTATCCGTCCGAGTGTCTCGCCGTGGGGTGCGCCCGTGCTATTCGTGAAGAAGAAGGATAGATCGATGCGACTCTGCATCGACTATCGGGAATTGAATAAAGCCACCGTCCGAAACAAATACCTCCTGCCCCGCATCGACGACTTGTTCGACCAGCTCCAAGGTGCAACGGTGTTTTCGAAGATTGATCTACGATCGGGTTACCACCAACTCAAAGTCATGCCAGAAGACGTGCCAAAGTCTGCCTTCCGCACTCGTTACGGTCACTACGAGTTCTTGGTAATGCCGTTCGGTCTGACAAACGCCCCTGCCGTCTTCATGGATCTAATGAATCGGGTGTTCCGTCCGTTCGTTGACAAGTTCGTAGTAGTCTTCATCGACGACATCCTCGTCTACTCGAAGGATCGAGCGCAACATGCAGAGCATCTGCAGACGGTACTCCAAACCCTTCGAGAGAATCAGTTGTATGCGAAGATGAGCAAGTGCGAGTTCTGGCTGAACAGCGTCTCATTCCTTGGGCACATCATCTCCGCCGCGGGCATCGCAGTCGATCCGAAGAAAGTCGAGGCAGTTGCTGATTGGAAACGGCCCGCATCAGTTAGCGAAATTCGAAGCTTTCTAGGCTTGGCGGGATACTACCGACGCTTCGTGAAGGACTTCGCGAAGATTGCATCGCCGTTGACTCGCCTCACCCAGAAAGGAGTCGCATTCAAGTGGTCAGACGACTGTGAAGCTTCCTTCCAGGAGCTCAAACAACGGCTCGTTTCGGCCCCGATACTTGCTCTTCCTGAAGGGACGGAGGGATTTCAAATCTTCAGCGATGCTTCTGGCCAGGGCTTGGGGTGTGTGCTCATGCAGCGGGATAAGGTGATATCTTTTGCTTCCCGGCAGTTGAAGCCGCACGAGAAGAACTACCCCACGCACGACCTAGAACTAGCGACAATTGTGTTCGCGTTGAAGCTGTGGCGTCACTATCTCTATGGCGTGGCGTGCAGGATTTATACGGACCACAAAAGCCTCAAGTATCTCTTCACCCAGAAAGAACTGAATTTGCGGCAGAGGCGATGGCTCGAACTAATCAAAGACTATGACTTATCAATCGACTACACGCCGGACAAGGAAAATGTGGTAGCGGATGCGCTGAGCCGAAAGTACTTAGCTTCGTTATGCATCAACGATCGACTGCTGCGTGACTTGGAAGGAATGTGCATTGAACTTCGAGTTCGTTTCAGAAACGTGAAACTAGCGCAACTGCGGGTGGAACCGAGCCTACTGGAGAGGATCAAGTCTGCACAGAAGGACGACCCCTACCTGGAGAAGATGCGTAAGCTGATATCGACAGGGAAAGCGTCCGACTTTGCAGAGGACGAGTCGGGAGTGTTGCGCGTGAAGGGACGGCTATGCGTACCGGACGACGTAGAACTTAGAAAGGAGATAATGACGGAGGCGCACTATGCAAAATATTCCTTGCATACTGGCAGCACCAAGATGTATAAGGACCTCCGCGTTGTCTTTTGGTGGCACGGCATGAAGAGGGACGTAGCGCTCTTTGTGTCAAAATGTATAGCCTGTCAGCAAGTCAAAGCCGAGCACCAGCGACCGGGCGGGGAGATGCAGAACCTCGCCATTCCAGAGTGGAAGTGGGATCACATCACTATGGACTTCGTTGTTGGCTTGCCGAGGACGCCGCGGAAAAACGACGCCGTCTGGGTCATCGTCGATCGACTAACCAAGTCAGCGCACTTTATTGCCATCAAAGTTACTTGGAGCGTCGACCGCCTTGCTCATATATATCTTGATGAAATAGTTCGGCTGCACGGGGTCCCAGTTTCTATCGTCTCGGATCGGGATGGACGGTTCGTAGCGCGCTTCTGGAGTAGTCTACATTCAGCACTGGAGACCAAGTTGAAGTTCAACTCAGCTTATCATCCTCAGGCTGACGGCCAAACAGAGCGAGTGAACCAAATTCTCGAAGACATGTTGCGACTCTGTGCAATCGACTTGAAGTCAAGTTGGGACGTCCATCTACCGCTGGCCGAGTTTGTATACAACAACAGCTATCAGTCCAGCATCCAAATGGCGCCGTATGAAGCTTTGTACGGCCGGAAGTGTAGATCGCCCATTTGCTGGGATGAAGTCGGAGAACGGCAGATACTTGGTCCGGAGCTGGTGGAGCAGACTGTGCAGAAGGTCAAGTTGATACGAGAAAGATTGAAGATAGCACAAAGCCGACAGAAAAGCTATGCCGACACGCACCGACGCCCCCTCGAGTTCTCGGAAGGCGACCATGTATTCCTGAAGGTGATGCCTATGCGTGGAGTTTTCCGGTTCGGTACGAAAGGAAAGTTGAGCCCAAGATTTGTTGGCCCATTCGAAATATTGAAGCGAGTCTCCCCGGTAGCTTACCAACTAGCCTTGCCGCCGGCATTGTCAGAGGTACATGACGTCTTCCACGTCTCGCAATTGCGGAAGTACGTGCACGATCCGGGGCATGTGGAAGAGTTGGGTAAGCTGGACCTGAAGGCGGACTTATCATATGTCGAAGAGCCGGTGCAAATCTTGGAGCGCAAGGATAAACTTCTCCGCAACCGTGCTATTCCTCTAGTCCGCGTCCTCTGGAGAAACCATTCGGTCGAGGAGTCGACGTGGGAGCTTGAGTCTGAAATGAAGGAGAAGTTCCCTTCATTGTTCTCGTAGAGGTAGGTTCTATTCTTAAGTTTCGAGGACGAAACTTTTTCTTAGTTGGTTATGGTGTAGTGCCCCGTCCCTACATCGTGCCCCGTACTCTGTCCACGGGGTGCACGAGAAAGGAACACTGTCGCTATCGATTCGGTCAGGACCGATAGGTCGGGATCGGCCGAGTCGATCGAACGGGAACGGTTGAATTAAGACCCATTCCTCGTTATGGAATGTCTTCTTCGGAACCAAGTCCCATATTCAGCGGGCTGCGCCTCGAGAATTGACTCTGCGGCTGAGTCGGGAGAGACCTCTCGTTGCTCTGCTTTTCACGCCGCTTGCGTTGGTTTTGGCTTTGTTTTCTGAATGCGCTTTCGTGAATGTTTTCGATGGTTTTCATGGCTTGCATTTCGAACTCGCATTTCCTATCGAACTCCTTGAATAATGCAGTGTTCTAATCGGTTGCTTGTGCGATTTCAGGTAATCGCGTAGGCGACGTCTAGCGCAACCAGCAAGTTCTCTCGTCGAAGTAAACTCAAGGTGAGTGGCTGACCCTTCTCTACTCGACCCCCTTCTTAGGTAAAATCGATAGTGTTGTTGCGATTGAAAAGATAAATGCAAGTGCACGAACACAAATGAATGAGCAAGTTCTCAAAAAGAAAGGGTAGGCTATGTCTTAACAACTAAAAACATGTCTTTGCACGGTCATGGACAACTTGTCGACAAGGTGAGCGTTTCCCCGCACGGCAACCCGAGGCCACGGGACCGTTGCGGGCAAAGGGAAACAAATAATTAGCTGTGCTGGGCACGGGTTAGGCGAGGACTTGCAGCGGGGCTCGCTACTCACGCTGAAAGGACCCCGTCTAACAAAAGCTAGAGGAGTCCACGATGGCTCTGGGAGCCAGTGACCAACACACGAAATATTGCACTTGGTATGGAAATGATAACAATTGACAGGGAAGAACATGGTAAGTTTCATAAGGTGCGGCGCGGCCGTCGTCGGTAAGTTTCAACGTAAATTTCACTATGCTTGTCATATGCTTGTTTGCAATTCATTAGGATGGTTAGAAACATTCATACTTTAAGTTAATTAAACTCTTCAACCAAATGAGAGCTTGGAACTTAAATAGCCACGCACCAGTACAAAGTGTAATGTACTGATCCTCGCTCTCCACGCAGGTACCCCGAACTACGAAGGGCGTGCCACTTGAAAGCTCAAGGCGAAGTGAACCCTTTTGAAGCCTCGTCCGCGTGTAAAGGCTTGTTTTCTGGATTCCTTTTGAAGAAGACCCGCACTCAGTCCAAAAGAAGATGGCGGCTCGACTCGCCTCGATAGCAGGTGGAAAGATATTATATTTTGCTTGTAAAAAGGGATGTAATGTATGGAACGACTATCTCATCGGCGTTCATTTTGTAAGTCGAGTCATGTTGTAGCCCGCGCGGCAATGATTGTAAAGGAGTCTATGTAAAGTTTTATTATCATCAATGAAAAAGTCTATTTCTATTTCAAATGTGTCATTCAATTTCTCTGCGTACTCTAACTTGATGTTGTGTTTCGGATAACCTTATGACTATGCCTTGTGCGATCGCAACTTAGGTTCGCACGGCATCACGCCCGGGGGACGACTATCGATTCTACGGAATCGGGGCGTGACAGATATCACTCTTGACTCTACTCGATGCCGCACTGGATGTTCCATACAATAAGTCTAATACAAATCGTGTAATTTTGCCGCATGTGTTTTGGAAATTACATGATGTTTGCTAAGAAAGTCGCGAAGGGTATATTACATTGAATGCAACGAGCCGTAAAAATGTTAGTTGCTGCAAGCGCAACAAATTGTGAAATACGATTTGAGATGTTGTCGCAATGTAACATGTTGAATGAGAAATAAAATGATGCACGAAGTGCAGCGAGTTAATGTGAATATGCGTTAAAATGAAAGTGAGAAGTGATAAGCCAATACCGAATGTGTTAAAACGGATTGTGCATTGACTTGGAAAGTCGAGAGTAATTCATTGCACGAGGTGCGGTAAATGTCAGAAATGATCGTTGCACGATGTGCAACGCGTATTGAAAGTAAAAATTATTGCACGTGGTGCAACGCATATCAAATTAATCGTTGCACGAAGTGCAAAGGAAATTGGAAATGAATCGTTGTACAAAGTGAAATGAAAGTGTCGGAAATAAATCGTAGCACGATGTGCAACGCGTATCGAAAGTAAAATTTGTTGCACGGGGTGCAACGCATATCAAATAAATTGTTGCACGAAATGCAACGTAAGGAAAGAATTGAAATCGTAAATCGATAGAACGAATCGTCGGTTGCACACCAAACTTATGTTGGCAAACGAGAACATTGACCGAATCGTGTCGGATTTTGATAGAATCAAAGTTACGGTTGTGATCAAGCACGATCACTGCGAAAATCGTGAGTCGGAAGAGATCGTTGGTTTACACTAAGTATAGCGCGAGGGAAATGGCTTGAATTTCGAGTGGTATATGTCATACCACGTAGGCGATGAATGACTCGATTTCGAGTGGTATATGGTATATCACTTGTGCGATGAATTGCATCGACGTGTTGTGAGAATTGCGGAAGAATTGTCCGCAACGGACGGGGGAGTACCGAGACTCGATTGAAAATTTGTATGGCGATATGTTGATGCAAGTGTTCTTCGAAAATCGGTTGGGACGATAAGGCGAGACTTGTATCGATGAACGATACGTCGGACGAAAGTTATAAGTTGGTCGGACGACCGAGACTAGCGAAATGATTATGCCTTGATGCAATAATCGAATCGACGGGAAAAGCAATACTCGAGCTTACAAATGAGTCGCACGACTTGCGATCTCGATAGAAATGTTGAGCGAGGCGAATCGAATCGCACGACTTGCGATTTCGATAGAAATGTTAGGCGATGCGAATTGTAATCGAATCGCACGATGTGCGACTTCGGTGAAGAGTTGGTTGATGTGAGTAATCGTGTCTAAGAAATAGTTGGTTACGTTACGGCGACACTCATTTGAGTACGACTGAAAAACACGCGAAACGTAGAGGGCGTGATCGTATAACTCGAGGGTTCGATATTGGATAATCGGTAACTCAGTTACGCGATCAAAGTATAGCGGGATGCGGCGAATCAGAGAACGATTGGATGCGTATGAAAAAGTTTGTTGCGAACTTGGATGTATGCGATGCGAGTTAAGTTGACGTTGAAACGGATTCGAAGTCGACCCTCTTGCTATCGAAATTGATATGAACTATCAAGATCGATATGCAAGGAAACGTAAGCACGATGTGAGAATACAAAATGGAGTGCGTCTTGCGCTATCAAAATTTTGTAAGTAAGGATACGAGAATGAACGAACTTGGTTGATCGTAAATTTTGTGATTGATCAAAGACGAGACTATAAGTCATCGACGATTGCTCGATGCGTATAGCATCTCGTGTGTCGACCCGCAAATAAGATAGACTCGAACTCGATGCGAGTAGATGTTTCGTAAATTGCGGAATCATCGACGGTAGTGCATGACTTGACTCGGAGGATAATTGCGCATCAGTTGCGCCGATAGAAATAGTTTTGTCCGAAATTGGGTAGTCGCATAGAATCGTCGGAACGTGATTTGGCTCCGAAATAAGATATAGCATGGTTCGTAGTAAACTGTCCTTCGGTGATGATCCACAGTTATCGAGCGTAGCTTCGGGGCAGCTGACCCTAGAAGACTTGACCGCCAAATCAAATTGATTGTTGCAGACCGTAAGACGACCCATGCGATATCGCATATGAGATTGCACTGATAACGAATATAACACGGTGCATGTTAACGATAAGTCTAGGCGATCGAGAATTGTTGGAACAGCTTTCGATTGAGAATGATAAGTTAGATTTTGAGTATTCGTCGGATGAATACTTGAATGGTTATGTTGGTCGACGGTCGAACTAGAATTCACCAACGGACTTGGTGATTCGGATAGGCGATTGCGAGAAACGTGCTATGCACGAGAGGAAATGATAAGGGAATGACTTACGAGTCATGTCGTTAGATTCGGATTCACCTTGCAATTGAGCTTGCGTGAATCGAAATTTACATTCGATGTTGCGAGATGGATAAGTTGGAAATTTGGCTAGTGAATTCCTACTCGTTAGGAAATTGAATGTAAGACGCGTCGTAAAGACCTTCGTGCTAAGGCGATCGTTGCCTTGAGCACCGTCGCCTTGATGTAAACTTTCATATCGGATAGATTGTGGCCTTTGTGCAATGTCAATTTAAAGTTGCGTCGGGAGAAGTTAAGCACGGGGACTATGTAAGTAACCTTAACGGGCATAGCCCTGAATGTTGATGCAATTGCAAGTCAACAAAGGAAATCGTATCGAGTTAAGTTGCATAGCCAAACTTCGGAAATAGTTGAGTGGCGACTTCGAACGCAAGGCGTTGCGAAGGATCGTTGCGATCGGATGCGCGACGGCTTGACGCGACGCGTAGAGTTGGTAATCCATATGAAACATACGAAATGAGAAAGGCGAGTTTGAATCGCATCATGTGCCTTGACTTTTGTTGGATGATCGCGTGTGTATCAATATGCATATGCAATGAAATTGCGAGAACAAGTGCTAAGGATAAGTCCGATCGAGAGTACGAGATGGCAAGCATAGGATTGAAATTTACCTGTCAGCTTTGTTCCAATTTGCTACCACTGGAATTGGTCAAAATACATATATATTCGGGAAGCCTTGAATATAGGTATGGATCCAAATCGAGTTCTATACAAAATTCAAATCGAGCTGCAGGGAAGACTTGAAATGTTAAAATGAAAGCTTGCAAGATAGTATGAGATTGAACAACGTTGGTGGGACGAGATCGTGAAACGATCTACAAAACACTTAGTCGGAGTGTTGGTTTTGGTTCGAGGACGAACCTTATTTTGAGTGGTATATTCTGTAATGCCCCGCTCCGCACGGCGCATTACGCTGAAGCGTTGACTCAATGAGTCGCGTTGACGCAAGGAAATGTATCGATGCAAAACGATACGAGAGTTAAGTTGTCCCGAGCAATGCATCAAACTAAGTTGATGCGAAGAGTTGTCTTGCCCCGAAAGAATGCATCGAGTTGAATCGATGCGAAGCGCCGCGTTGCCCCGAAGGATGAGTGCGTTGAATCGGCTCGAAGATTCTAAGAAATCGAATCGACCAAGGCGCAAGTCCAAATCGATGCAAGTATTGATTTTAGTTGGTTTCGTGTGCAGGTTATACTTTGACGGGAAAATATTAGATGTCGATCTTTTGACATATTTAGTAAGGGGTCCGCGAAATCAAATCGTCGCCTTGCGACGGGCCGAGACTTGGGCACGCTAAGGCAAATCGGACGTATAACTCAATGAAGCACGAAGTGCTCGAATGGCTAAGTCAGGAGAGCGGCCGTGCAACAAATTATGAAATCGAGCCGCATCGGCTCGGCGAAACGACGAAGGCGAATCGACTCAAGGTGGGAGGATTGACTTCTTTTTACTCCTTCATTCGATAAGTCAAATATATCATTGTATGCTAAGTTAACCTATCGGCGCCACGGGCGTGGTCCGATCGGAGATAAATCATAGTGTGTGTCGAACACTAAGTTAGAACAATTGAAATGAAACGTGCATCGTATGCACGAGTCGCTATGGAACATTGGATATCGCAAAGGCGAGCGCCTCGGTGCGCAAGCCGTAAGAACATGGGATAACTGTACTCGACGAGTGCCTTAGTGCACGAACCATACCGTGCCTTGATGCACGAGTTAGACGACTAGAACATTGAAAGATAATAGGCGAGCGCCCTAGCGCGCAAGTTCCGAACATTGAATGCTAAGTTATAGAACATGGGAATACGGTCGAAACGTGCCTACGCGCACGGGATAATAAAAGATGGCTTCGTTGCGAGAGAATACAGTTGTGGCATGAATGTGGCGAAACTGTCGGATATGACAGGTGCCTCAAAAGGTGTTCGAGACCTTCGGGTCGTTCGGTTGACGAGCATTGAGTTGAGGCACGATGCCATTGAATCATTGAAACGAAGTATGAAATGTAAGAACACAAAAAGTTAACGAAAGAGATGCGAGACGATAAGTCTGAGTCTCGGACTCAAGACTATGTTTGGTTGTTTGAATTTGATTGCTTGAATGATAGGGCGTTGCATGGTCGAATGGGATGGACTTGAGATTAAATGTGATAATTGCTCGTGCACGGGTGTTTCCCCCAAACAGTTAAATGCCGGAGCGCCCCGGAACCGCTTGGCCGCGGAGGGAATCGAATAATCTTTGTAGGCGCACATCCTTAAACGAGTAGCGCTCGTCTTATAGATGGGAAAAGCCGCAAATGATGGCATGTAGCGGGAACGTTTCGGTTGTTGAGCCCGCAACCCACCCGTGAAACGCCGGGCAGCCCGACAAATATTGAGAAAAGAAGGAGAGAAAAGAAAGGAACTCCTTTAGTCCATTCCGGCGCGGATACGCCAACGACCCTCATATAGTTAAGGAACGATGGGTTGAAAGTGTAGGCGCGTATGCGTCCCGCATAGAGATCCTGCTTAGAGATGCACATATAACATGACAGGGAAGGAATGCGGCGTATTCACCTTGCGTCGGTGCAAGGGCGAGTGCGTCGACTTGGTAAGTCGCGTCACGAATCAAACACGAGATTGTTTGTTTGCTTGCCTATTCAATTCGATAACATGCTGCTATGATAACATGCTTTACGCTTTCGAAGATGCCATGAAATTGACCCTAAGGAGAACATAGACAGATCATAAGCTAAGTTGCATGATTCAACATAAATATTAAAATGTCGGTTTGGAAAGATAATCTTTGCTTCAGTACATGCGAGGACGAACGTACTGATCCCCCACCAGCTTCATGCAGGGTGCAGGGAATGGATTGCTCGCGGCGAAGCGTTGCTTGAACGTGTTAAGGCTTGGAATGCCGAAGCGCATTGAAGCGTTCTATCGCATTGACGCTCGGACTACGCAGCTGGATTGATGCGGCCGAGATATAGAAGGCATGATGTATGGAACGGTGAAATCCTTTGTGGGCAAGAGAGAACCTGAGTGTTGTAGCCAATCTGGCATGTATTGTTAGGCTATCGAAAGCCTTTGTAATCTCTGTTTCGGATATCAATAAAGAGAATTTGTTTTGTATACTTTGTTTCCTTTCGTTGTTAAATATCGAATCAAAAGATAACCATTTGAGAACTTGTCATCTTGCCTTGCACGAGCGCAACTCCAGGCTCGTGCGGCATCACGCCCGCTGCGAGGACGATGATTCGGGTGATTCCGGGTCGGGGCGTGACACAAGGCGGGTTCCATAACGGCCGATTACAGCGGCGGCGGCGAGATCGTCGCACAGAAGTCCCAAGCAGAAACATTGAACATGCAGCAAAAATTTAAAGACAAAACACAAGTTATTCAAAAGAGATCTTTATTGATATTGAACAATGAAATTACAATAGACGCAAGGCCATGATTACAAGTCTCTCGTGCTCACTTTTCTCTCATTTTACAAGTCACTCTGCTCTCTCTCATCTCTCGATACAATGCTCGAGCCAGCGGAAGCTTCGGAAGGCGATGTCCATACATTATGTCATGTATAAGTCTTGAGTCCACGCGGCCGCACGCTTCGAGTCGCCAAGGAACTCCGTGCCTCGACGCATCCAAGCGAGCTCCGCGCCACGAGTTTCTACCTGTGCCTGCACATGAAAACTGTGTGGGTGTCAGTACTCAACTGTACTGGTGGAGTGAGCTCCTCGCCCACCCATACAAAACCGACACGTTCATTTACTTTGTGCATTACAAGTCCCTTTACGATTGTCTTTCTAGTCTTGCCTTAGGATCAGTTTTAAGACAGACGTCTAGGCCCATACTCGATAACGCAACGACATGGTCGTGCTATAATGCCAACGTGTATTTCGATCGAGGCAGTGCCTCATCGCTTATGTACTTGACCGAACTTCAACTCAGGACGGCGGGATCATGCCATACTCTACTCGTAACTTCAAATGTATGTTCGAGACAGTGCTTCGCCGAGGAGCAACTTATGCGAACTCGACCGTGCCAAGACTTTCATTAAACTCAAGTGCCTCTAGATCAATTCCCGTGCCAACGACGTCAAGGGGACGACTCATGCTGGTCGTGCCGATAGACTTGTTTGTGTCTTAAGACCTTGCTTAGACTTGTTCGTGCTTCAAGATTGAGGTCGTGCCTCGCTATCAAGACTTATCCATGCTACCGCCTTGCGGCCTTCCTGTTCGACTCATAAACCAACTTAGACAAGACTTGCCAAGCATAGGGTCGACTTCATGAACATCTCGACGCCAAGTATCGTGCTAAGCACGATGCCTATGCTGCAGCCCAATCTTAGACCCAGACATTGTATTACCAACTAGACATGCGTTCAAGCTCTAGACCCAATCCAAAGGCATACACGCGATTTTGCCGCTACTCTGCCGACCCATCTACATGAGTGGTCACTAGCAATGTCAAGCTATCTTGGATCTCGGCTCGGGGATATCGGTCGTCCCTACACGGGTAGCTAGCCCGGAGGCGCCGAATTCTCCCATGCGGTTATCCAGCATCCTACTTGAGCCTCACTCGCTTCTCCCGGGCCGACGTGATCCCGGTGCCCCGACGATCACTCGAGAAGACCTAACCTTGTCGACAAGTTGTCCAATGACCATGCAAGACTCAACTCGATCTACCAAATCCTTCCTTAACATGACCACGCTTTCCATCTTTCTATCGAGACTCCCAAGTAGCGGGACCGATCTCGTGTGATTCCTTGCCAAGACTTATCGAGACTTAACGAGACTCCCAAGTAGCGGGACAGATCTCGTGCACGAGACTTATCGAGACTTAGCGAGACTCCCAAGTAGCGGGACCGATCTCGACGACAACCAGTCGCGTGGACTTTCTTTGATCGTGGCATACTCTTTACTAAATCCACCGTAGCTCGTGCCTTAGACAGACCTGATTTTATAGGCGACGCTATCGCTCAAGTCATATACTTTATACGACGAGCCTTGTTCTCAAGGGACTACGCGACTTGACAACCACAGATAGAGCGGGACAGTGCTAGAAATGGCTTCGATAGCCCAACATAACTCTTGTCTAACTTATTCGGGCAGCGACTCGACGAGCAAAGGCTACGCCGAGCTCCGCGTCGAGGGAACGTGCACGGGGTCGACTTGAACAACCAACTCTTGGGTGCCTAGACTTAAGCCAACAAGCCGTGCAAGACGACTTAACCCACGGGACATGCGAAGGCTATGCCAAGCCTTGGACGACGGGACCGTGCATGCTTTATTAAGCATTCATGCGGGCGACGCATATGACTTTGGCTAATTCGAGTGTCGTGGCAACTTATCAACTTAGGCCAACTTCCTTCTCCCAAGCCACGGGACGAAAGATCGAGTGTCTTTTGAAAGCACGCTGAGCCGACTTCTAAGCAGACCGTGGGACCATTTTCCATGTTCTAAGACATTCCGACCCGTCGAAATTATTCCCTTAGCTATGTGCGTTTGTAGCTTTTATATTAGCCTACTTGTGCAAGTTGAAAACATGCAAGTTATTAAGTGCAGGCTAAGATGAGGCAAGTTCATCGAAACTATCCCACCTGAGCGAGGAGTCGCCTCGACCGAACGAGCCTTCGAGCAGCCGTTGCAAGGCTAAGTCCGAACGCCGTCGGCGTTTCGATTCCTCCGATTGACTTTACGGGACGGGGCACTACATCCACCATATTCCGAAAAATTCTAGAGCCGTCCAACTAAACCCCTACGCTTGCAACGTCTTGGTGGAGCGAAAAATCTTGTGCGTTATATTCTCCCCCACTTGTTTTATCGACGCCCTCGTCGACGGGTGCACCAAGTATCTGAAAGACTTCCAACCCCTAGTCATGGTCGTCACGTGTCGTTCTTTTTTTTCTCGTGCGCTCCCCTCCGGACTTGTCCATCTTCTCCTCAAGATTGGAAGCAATCAATTTATCACAAAAAATATGAAAGAAATGCAAAAGATAAAAATCGATTATAATTAATAAAAAAAGGATTTGGGAACGTGCATGTTGTGTTGGATCTCGATTGCACAATATTTGTACTTGAGTCCGATTCACGTCAACATCGGAGGCAGAAAAGGAGGCGGAGAAGACAAGACGAGATGCACTTTAGGATTTGGCATCACATCATACACACTCAAATATATTTCTCATTCGACAATAAATAATTTATGCACTTACAGACTAATTATAGACTCTCAAAAAATAAAAAGAAGATAAAGTCAATCTCTATAGGATTATCCCTAAGATATCTTAAATCATAACTGAACAGATAAAAATAATCTCTATCTAAAATAACTAAAAGATAACAGAAAATCTAAATTGATTTCACATGAGACAGCCTAGCAAACCACCCTTCCTCATTTATCATTGCACCAGGATGGAAAAAAATAACACGTTGCTACCAAGGGATTTCCAACGTGTATTTTGTAATAATTAATTTCGTAGAAATCATACAGTGTTTTAATGTGGCTATCACCTACTATAACCGCCCCCAAATCTCCCCCTCTTACTTTATCTAGGCTCCAGAGTTGCGTGAAATATAAGACAGTAGTATGGTTGGAGTTATATTACTACTTCACATATAAATATTTCTTTTAAGGAATAAGGAAGCACAGTAACCTTGGAACATAGTTAAACAAGAGATAAAGAGAGTACATAACCTATAATTAACAAAGGTCAAGAACTGCAAGAAACAGTAGTGCCTAAAATACTAAAGGGCATAGCTTACAGATAACAACAGCAAAAGGAAAGAGAAACTACAAAAACTAAACTACCAGATAAAAGATTGACTCACCTGCACGTCGTTATGCCCAGCCAAGCTTAATATTGACTCCTTGAAACTACATTGAGCATCAAACCAGGAACAGGTCTAGAGCTGAAGGTGGATTTTACAGATAACATACAAAGTAGTAAACGTATATAACATAATTACCTAGAATGTTATGCCACTACATTGATGGTCCAACATGCTGAAATTTCAGTCCATAGATATCTAGATGAATGTAGGACAAGATGACTAAGGATTTATTCAGGATACAAAAAAAAAAAAATCAGTCTCATGAGCCTCATTCCAAGGTAACTCGATATAATTCAGTTTGCTCCATTATATCTACACTTCAGTCATAATTAAACAATTATGATTTATTATAAATCTATTCATTTCTATAAGAACAGAGCAGATACCTGGAGTCCTGGACAACTTTTCTTAAGCATTTATATATCAAATAGTGTTATCAAATTGATTCCATTCAACTGGTACATCTTGTGGGACTTATAGCGAGGCCATACTAATCTACCCACTCTAAGTCTGTAAAATACCATCAGCATGGAGATGTTCACCCACTAGTGATAAGAATAGAGCAATATAAATGTAATGTCTAATTTATATTACTAGTCATTCAATCGAACACCCTGATTTCTTTTACTATAAGAGGCAAAATATTCGATGACAGATCAATTCCCAAATCATAATAAATCATTCAAGTGTCATTCCACCTTTATTACTTCATTATATGAAATGACTTAAGAAGTTAAGTGTATGGAGCACACACATACACACCCATATATATGATCTTTCTGGTACTCAACACATCATAGGTTCTCCACATACATTCACTTGCTGACCCGTCACCTATCTAAAGGAAAAACAAAGAGCGCCTTCAATAGTAACACCCTAGCATTTTGCTAAAGAAAATGGTATATGCATTTGCAATTTTTCAAGCAGTACTATTTCAGAATATACCCAAAATATATATTAACTGCAAATTGTTGATGGTTAACTCTTTAAAGGAACATGCTTTCTCACAAAAGTTGCACAGTTCCCAAATATACCTTTTTGCATCTCCTAAAAGGTACTTGCTAAGCAAGCATTTACAAATTGACTCTGCATTAATGATTACAATGCCAACCAAACCACATTCACAATAATAAAATTTTATCCATCAGCATCAAGTATTACTCATGAATCAAAGGAAAGGTTTAATTAACAAAGATGGACAAGGATCATATACGGTGATTTCTAACCTTTGCATTCCACTGCAAGGAGGATCTCTATTGATTTGGTCAGGTGTAAGGATTCCTTTTAGGGCAAGAAACTCTAATACCCACATGAAAAAATAACAATGATAATGTGTTTTCAGGAGTGCATTAAACTTTAAGAAAGGGACATACAAATTACAAAAGAGAAAGATGACCTCCAAGATTGAAAATAAGAATTATTCAGCCAAATTAAGGGTCAAAAGTTGGATTCTGCAGGCTCTAGAAATGAGATCACCTATGAATGACATCACATGTATATGCTGTAAAATCTTTCAACCAATGCATATTTACATAAGTATGTAATATGTTGGGAGTTCTTAAAAGATGAGGAGTTGAAGTTGATATAAAGGCGTATGATAGATAGATAGCTTCAGTTGAGGACATAATAAAGGAAACTCATTTTATATGGTTTGGACAGAAGCAATAGAGATTGCTGAACTTGCTAGCTAGTATTGATAAAATCTTTTATTGAATATGCTATTAGAGGAAGGAGACCAAATTGATGCTGGATTCAAATCTGTTAAAAAGAGGATATTGAGTCTTTGCTACTGTAACTAAATAGACGGTCCTTGCTAAAACTGAATGTGGTGGAAATAGACTCGACATACACTCACACACACACACACATATATAAACTTATCTTGCGGCAGATATAATCTGAGCTCAAATCCTTTATAAACTCGACACACACACACGCATATATTCAATAAAATCTTTTATTGAATATGCTATTAGAGGAAGGAGACCAAATTGATGCTGGATTCAAATCTGTTAAAAAGAGGATATTGAGTCTTTGCTACTGTAACTAAATAGACGGTCCTTGCTAAAACTGAATGGTGGTGGAAATAGACTCGACACACACACATATATATAAACTTATCTTGCAGAAATCCTACAGACACAAATTAGATATCCTACACTTCAAATGGAAAATCGAAACCGTCTGTCATGAACTAAATCATTTGAAATGTCTACAAACTAAGAACCAAAAAAAATTGGTGATATTTTATTTATTTTTTCAAGCAACCACAGCCAAATAATAGACAATTTGCAATAGCAAGCGTGAGATTGACAGTGTGCAGAACGATCATAATCAAGTAAAATTTTGTGTGCATGATGTTTTCAACATGTAGACCATGATAACAAGGTTGGATTCTCAATACAAACTTTCAAACTATGGATGACCTTAACTGAAAATTTTCAACCATTCTTGTGCAACAGAGTGGATAGCATTTAGATACAGTAATATCTCCTTCCAACTGATGTGGTTTGATTCCAAATTATGTTGCACGGACACAGGAAGATGACGTATGTATCTGTATCGGGTCCTTATTGACGCAACATAGATTCCAAATGAAATTTTTTTTTTTGAGATGTCCTTTCTCTGGGCCGGCGAGCAAAGCCGCGGGGGTGGGGTGGGGTGGGGGGGGTTCGAACCGTGCCCATCCCCACAGGACCCCGTGTACCCAATGGGCTACACCCCCACGGACTGATATATATATATATATATATATATATATATATAGAGAGAGAGAGAGAGAGTCACGTGCATAAAATTCGACATCAAATGGAATTTAAATTGGTTTATGTGCTAAAACTTTGTAATAAACATGAGACAACACATGCATACTTCAGTAAACTTACTAGTCAAGTAGATCTTTTTTCTTTAGTGCCATATGTTTCTTCTATTTTCTCAGCGACCTCTTATCTTATGAGCCTATATCATCAAGGTCAAAAGGTCGGCTCAGTATTGGCTTTGGAATCCCTCCTATGAGTATAGGTTTCAGCAGTTTTGGTAGGTTTTAAGTAGGTTTGAATTGGTTGGTTCGGTAGTTTTGGCGGTAGTCTTCAATCCCAACCTGAAACTGCACAAACTAATTGTTTTAAGCCAAAACTTAAAATTCACTGTAGACATATTTATCAACATAAAACAATAGTAATGTGCTCCTTATTCATATCTTGTTACTCGCTTTAGTCGTTTCACCCGTTTAGAATAACTAGATATAGATATAGGCATATGCCCTCTTTGCCTCTCTGAAAAATGACAAGTAGTCTCCCTCTTTGATTCTCCATAACACAAAAGCCTTTGTCCCAAAAAATTTGGTGTGGCTATTTGAACCCTTTTATTCTATTCCGTTTTGTTAAGGGCCACATTATGATAACAAATATCCTTCTTTAAAGCGTTGATCCAAGTTCGTTTAGGCCTGACCCTAGTATCTTATGTTCTGCTTTAACCAATATCTTATGGCTCCTCCTAACCGCTTGCATCCACTTGTCAACATTCTACATGTCCAACTACCAAAGAGGAGTTCCTCTCATCTTATCCTCAATAGGCGACACCGCCAACTTCCGACGGATACACTCATTCTTTATCCACTTTCCATCTATTTCATGTATCCATCTTTCATTCTCATTTCAGCTAAAGCTTTTCTCTAGATATGTTTTTAAATTGCCTAACACATCGATACATAAAGCTTGGATCCCTAAGTTTTTCCATGATCACAATTTGTATTTGGGTTTCCCAGGCCCTGCATTAGTGGGAGCCTCGTGGCACTAGGATGCCCTTGTTTTACTGTTTGTATTTGGTTTGCTCAATATCCAAGGAAATTGACTTGCTAGCCAAGCATTAGTAACTTCAATGAATCTTTCAGCTATTTTATTGGCATCATATATTCACTTATGTAGGAATAAGCATATTGCATGAGGTCATAGAAATATCCAAGGTAATTGGTATAGTCTCATGATACACAACAAATTTTATTAGAAAGAGAAAAGTGTCCTCCATATCATAGTGTTGTTCTTGATTCCAACTAAGATTTAAAAGTCCAATATATATTTCACATATATACAACTATTTCATATTTAAGATTTCAACAACTAGAATAGTTCTTTGCCATATATAAATGTTCAAGGATTCAACATTAAAAAAATGTCCTTTCAACAACTCGAATAGTTCTTGTTTACCATGTTATCAAACCAAGTTTCTAAACTTGGTCCAAGTATAGGTATTGGCCCCTTTATGGTTTTTGGTTTTCATGATTTTTGCTGCATGGGAGGAGCACCAGACTTTTAGGTTCCGGCACTTAAAATATATAAAATATATAAAAAATGCTATAGTTAGAAATTGTAATGTATTATTATGTAGCTTCATAATTTTGGTGAAATAATGGTCTTAATAACACAATTGTAGAAATATTAAAGTCCAAACTCGAGTATTTTAGTCGGATTCGTCCTTGGCAGAGGTCCCCATTGTGACAATGACAACCTACTGAACTGAAATTTGTGTGATCGGTATGTTTGTATTTACTGCAGTTTCGGTTAAGGACTGGCTGGTATCATCCATTCCGGACGAAAGTTACTGATATTGAACAGTATTTACTTTATGTAGGGCCATACTAGAATATATCGGACAAACGATTTTTGGGCATGGTTTTGATCAGTGCACCAAACCTGATATGGAACACCGAAACGTATCTGTTCCAAACTTTCAACCGAAATTTAAAACCCTATATTAAAATTTTGGTATGTTTTCAGTGTAATGGTATTGATAAGCATCTACAAAAACAATAAAGCCCTTACTCCCAAATTTGGGGTCATTTATTTAAATCCTTTCCTTCCATTCAGCTATGTTAAGGGCCATGCTATGTTGCACCGATACAGATACGGCAACATGACAACATTGGAAAAACAGGATTATATATATATATATATATATATATATATATATATATATATATATATATATATATATATATAAAAACTACTGTGGTCGGCGTGGGAGACCTCACCACCTCTGTGTTTCCACCGGTCGCACGCCTGCTTGATGTTGCCGTATGTCCTCGTGGTTGAAAGGGAGAGTAGAAGAGAGGAGAGCTGAGAAAGAAATTTAGGATTTGGGGAGGGGAGAAGAAAATCATAAACCCGACCCTTCTCATATCACTTGAGCTACGGTCGGGTTGGATTTCTACCCGTTACCAACCCGACTCGAAACTAAAGTTATTTTTCTTTTAATTCGGGTTAGATTTTTCTTCTTCCCCAAATTCAACCCCTTCTTCCTCCGATCAGCGGGATCAATGCAGCGTATCACTGACCAATGGTGGCGAGCCGGAGACCAAGAGCACTTGTCCTGTCAACCCAAAAAACAGGACTCATCTAACATATCCAAATAGTACTTCCGCTGAGAGAGAAGGAGACATCCATAGGCCCAGGTACAAAAATTTTTGCTCATCAACCACTGGAATCGACGGACACGTATAGACACAAATCCGCCCATGTCCCACACGAATCCGTGTCGGATTCAAATCCAATACAGATTCGTAGGGCATATTGCCTTGTCCTTGCTTCATAGGGGTCATGTGATAAAAGCATATCCTTTCTTCCAGCCAATCCATCTCATACTCAATAGGCACCACCTCCAACGGCCCATGAATACACTCATTTCCTATTGTATCTTTCAATGTATTGCCCACTCATCCAACTAAACACTCTCATCTCAGCTACCGATCATTTTATGGACATGTTTATCAATTGCCCGGCACTCCGATCAATCTGGTTTATGGAACTACCATATTATTTTACTCTGACCTTTCCTCTAGAACATATGCAATATTGACATTTGGGTTCGACAAGGCCATATAACATGATCACCTTTGTTCAACTATTCCATTGGAGAAGAAAAAAAATATTCCAATACGTTCTTATATAATATAAGAACTCCATCTAAACAAAAAGTCCAAACATGGATTTAAACTTTAAAGATCCAATGAAGCTATATAATGTGTTCTTATAAGATGCAAAACCATATAATATGAGTCAAGTAATTTTCTATAGCTTATAATTTATCAAAACTATAAATACATATTTATATTGTATGGTTGATTTCTCAAAAAAATATACACAATAATTAATTCTGTTATGGAACATGCACTGTACAGTAGTATGCATGTCAGTATGTGTGTTGTACATATGTCCATATACACAAGCATGAACTTAATAGCATTTTTCATATATAAATACATAATTTTAGGTTTCAGCCATTTGTTTCATTCTGTATAATCTTTTTAGCAGCAAAGTTCTGTTACTTTAAGAATACTAGTCTACATGTGCGTGCTTTGCACGTATTTTAATTTGAATATCATAAGGTCAACTATCGTCTTTCTGTCTTTTCCAGGTGACTATTCATGTGTGTATGCTTTCTTTTGACAATGCCAAGAGATTCGAAGTACAAATTTTGTTCTTTTTTTTAATTTTCTATTGAGAATAATAACACATAGAAATTTATTACCATTGAAACATGAAGAGTTGTATGGAAAAAAAAAAGGAAACTTATGCAAACTTTATTACTTTGACTCTTAAATATAAATGACATGCAAGTTAGACATAATAATATCATGTTTATTAATACTCAAGGGTATTTTAGGAATTCAAAAGTTTCACCACCAAGTTTTTCTATTATATAGTAGAATAGATATGAAAATTATGTAAAAAGATGTATTCTTCTTGCCTCCAACCAGGGGCAGACCCAGTATAGGCCGAGGGGGAGCAGCCACTCCCCCTAAGCTTTGGAATACAGTGTGTATAGTCTACAAGTGTACTATAACATATGTCATTTTGCATTCGTATTAACCACCGAATGCTGGCTTAGTTGTTCAAGTGGCGAGCTTGACACATAGGGGGGAGCATTATTTGGTTTTGGACCTAAAACTAACGGTTTGAAAAGAAAAAAAAATTGGTTTGGTTCTGTTTTGAAAATACTAAAGTTTCTTATCCGGTTTTGGTTTTGGTTTTCGGTCCAAAACCGAAAAAGAATTATAAAATTATGTAAATACCGTCAATTCTATGTATATTTTATGATAAAAATGTGTATATTTGTGTGTATACTTTGAAAACAACAATTTTATGTATGTTTTTTCAAGCCTAACTTTAGCAATTTAACAAGAAGTCCAACCTATGTTGTATTAAGGGTGAGGCAAGGATGTCGTATCGCTTAGTAGCGCTTAAGCAGCGCTTCGTTAGCGCCTCACTTTTTTTTTTGCTCCTACATGTAAAATACTCTATATAGTATATACACATAAATTTTAATATTTTTTCATACAATCCTACTAGTATATGCATGAATAACAATAAAAATTATCAATCAAGCAAAGTAACAATATAAATACTAGAATCAAAATACAAACTACAAGCCACACAATGCATACATACTACATAGTCATCAAAATATCACCAAACATAAAAGTTCTCTAAAGTTCCTACTTAAAGTTTTTCAACTATCCAACTATGTAAATAACAAAAAATTCGTTTAGTTTGCTAAAATATAAAATCAAAAAAATCAAAAATCAAATATCGTTAAGCAAGGCGCCTAAGGCGAGGCGCTACTAAGCGACGCCTAAGCGCGCTTAAGCGATGATCGCTTTAATGGGACAAAAATTCATTAAGCGAGGCGACCTAATTCTAAATCTCGCTTAAGCGGCGCTTAACCGCCGCTTAAGCGCGCTTTTCACAACATAGAGTCCAACTTGGGTCCAACTTTAAAATACAACAACTATATGTATAAAATTTGTATTTTTTTATATAATTTAACCACAAATCCAACTTTGGATCCGGCCCATTAAACAATAAAAATAGCCCAACCAACAAAACCGAATAAATCAGACCGATTATATCAATTCGGTTTGGCTCAGTTATGGCTTATTTCACTTCGGTTTGGATTTTTATAATTTTGGTTTATTCAGTTATGATTCATCTGGTTCGGTTGAAATGGAATAAATGAATGCTTATCCCTTTTGATACGTAAGAGGACTTGACTTCTCATCCACATTATGATTGCTTAACTTTTTACTTTTTACTTTTCACAAATTATGTATAAGGGCTCATTTAAGTTCACTAGCAATTTTTTTATAAATTATATATTTGCCCCTTAAATTTGCTAGACATTTATAGTTTTTTAATAAATTATATATAATGTTATCAACTACTTATACTGACATATATAGTTTTTTATATACACACTTATATATAGTGCCCCTTAAATTTGCTAAACATTAAGTTAATGTATTTTCGCTCCCCCGAAAGAAAAATATTTGTGCCCAACTATGCCCACAACACAACTAAATGGTATTCTTACCACCATTAGCTCTTTATATCTTTATGTTCTGTCCTTGACCTATGTTATCCGGACTCTCCACTTTAAGAAAAATTATCCGTGTCGACCCGATAAGACATGGATATGGGTATGGAATTCGTATTCAATCCTCTATGGTGACAATCGGGAGACTGGTAGTGAAATAAATAGTTTATTTTTATGTGTTAGACTGGTAGTAATGTAGTAGGGGAGATGAAGGAACGGTCCCTTAGGGACTTATTCAACTAGTTCAGTAAAGTTTACTAGCAGTTTATAACTACAGGTTGTCTTTTTATGAAACCTTGCAAATTTAATTACATGATGTGTCTTTTTATGAAATCATGCAAATTTTATTATAAACTTAAATATACAAAACCATACAAAACAACTGCATCTTTTATGAAATCATGCAAATTAATTAGAGGCCGTCTTTTTATGAAATCGTGCAAATTTAATTACAAGTCTTTGTGAAGCCATAAAAATTTAGTTACATATTGTCTTTTTATGAAACCATGCAAATGTAACTACATGTCTTTTTATGAAATCATGTTCAAAAATATTTATTTTAATAGTCATATCCCAGTACCCGTACCCAAAATTTTGATCCTTTTAGCCGAGTATGTGTGTCCTTCAATTATGAGTTTGAAGGACCCGTCTTTTTATGAAACTAGCCGTTCAAACAATTGTCCTGAAGCTAATTGGAAGTATAACTTTCAAATCGAATATTCTTGAAAACTATAACTCGAGTACCAAACCACGTATCACAAGATAATAACATATAATCAAACAAAGCAAATACCAAACTCGCTAACCTTAAGAAGCTTTCGAATGATTGGAATTCGGTTAAAGTTACCGCAGTCCTGCTCCATAATGCTATGTAGCATTTGCAATCCTGGTCAAAACAGTATAGAACAAGACTTACCACTTATATTGGAAACGATTATATCCACCAAAACCTTTCGAGATTTTGTTTTCAAAATCGCATCAAGGATCAAGGAAAGATCCCGTGTGATATAGAAAATTAAGAAATAAAAGTATCAAGTAACATAGTTTCCAATATAATGATAAAATATATCCACTGGACTAATAAGGATGCCTTGTACAACCTTTGAAATGCAGAGCCTCTGACATCCCCTTCTGCTGCCGTGACAACTAAAAGCTTCAAATAGCCTCTAGTTGCGTCCTGAAAAACAAGAGACGTACTACAAGATTATATATATATATATATATATTTTTTTTTACAAGCAAGAGACGTACTACAAGATTATATATATATATATATATATATATATATATATATATATATATATATATATATATATAAGTAAAAGGAGGTTGCAACAATAATGGACGTCGAGAAAACTTTGAGCTATGATATTTAATACTTCCACATTGCATACTCCAAATACAAACTAAAACAAAAGAAATGAAAAATGTTCACATGTGATTGTAGATGCATGAAAAAGCTCACACGTGTTTTTTTTTTGGTTCTTAGACTGTTCAAAAACATCCAAAGCATAAGTGAACAAGTACTTTTAATATAGGTCACAGTTATTTGATAAGCGCCTTCTACTACATATCATATCCCACTTGAGCATTTAAGGGCAAAAAATTATCAGTTACTACAGGTAGACAGATTCTATGTACAAGTAACCTCAACTATGTGGCATTAATGCAATACGAGTAACTAACTTTACATACAGAATTATATGCTACTAACTATGTTACTATAAGTTGCAAAATAATAAATGCAACATCTTAAAATATGAGGGAACGCTTAGCACAGGAAGGTACTTACTTTTTGCTTGCTAATGCCTCCGTCTATATCTAGCAACTCATTCAGCTTTCCTTCAACTAGATAAGAGAGTGGGCATATAATATATAAGACATTTTAACAATTTTATGAACCAATGTTTTTTCCTACTCTTTTCTCCCAACTCCAAAGTTAATACTTGATACATAGTTTTGACATTATTTATTGCAACCTTCGTTTACAAGGACAGTAATTATGAATCAAGTGCCTTCACATAATCATTATGTCCATGTTCAAAACAAACATACTTGTACTGTATAAGGAAAGAATCATTCACAGACTTCTCTTTACATTTTTGTAGTTCTCATTCTGCCAAATGAGAATTGAAACTAAAGCATAAAATTAAAATTTGTTCCATTTTGCTTAAATGCTGTACTTCTTGATATGATCTATAAATGTGAAAATTACTCTTGAATAGTATAATCCCAAAACCAACCTATGCCCAACATTCAGAAAGATCAGATGTGCTAGTGTCGAGGGTATCCGGAGTTCCAATAGGTACAGTATGTCTCAGTTGCTTGTTACAGATCCAAAAGTTTGAAATGGATCTGAGATGTAATTGATACTAGTAGTTTCCTTAGTTCAGTCACTGGAAGAAAAGAAAAATGAAGCCTAACTAATGGCATTATAATTAATTATGATTTTTCTACCTAAAAGTTGCCTCCTATTTTAATAAATGAATAGTGATATCCAACATATATATAGATAGGGATTTCAATTAACTTAGGAAATTTTTATATTTCTGGCAAGATGAAAATAGATTTAGAGAATTAAATTTAGAACCACTGGTGTAGCAAACCCCCAGCAAAAGTAACCCCCAGGACACGTATAAGGTTAACTTTCGATTTATATAACAGGATAATTTGCTTAATCTACAAGAGAAGCTTTGAAAACAATCAGGGGTCGTTTGGTAAGCAGATTGCGATATTTCAGGGAATTTCATATTCTTGCAAATAATATTTGCGGACATCAAATTCCGAGGTAATTAGTTTTACTGTGTTTGGTATAACATATAGTATTATGTGTTTGGTATAACACATAGTATGTGTTTGGTATAACAAATAGTATTCCTAGGAATATAGAATTCTTGTGTAATAAATTCTAGGAATATAATATATTTAGCTTTTTTCCCCTAAATTGCACATCTTACAAAAATTATATTATAAAAATCTAATCAAGTTGGGTAGAGTTTGGGTCTAGTTGAGTCGTGTCAGGTTTTGGTTGGCTCAGGTTCGTATTAGGTTTTGGTCGAGTCAGGTTAGGTTTGGGTCGAGTTGAGTCGGGACCTGTTCTTGTTGTTGGGTTTGGGTCTGAGTCAAAAGCTCAGTATGTTTGGATCCGAGTTGGGCAAGTGATTTTTGGGTCTAGTTGGGTTTGAGTTTGTTCGGGTCAGGTTTTGGTCGAGTCAGGTCGGGTTCAGGTCCAAGTTGAGTTTAGGTCCATTTGTTAATCGGGGTAGTTTGGTGATTCCAAAAACTATGGGAATAGTATACCCCCCCCCCCCCCCCCCCCCTTTCCCATGGTGGGAATATGATATCCAAGGGAATACATTATTCCCAGGAATTGCTGATTGGGCTTATGCCAAACACACTAATGTGGATGGAATAATATATTCCCAAGAATCCCAACAGTATTAGTGCGTATCAAACGGCCCCTCATTTTTTATGCTTATTCAAATAGAAACCAGGGTAGCTATACATGCTAGTCTACTTTTAATCTGGACTTGAAGCATGCATTACTAAAACAGTCTACAAGTGAATAAACAAACACATGTAATCAAAAGGAAAGACGTAAGATAAAGACATTGGATTACCCCCAAACAATGTTTCATGCAGAATAAACAAAGAATAAAACTGCTAGTATGAATTCTGAACATTACCTTTTTAATATCCCTGATTGCAAAAAGTCCTATACAAACTTCTCCATTTACCATCCACTGCACAGTAAAATTCAACAAGAAAAGGGCTGAGATACTTTAAGTATGAGCTATCTAAATATATATCCATATTATAGTAATTGAGGGTACAAATCAGACACTGAACACATCTAGCATATGTGAAAATAAACATGCATATAATAGTAATAATCAGTAATTGACTTCAAATGACAAGAATTATAATTGTGATATAGCATGAACAACCAAATTACATTAACGCAAATAAACCCTTCATTTCTCTTTTACTTCCAAGTTTTCTTTTACAAATACTTTGTATACAGCTTGTCCACATAATACTAAATGAGAATGGGGTTAGCTATTGCACATACCATGAGATCCAGAAAGCACAGTATTCTAAGACAATGAATCTTTTAGATCATCATCAACCTTGACAACTTAACCTTCATCTTCTTCTCTCCCATCCATAAAAAGGACAGAACGGCCATCATGTACGAATGTAGGATAAAATGATAAATCTCAAAGTGATCCGATTAACAAACAGGATCTAACAGAACATGTACAAATTACTACACAAACCTCATATACTAACACCTCAAAACAATTAAACTAGGCTTTCAAAACTTTGGTAAATTGCAAGTGATCAAAGTGGTGCACAGTTTTGCTGCAGTTGGAGAAGGGAGAATTGCCAAGATTCAGAAGAAACCAAGTATTAAACACTTTCAAGAATGGTGACATAAATTCATCTAAACCATCAAATCACTTCAAGATGTGCTTCCGGATACTCAAATTTGTCACATTCTCACTCATTCTTGTTTTCCTTCTTTTTTTTGATTTCATGTAACTAAAATCTCGCCGTTAAGGCACTATCTACACAAGTACACTAATTATGGGTAGTGCTCATTCAATACCGATGTCATCCTCGTCGTAGCCACCAAAATTATCAACATCATATTCTTCATCAGCAGCATCATTTATATTGACATTCGCATTGTTAGCCTGCATATGTTGAAATTCACTGATAGCGTCTCTAGCTTCTGACATGAGTGCAGTCTTTGCAGCTTTAAGAACTATGCTTTTCAGCTCACCGTCATTCTTACCATCTTTAGCAACAACTGTACTTGCAGTCCTAGCAAATTTTCTCCTTGCTTCTCTGCAATGTAGCTGGTCGATGTATTTCTCATGCAATATGACATTCTTTATCTTCTTCAGGACTTCAGGGCTAGGGTGATTGGTTTGGGATGATGGCTTGAACCTTGACATCGTCTTCTGATGAGCAGAGGATCCCCCACTGCACTTCTGGAGTAAACTAAGATGATTCGGTATACAAACAGGGGTTCCAGGTGATCTGGTTTCTGAAATATCTTCGACTATAGCACTTGGGGAAGTTTCAAGCACGGAAAAGTAATCTGCCTCATGGCTTTGATCAGTGAGGCAATGCTTCTTCAGTAAATGCCTTACAGTCTTCTGTGCAACAAGAGTCTTCTTTCTGCTGCTTAGCCTTTTCGTCAATGGCACTGCAGGTTGACTAGATTTACTGCCTGACAAACTAAAACTGCCTATTGGAGACAGATTTGACCTGCAAGACCTTGAACGAGGTTGGGGCTGAGGTGGAGTTTCAAGACTGCCATTAACTCTATCGAAGCAATCCTGGGCAGACTTCCCCGGGACCTGCACACACATGAATACTTGATATAAGTGTAAATTCATTGCCTCACCCACAAAGAATAGGTCATCTTGGAACAGCACAATCATCATCATCCACGCCTTCTCTCATGAGCATGTTGCACAGGCAAAATGGTGTCAGTATCCATGTCCATATTTGTGTAACATAGTAGCTACTTTTCTACCTATTTTAAAATGTTTGTATCCCTTATCCAAACCGTGTCATAATCCGTAGCCGTGTGACCATGTCCATATTCATGCAACATAGCCCATTAGAATAGGATCGGCTATGAATCATTGGAAAGCTTCATAAAATAATCGACAATGTTTTTATGACCTATATCGCCTATTTGTCAACCCTCTATGATATGTTTGCATATTTGTCAACCCTCTATGATATGTTTTCCAAATTCCTAGCCAAGTTAGCTATAAGAATGAGAGGGCAATTAACTGAAACCTAGAAGGCTAGTTGATGGGTAGGTGGACCTGTCGTTTGGCTATGTAGTTTAAGCTCGTGCAACCAGGAACACACTCAAAGTTACCCTAGACTATAAAGAATCTTAGGTCCTGTTTGGGACCCAGTTTAGATGCCCAAAAACTGGGATTTTGAGGTCATAACTCGGTTTTAATTTGTGTCAGCATTGTTTGGGATTTGGTTTTAGTTTGGTTTTGCAAAAACCAAACCAAGATTTGTCTTGTTTTGGAAACGGAAGAAAAAGCTCTGCTAACCAAATCAGACTGCAATCTAATATATTTAAGACAAAATAAACCCTGCTCTTTTCTTAATTTTTCTTTAATATTTATATGTACAAATTTAATTTAAGTTATTTTAACTTCTAAATTATATATTAGATTGAATTAAAACAATAGTTACACCAACATTTTGGATTTGATTAGATTTTAATTATAGATTGGACTGGGACCATAAATTCAAATATAATTAAGATCATATTATATTTAAGATTTGGAAGATCATATTTGAATGAAATTTTATAGATAATTTAGAGATGGAATACATTTAAGCATATGTCATTTGATAATCTCTACACACAAAACATTGTTTTTATTATACATACCCAAACACTTCTCAGCTTACAAAACAAAATCCAAAACCCGAAAGTTCTACATACAAAACATTGTTTTTATAATACATACCAAAAACTTGGCTTACAAAACCAAATCTCAAACTCACAAATTTCATTTATGTTGGTTTTGTTTATCAAAACATTGCTTAACAAAACTTTCCGAAACTAAATCCCAAATGGGCCCTTAGACAAAGCAGTAAGACAATTTGGTACAATGAATTTCATCCCTCTCTGACACTTAAGACAGAGTGAAAAGGAACAGCGTTCCCAATTCTTAACAACACAACAGAAATTGGTAACTTGATAAAAGGCTGAGGGTATTGCTATTGCTTCTAGCCAAGTGCTTCTCCAGAAGAACATATTTAAAAGAAACCTCTTTGAAAAAGGTTTTTCTTTTATCTAATGCGTCAAGATGTTTTGTAATAATAACACTTCTGAATAGAAAAAGATGCTTATTGGGGTTTCGAAAATGACAAATAGGAAGTAGTTTCTCTTCACCATACAAATGAAATAGCATTATGAAGTTTTCAAATTTATGCACATAAAGAAAAAAGAAAAGAAAAAACTCTGAACTCATTATTTATGACTCAATTATACCAAATAAAACCAGTACATGTTGGAACTAAATAAGCATAAAGTAGAACAACATAAGAACAAGACTACAAGAGCAAAGCATTTGTCACCAATTTCGGCCAAATTTATATTTTTCAATCAAATTCTATCGAGATAATTCTCTTCTAGAAATAACAACTATCCCATCCTTCTCTACTGTTGTTCTTCGTCTATGTTGTACGAATACAATACGACAATGATATGGTAGAAAACTATACTGGATCATTAAGATTTTCATTGCGTGGTTTGAGTACATATATCTAGAGAAGAACCTTCCTCATACAAGTCTATCCATTGTGAGATTACAGGAACTAATACATAGACTCGGTAACTCTAAAACTATCTCCAGCTTATTACATGAAATAAAAATAAAAATAACTAATAAAGGAACATACCGGACATATCAGGAGATATGACATCATGGCCTACAAGCAAACATCGGTATTGATACCCCTCAATAAACGGTATACCACCAACAAGGACTACTTCATTTTCATACGCAATTGGTTTAGCCCACTTATGAAGCTCGTAGCAATTCTCAAAGAAGAATTTCAGTCACACCAGATGCAAGAAAAGCTCTCCCGCCAACAAGAAGGATAGTACCTTAGAAGTCTGAAACTCATAGAAGGTCAACGAATTTCAGTAAAAACCTCGATTCTGCGGTTCTTACTTGGGAGCTCGCTTCCCCGATGAGGGGAGCTTGTTTCTCCGACGACATGAGCGTATTTCTCCGACGACACGAACGCTTCCCATAATATGACCATAATTTTAAAAGACATACATTTTCGGAAGAAAGTTGCATGATTTTAATACACGTTTATCAAAGTATTAAGAAACTAAAGATTATTTACCTTGACATCATAAAAAATCAACATGTGAATGATCTTTCTGTAACTTTGAACTGAACTATATAAATTCTAATAAATATTAAGATATTTATAAGTTTTGATAACAATAATTAACAAAATTAATTTTTTATTAGCTCACGCTTCCAACTTTAGACTCCTTTAAGTAGTCGCTTTCCCCCCTCTCGCCCCCGCTTCTGGCCTCCAAGGAGGAATCAAGCACTCGCAATACTCCAGCCTCTCCAGCTGAGTTGCAAGAACACGTGCAAAGGGACTATGTTACAATCTTAGAAGCCATAAGCGGAAGCGGAGACGGAATCGGGAGCGGGGGAACGGGACTACTTAGAAGAGTCTAAAGTTGGGAGCGTGCGCTAATAAAAAATTTATGTTTATTAGTTATTGTTATCAAAACTTATAAATATCATAATATTTGTTAGAATTTATAAAGTCTAGTTCAAACTTATAGAGAGATCATTCGCATGTTGATATTTTATAATGTCAAGATAAATAATCTTTAGTTTCTTGGTACTTTGATAAATACGGTGCGACAAAGGGGCGCCTAGCGCCTAGGCGGCCGCACAGAATAAAAAAATTCTTTTTTTTTGAAGTTTTGGGTTTTGACTTTTGAAAAATTTTGAAATTTTTTTTAAAATTTTTTAAAATTTAAAATTTTATTTATTTATTATTAAATTTAATGATTTTTTATTATTATTTTTTTTGAATTTGAATTTTTTTTTGAATTTTCAAAACTGAAATTTTAAATTTCTGAAATTTCAAAATTCAAAATTCAAAATTTTTAATTTCCCGCTTTGGCCGAACAAGCCGAACAGGGGCCGCCTAGGCACCGAACAGGAGCCGCCTAGGCACCGAACAGGCCCGCCTAGGCGCCGAACAGGCCCGCCTAGGGCCGAACAGGCGCCTAGGAGGCCGATTTGGGAATTTTCGGTGCGGCAGGCGGCCGCCTAGGCCGATTTTTAGAACACTGAAAAATCTTCTAACTTTCTTTACAAAATTTATGTCATCTTTTAAAATTATGGTTATATTATTGGAAACGCTAATGCCGTCGAGAAACGTGCTCCCGTCGCCGGAGGAACGAGCTCCCGTCATCGGGGAAGCGAGCTCCCAAGTAAGAACCGCCAAATCGAGGTTCTTACTGAAATTCGTTGACCTTCTAGGAGTTTCTGGCTTCTAAGGTACTACAATTGCCACAAGAAGTTTGTTCCCGAGCATAGACACAAGAAATTATTCCTGATTGAAGCTTGTTTTGACGAAGAAGACAGAGATGTTATCATGGAAGAAGTGTTTTACAAACGAGATCAACAAGGTACACAAAATTTCTTTACATGCTATGTCTGCCACACAGCACCAGAAACAATGCGGGTGAAAGGAGGCATTGGAAACCTTTCAACTATTGTCCTTGTGGATTCGGGAAGCACTGATAATTTTATAATGATGTTAATTGTCAGAAAGGTGGTGTTACAACCTGGAGGTGGACAATTTGAAGTTGTGGTGTCTTCAGGTGAAAGGTCATCAAAATACATCCTATATACCTGTCTAAAGTGGTCAGGGTTATCGCTCGAAAGCTTTTTCATCCTCTCATACCCACCGAGATCAGGCACTCTCCAAATTATTCGAGAGATGATTTTTTCACATTCTTGTTCATAATATTTCACCACAGGAGCGGCTGCCAACATAAGTACTTTCACTTGCTCCCAAAACATGTGTTCATCCTCTTTAGATTCAAGCATAGCCTTTGTTAGGTAATTTTGTATTCATTCATCCATAACTAAAAGATACACAGTGCAACATATGAATGAAAGCACATAAGGTATCTCCTATAATATATTAGCTGCCGAAAATCCTACAACACATCCCCTATAATGGAGGGTCCGAACCTACATAACAAAAATATATATATCCAAATGCATCCTCAACGTCAACACATAATGGAAAAATCAGCAAACCATCATAGACATCAAAGTATCATCATCAAACATAATTAGGAAATAAATATTAAAGTATCAAAGTCATCAAGTATGATAATCACCAAATCATCGTAGACATCAAAGTATCATCATCAAACATCAAAGAAAGCATAAAAGTACCAAAAAAGATGCATTGAAGCATCTACAAAAAAGTATTAACCAAAGTCATTAAAGAAATTACTCTATATAAAAAAGATTTTTCGAGTGTTTACAAACATAAACAACAAAAATATGGCCATAATAATTCCTTAATTTCTCAGTTCCTATCACCAAAACCATCATCAAAATCCCCCCAAAAATCCCAATATAAAATCTACAACACCAATCATCCACATTGGAGATCATGATCATAATGTAAACAATATAGCAAAAATAGTGGAAAATTGGAGGAGGAGAAGGAAAAAAAAAAATCAAGCCTTCAAGTTTTGGAGTAGGCAAAACTAAACCTTAATAAATTTAAATGGGGGAGAGACAATGGAGGGAAATATATAGGGAAGAGGAAAAAAAATGTGTAGATCCAGTTACATTTACCTAAGTAACCTATAGTAGTATAGTGTATAAAATTGTACATAATTTATATAATATTGCATCCATTTATATAATATTACACCATATATAACCTATAGTGTATAAAATTTGTATGGTGTAATATTATATAAAACTATGAGGATCCATAGTGTATAAAATTCAAAGGGTAGTATCAAAAATATGAGAATCCACAATTTAGTAAGCATATAAGATTACATCCATTTATATAATATTACACCATATATAACCTAGAGTGTATAAAATTATTTTATACGAGTGTAGTGTGAGAATTCACAGTTTGGGGCTAATGTCGAATATAGAGGCACTACTTTCACAGAAGCAACCTGGGTCCTGACGTGTCAAGATGCATAACAAATAAAGACATCAAGATAGAACTGTTGTACATAGCCAAAACCCAGACGCACAGGGAAAGGGGTCCAGGGGGGGAAGCCCTTCCCTCCTGGGCTGCTAAAGTATAGGGCAAAAATGAGCTATAAGCTCAGTTTTTGACCGAGATAGAAAAATGTTTTAAATCGATTATAGATCGATTTAAGGCATATGAGGTCGTTTTAACGACTGTGTCTGGGCTTGCACATGCTCACGCATGGTATATGTCGCGGGCGAGCGCATGTACCCATAAGGGCAAGCGCGATCGTGTTCTTAACCCGGGCGCGTATGCGCACATGAATATAAACGGCGTGCACCCGCGCGAGCAGGCAAGCGCAGACGCACGTTCTTTACCCGGCCGCATAAGCACACACGTTCTTTAACCGCGCACGCGCCTAAGTTATATTAAAAATGCATGAACATAAATTACTTGACATACGTGATTGACTAAACGTCAATAAGATATGAAAAAAGGACCAAACACATCTAACAAGAAGTAGGCCATGGAAATCAAAACGTACGAGAATGCTGGAAAATGGATGAACTTATGTTATACCAAAACAATTGAAATGGCAAGGAATAACTAGAGAAAGCAAATGTGCATATTAGTCAGAGATGGTGTATGTGTTAAATTGAACACTGAATAGCGAAAGTCAAATAGCAGTTACATATATTTACATATATAAACAGTGCATATTCTTTTAGCAAATGAGCATGCCCTCACTCTTGAATTTTGAAATCACGCAAGTTTTGTCTGATTTTGGTTGGGAAAAATAAATTCTATAAGCCACCAAATCAAGTTCAAATCAGCCCAAATTGAAACCAACTTGAAGTCCATGTGATTTCTTACTACACAATTTTTTCTTGATTTGAAAATTGTCATTTCTTACTACACCCAATTTCAAAAGATTTCGGGAATTCACAAATTCGTGAATCAAGATTTCGGTTTGGCTACACCTAATTTTCGTCGATTTCAGAATCACAAAATTTGTCTACACCTGATTATCAGGATGAAATCAAGCTACACGACTGTTAGATTAGATAAGATTTGATTAATAACATAACTTAAAATCTAACCTAATTTAATTTGCAACTTCAAGTTTAATCTAATCCATAATTTAAATCTAATCTAACTTAATCTATAATCTAAAATGAAACAAAATTTGAAATTTTATGTTATCTACTTTGTAATTAGAATATAATGTAATCAAATTCAGAACATAGATTATAGTCCAATATAATTGAATTAGTAATTTAATTCTAATCAATTTAAAATTAATCTTACTTATCTAACTAAACTATTATCTAGGTTATATTTTAAATCGTTAGATTATATAGATAGGACTTTACTCTTATTTTGAATTATATTGATATTTATAATCTAATCTAATTTAGACTTGATCTTATAAAATTATTTCTACCTTTTTAGAATACTTTTTAATTATTTTTTTCCTTTCAAAAAAAAAAACGATACTACAATCGGAAACCTCATTCTGCCAAAACCGTCACCAGTCCCGGTATCAATATTTCGAACCTTGTATGAGATGAAAGGTATGACAGTTTATTGCAGCATGTGATGTTTGCCAGCGCCACAAAAAAATTGAACAACTTTCTCCTGCAGGATTGCTCCAGCCATTGCCTATTCCATGCCAGGTATGGAAGGACATCTCTATGGACTTCATTGATGGGCTGCCTATGTCTAAAGGAAAGACTACTATTGTTGTAGTTGTTGATATATCTAAGTATGCACATTTTATTCCATTATCACACCTGCGATCGAGATCCATCATTTACTAGTCTATTTTGGTCGTAATTATTCAAGTTGAATGACACTGATTTCAATTACAGTTCATGATATCATCTTCAAACCGACAATCAAAGAGAGGTGGTAAATCACACGCTGGAGATGTACTTTTGATGCTTCACAAGTTCACAAACTAAGAAGTAGATCGATTGGTTAGCTTGGCAGAGTATTGCGACAATACAAGCTGGCATTCAGTGATAAGAAAGAGGCCTTTTGAAGTGGTACATGGTAGAACCCCACCAACCTTATTGTCATACATTCCAGGTATGGCCAAGGTTGAAGCCGTGGAAAGGCAACTAATTGATCAGGACACGGTTATCAAAGAACTACATAAGACACTTAAGGAAGCCCAATCACGCATGAAGAAGGTCATATAGGCAAACTACAATATCACTGAGGGAAAAAAAATCTAAAGTTGTCTGCGAATTTTTTGGGCCATTCAAGGTGCTAAAAGAATTGGGGTTGTAGCTTATAAGTTGGAATTGCCAAAGGAGTCGACAACTCATCCGGTATTCCATGTTTCATTGCTAAAGAAAAAGATTGGGGGAAAATTATAGTACAAAGAGCCTCCTATGGTGCGAGAAGAAGATCAGACTCTTCATCCCAAAGCCCAAGCTATTTTGGATCGTCGGGTTTACAACAAGAAATCCTTATTCACTGGCAAGGATTATCATTTGCCATGGCAACTTGGGAAGATATGGCAGCAATGATGAAGCAATTTCCAGGTTATATCCTTGAGGACAAGGCTGTTTTCTAAGGGGAAGGGGTTGTTACATATGCTGAGTTATTTAGTTCTTTTGCTTCATTATTAATTCTTTTTTTCAAATAATATTATTGTCATGTGCTTATCACTTGCAGCTAGTTGTGATAAGTCCTGGTCTGTAGGAATAGTAGTAGATAGACACAAGGTACTTCAGTAACTATTCTTTTGGTATTCTGTTGTAGTTCAGTACCTATTTTAAGTTGTTGAGGATCATCAGGAAAGATACCAATTATCACTTATCTAGTAACACTTATACTTAGAGGTATTGGTTCCTCAAGTAACCTATGTATCCTTACCTTCTCTAATTGTCTTTGTTTCACCATAGCCTCCAGCAAAACAAAGAAGCGGCACAGCCAGTATGTACCGGTGGGCTAAGGGGGAGAATGGAGACACTCGTCCACTTGTCACTTGGATATCGTCTAGGCAAAGCTAAGACAGATGAGACAAGCCCTAGGCTAAGATAGATTTTAGACAAGGCCTGGGTAAGAACCTTAGATGGGTCGCCTGGGACATACAGTCCATGCCCTACGTGACACAGACTTGTCTCAAGGGACCAAGGTGTTGCTAGGAGTCCATTAGTAGAAGTTTTTCACGGTTGGACTCCGAACGTCCCGTGGTTTTTCCTAAAAGGATTTTTTACGTCCAAATTGTCGTGCTTGTATTTGGCTTTTGTGTGATTTTGTCATTTGCGGTTTTCTGCGTCTTTCTTCGGTTCTCTCGCAGTCTCTTTGGTTTGGGGAAGCGGTTTCCGTATTTCGTTGGCCAACAATATTATGTGTCGTGATTCGACAACATGCCTAAAACTAACAAATAACGATTTAACATAACAAGTAACTAATAATATAACTATAAGAGTCTAGGAAAATATGTACAAATAAAAGCCAGTTATCTATGTATAATAAAAGCATTAAAGTCAGGGTTTTACTTGTTACAGGCGTGTAATAAAAATTGTTAAAATAAGATTTATTACTTGAAGAAGGTGGTGGTGCCTGGTGGCACGTGAATGGGTGATGGGAAGTTATAGACAACCAAACACATCGACAACAAGGAAAAAGTAGGAAGTCGGTCAACATATCAGGTTCAGCCCAATATATCGGCCAACATGCCAAAATGACTTGAATTGGGAACGATGTCATTTGCTAAAGGGAACTGATTCTACAAGAATGATTTCCAGTAGTTAATACAAGGTGGAGGGGATGTGTGCCTTTGGTTACAGATTCCACAGTTATCAATTTATCATGTTCTTGTGGTGCATCTCTTATAGGAGGCACCTTGCGTAACGTAAAACTTTTCGCCCCACAAATATCAGTCCTTAAGTAGAAGGATATTGTTAAAAAGTTAAAAGTTACACCTTTCGCAACACTTGTGGCCTTCGAAATAAGTTTTACTTGTGATTAGTTACTTGCAGGGTTGTCCCATAGTAACAATAACAAGAGTTAGATCCTTCTTGCTCTTGAGTCTGCTCCTAGAAGTAACTAGCAATACATCCTGGTTACCAACCAAAATAATTAGCATCAACCAAACAAAACCTAAATATCCAGTTCACGGAAACTATGATTCTTAATCTAAGGTAAGATGAATTATCAAAGATGAGAGACCTACATTATCAAATGTGTTCTAGATATATGAGCATGAATGATATGTCCAAATCCAACCTAGAAATTGATTTAAAGGCATTATAGGGGTGAGTGATCAATACCATCTTGGAAACCTTCTTCCAAAAATGCGGCGATGGCTTTGCCACTAAGTAAGCCCTGTTCAACGCCGCTTCTTGCTCCTTTGTCCACCCATCAAAGCCCACACATTTCTCTACCTCCTCCTCCTCCTCATTGCTCCTAGTGTTTTCTTTGCAAATCTTCTCTACGTTCATCCTTTTCATCTTCTTGTTCTTCGTCTGTGCACTTTCGGAATTCAGCTTCCAATCTCTCCTAACCCTTTTCATCAGAGTATTACCCTTCCCTTTATGCGACCCACCAGCTCCCATCACCTCCTCCTCCTCCTCCTCTTTTTGTGGTTGCTTCCGGTTGTCTCTCACCTCTCTCGTGCCGTCCTCCTTCTCGTCACTCACGCGGCGGCCTCTGACACCATCCTTGGCAGAACCCATCAACCTAATGGACCTCCGCCTTGGCTGCAGGCAGTCCCTTCCGACATTAGACCCCTTTGGGCCGCCAATGCCAGCATTAGCCCCTTTGGACGCACCCGCAGCAGATGCATCGGAAGCCAGCAGCCTCGGCGACCGCCTCTTCGTCTTGGACTTCTCTTTGGTTTCCTCAACTTTCCCTAGCCGGATTCCGCTAGATCCGTCTGCGGCTGCGGCGGCGGAGGAGGAGAAGATGCTAGGAGCCAGCCTCGGTGGTGACGGACTGGCGAACCCTCGCTCGTTCTGGCATTTCATCGAACACTCACGTTGGCGTTGGTGGGTTTTGTTGTTGGAAATTGGGGGAGATTGGAGGAGATGGGTTTTACTTTTACCAGTAATAGTAACAGTAGCGGTTTCTTCTTCTTGGTCGTTCTTCTCCTTCAGCAACCGTAGGGATCTTCGAAGAGGAAGAGGGCTTTGATTAGAATATCGGTGCTCTCTTCTTCTTACGCCACTTTCCTTCGCCATTGCCGCCTTCATTTTTCAATTTTGAGGGGGAAAAGGAAAATAAGCAGATTTTACTTTTGGGAAGAAGAGAATGAGATCCTCTCTCCAGAATAGGTATTTCAAGAACATAAATGGGACATGTGGCTTTCATATACAGTAGAAACTCTATAAATTAATACTCGATTATTTAATAAACTCTCTAAGATAATATTTTTGGCCGGTCCCGACTCGGAGATAAGGTGCTAAATTAATAATTCGCTAAAATTATAAGATAATACATTTTTGATAATTTCTTCAGACCCCATATAAAATATAAATTAATAATTCCTTATATATAGCATATTACATGAATGATTTATGAAGGTTTCTTGAAAAATGACTCAAGAATTGAAGGTTTTTTGAAAATATTTTTAATGTCCATAAAGTGATACACTGAACACAAGAAGTATAATAAGGTGGGAGATTGAAGGTTTCTTTCAAATTGGGCCCTTCATTTGATATACACATGCATTGTATACAATAATTAAGTGGAAGCTTGAAAGGTGTTTGTAAACTACGTAAGTATTTTACTATAAATTAATAAAATATTAATTAATATATAAATTAATAATTATTAATTTATCGATTAATTAATAACTCTTTTAATTAATAAATTTTGGTGGTCCCAAGTGTATTATTTTATAGAGTTTCTACTGTAGGTAAATTCTAGGCATTCCACATTTTACTTAGAGTAGTCCAATCATGACAGTCCTAACATAAAATAGGACTGTCATAAAAATTTGAATATTAAGATGGACGGGTCAACGAAGTTGGCCTCCTTAACCTTACGCTGTGTTTGGGAACCTAGGAGGGGAGGGAGAGGAAAATTTGAGGGAAAGAAAAATGGAGGAGAGTAAAATGAAGGTAAAATTAATTTTTCCTTCACTTGTTTGGATAAACAAAAAGTAGGGGAAGAAAAATTTTAAAAATAATATTTTATTTATTATGGAGAAAGATATAATTACCATTTAGTCCTTGATTTTTATAAATCATAATTAATAACTACTTTATTGAAGGGTAGTTAGGTAATTTATTTCACAATCCTCTCATCTCTCTCCGTTTTTCTCCCACTTTTGGGAGAAAAATTTTTAGTGGGACCCACAAGAATTTTCTTCCAACATTCCTCTCCCTCAATTCCCCTCCCTCTTCCCAAACACCACTACTTTTAATTTTCCTCCCATTTTTCCCTCAAAATTTTCCTTCCCCCCATTTTCCTCTCTTCCCAAACAATACCTTAGGACTGCCCTGAAATAAAATATGGAGTGTCTTTAGAATTTACCTCCATATATGTTGTTGGAGTACTGGGACATCTGACTATATGATATTATTTAATTTGATAATTATATCACTTACATGGTTACATCCATGGAATGTCATTCAAATATTGAAAATAATCTACCGTACACTTGCAGGAGAAAAAAAATATTTTATCCAAACACATTTTAAAAAGAATTTTTCTAAGGGCACATCCATTTTTACTTGGGACTAGCCAAAAAAAAATTCAAAAAATTACAAGTTTGTGATTCAATTTCTTTATTTGGGGGTAGCCCAAATTTTTCCAACAAGTAGGACTGCAACCAAGCTGGCAGTCCTAACATAAAGTGGGACTGCCAACTTAGTTGCAGTCCTAACATAAAGTGGGACTGCCAACTTAGTTGCAGTCCGCGACTGCAACCAAGCTGGCAGTCCTAACATAAAATAGGACTGCCAACTTAGTTGCAGTCCTAACATAAAGTGGGACTGCCAATTTAGTTGCAGTCCGCGTTGACAAAGACGCAGCGAAGCTTGATGGCTGGTCTGGAGTCCTCGACCACGCCAGCAGCGCCTCTCCTCCTCCTCACCCCCTCCCCCTCCTCCGACCCATCGCCTCCTTCCCGCACCCCCCCCCCCCCCCCCTCCTCCTCCTCCTTCTCCTCGTCCTCCTCCGCCTCCTTCCCGCACCCACCCCCTCCGAGCTCGCCCATGCCGCCTCCTCCTCTTCTGCCTCCTCTTCCTCCCTAACCCTAACCCTAACCCTCCTCCTCCTCCTCCTCCTCCGCCGCCGCCTCCTTCCCGTACCCCCCCCCCCCCCCTACCCTGCCCCCCGCCGGGCTCCCCCGCCTCCTCCCCCACTCCTCCTCCTCCTGGAACATTAATGGAATTTTGCGGGGACTAGTTTCAAGTAATTTTTGGGCTATTCCCATTAAAACTTTCATTTTTGGGTTGTTCCCTAGTAAAAGCTAGTCCCAAGTAAATTTTTGAGTGCCTTTAGAATTAGCCATAAAAGTACCACTTGTTGCTAGTGTATTACAACCTAACATACTGCAAGTATCACTTTTACACTTTTAAAGAGTCGCTCTCTCTCTCCCCTGCTTATTAAAACTCAGTGTCTCCCATATATAGACTCAAAGACTTAGTTAATTAGATAATTATAAACATAACAAATTAATCTCCACGTTTGTTTCTATTAAATCGATATGTTTGAAATCTATTAAATTATTTTTGTGTGCATAAATCTAAATTCAGTAAAAAGTGGACACCCTAAACATATCTAAATTCAGTAAAAAGTGGACACACTAAAAAAAAACTAGTGAAGTCCTAAACATATCTAAATTCAGTGAAGTTATCCTAAACATAACTATAATTAATTCAGTTTGCATAAATCCTAAATTAAATTGGATTATATTTCTACGTCTATTATTATAGAAAATATTATTATAGAAAATTAGTTATTATGTGTATAATCCCGCTTATAAATCTGGGTCTAAGAATATTACTTTGAAGTATATATATTAATTATAAGATATATCTAATTCTAAATCATATATATATATATATATATATATATATATATATATATATATATATAACAAAATTAAGTTATCAAATCAAAAACTTTAAAACAAATCGTAATTAATAGATACGAGATGTACTAATTAATAGATTGAATTAGAAATATTTTCCTCAAGTGATAAGATTAGATATTAAATTTAATTATATCATATCTAATAGATTAAATTATAACTAAATTATTTTTTAATATATATGAACATCAAAACTGAAAAAGGAATAAGACATTAAGACTTGCCTATTATATTTGTATGTATGTTTTGACAAAAAAAATTGTATGTATGTGTTTTAGATCTCAACTATGATAATTTAACAATTAGTCCAAATAATTGTAGGTATAAAAATGATATATTTTAATATAATTTAACCACAATCTCAATTTTTGGCCGATCAATTAAACGATAAAAATAGTCCAACCGAACAAACTGAATAAATAGAATCAATTTTTTTGTTCGCTTTCCGTTATGACTAATTTTGATGCGGTTTTGGTTTGGATTTTTAGAAATTTGATAAAACATTATTAAACAATCTCAACAGGACGTGTATACAAAAAAAAAATGTAGATATTTGAATTTTCTACTTCGTCGCACTTTGCCGAACCAAACAACCACCAATTTAAACAAGAGACAGTGAGATTATGCATATGTTGACAAACATTATCAAAATTAGGTGAGCTTTTCCTCTCATTGTTTGGAGAAGTTCTAATGTGTTGGAACTTTTGGTTTTTTGAGTTCCACTTTATAGATATTTCAAATACACCATAGACAAAAGGGAAGAGACTTTTGTTTAGTCCCACATCGCTTAAAACCCACACTTGAGAGTGGGTATATATATGTTTACACCTTTTACATGGTTGTGATGAGTGGGAAGCTAGAGGGGTGCTCGCGCGCCCGGGGGCATTGGGCTAGAATGCACCCGGGTTGGAGGGAAGCTCCAGAAAACCTTAATGCGCATGTGCGGGCACGTCGCGCGCGCAGGGGACTCGCGCGTAGGCGGAACACGACCCTACTTTTTGCATTTTCTCCACGATCTAACAGTATTAGAGTTTTGCAACTCTATATCCACGAAGCTTCTACCCCAACAATCTCAAGAAAAGATTACTATTGTTGGAAGTACAGACCCCAGTTCCAGGAAGCCTGTTCTTGTGCAAAAGGAAGTGATGGAGTTGTGGGAAAACACAATGCTTCATAATGAGATGTCAACCCTTGGTTTTTTTAATCAGGGATGAAGTTTGTTCAATAAAAAGAAAGGTAGGTATAATTGTGGACGGCGTGGTCGAGTGATTTATAGTGAACTGTGAGATTAAGAATTTAAAGGTCAATGCAACAAGCTTGGTGAAAGGAATTAGATCTGATGCTTGCATTTGTGACTTATCAAGGAGGGTTTTATACTTTGGGGCAATGTTTTAAAAACCGGACCGGTGGTTGACCCGGCTAAGGCACTGGGTCGGATCAAATTGGTTCAACCAGTGGTTCAACCACTGGATTAACTTAAGTGGTCCAAATTAATCCCTTATGGCCATTAATTTTTTTACAAAAATACTAACTTTAAACAAAACCGGATCAATACTGAACCGGACCGAAAAAAACGACTGGTTCACAGGTGAATCGGTTGAACCGGCCTGTCCGGTCCCGTTTTTAAAACATTAATTTGGGGTTTAGGACTACTGTTAAATGAAGTTAGTGTCATAAGGGCAAATTACGTTTCGTGTCATAACTAAGGTTTCAGTATTATGAATTGTCTATATGAGAAACACACATTCTGGAGCTCAATGATGTGAAAAATGCTTTCAATAATTTTACTGATAAGGAGATATTATCCTCCCAATTGATGGTAGGTAGAGCCTAGGCCAGCCTTGATTTTATCTCTAGTTTCTGTGAGAATGTTTTACATTGTTTCAATTACAACCGGAGTGCCATATTCCTCTTCAAGTTTTTGTTTATGTGTTGTAGGAATGGATGCAATTTTTGTTAGAAATATTTTTCTTTTGTTTTTTGTAATCTGTAAATAAAATAAAACGAAAGTTAATGTTACCGACCTCCGGAAAAATCGTGCACGAAGCACTGTAATAGGAGTTGATTAGAGTCTATGTGCAGACTTGTTCCAAATGCTCCTAGTGGTAAAATCTCCGCTCTACCGGCTCCTCGTCGCACACAACTTGGAAAGTGATTGATTACTTTGGAACGAGAGAGAGAGAGAGAGAGAGAGAGAGAGAGAGAGAGAGAGAGGAGTTGTATTTTAAGTGAAAAATTATAGGAGCTACTAATTCTCCAACGTACATGCACCCAAAGGGATAGGAGCTAGGAGACTTGATTTTTTGCTACCAAGTCTAACAATTTTACATAGAAAATTGTATCATCGTCTAGAATTTTTATAGTCTCGAGGAGTACTTGAAAGGCGTTCCTTGGTTATACCGAGTTTAAACTGCACACCGTCAAACTGGCTGTCTAGGTTTTATTCTCATCCTCGCAGCTACATGACAGATTTTGGCATCAAAGTAGAGGGTTGACATCTAGTTGACACCCAATCACAAAAACTTGGTCAATTTTTTTTTATAAGATGGAGAGGTCTTAGATGGTTATTGCGAGATGATTAATTTCAATTGCATTAATATTTGCTTTACAAAAAGAATAAACGGCCATCTCAATTACTTTTGCTTCTGTATATATGTTTGGTGGATATGTTGTCTGTGCCCATAACTTGGTCATCCTATTTGGGTACCAATAATGTACCACAGTCCACTTTGAGATTTGCATAGCAATGTTTACATACATTATACTAAATTCTAAACAAGCATTGAAGTTTGTTTCTGGCAGTGGTACTGGGAGTAAAATTGTTGAAATTTTCGTTGCTAGGAGTGAGTATATATCCATGATTTTGTAAGTTTAGTTTAGTTTAGTTTTTTTTTTTTTTTTGTTGGCTAGAGGAAAAGGTATGTGGATGTGTAGCATTTTCATTTTAAATAACTTTTGTTTGTTTATATAAATTAGCTGTTCGAAGGAAGAATTATATATACATTTTGGGATTTTCATAAGAACTATAGCTTCTCTCTCTATATATATATTTTTTGGGATTTTCATAGGAAGAATTATATATACATTTTGGGATTTTCATAAGAACTATAGCTTCTCTCTCTATATAAACATTAACTTGTTGAACAATATTTTGCCCCCATGACTGATACTGACATCCAAATTTGGTTATTGTTTGCTTGAATTCCTAATACTATATTTATACCTGTACATAGAGAGAGATTCTACCATTTGTCTCGAGAAACTCAAGTTTGAAAGACTACATATAACTCAGTTATCCACCTCAAGAAATATCACACGGTAGACACCATCAGCTTACAATCAAGTTTCAAAATTTTGATTTTGAAATGCTCATGGATTTTGGCAGTTTTAAGTGTCTGTGCAGGTTGGTGAATCCGAGGTTTCTGACTCTAGAATTATCCAGAATATAAAGGAGTAGTCTTCTTGAACTCTCTTCGGGCTTATCCAAGTTTCTAAAAATTCTAGATTTTCTCATCATGTAAATATTTTATGTAAGTATCTATAAGTTTCTTCTAATGCTCTTTAAGATATATAAGAGGGAGGCAGCTTCATTTGTTTCTCATCAGCGAAGAAGTTGTAAACTTTCCCGCTACAGTATAAATTTTAACTTTTCAATATTTTATCGTCTTAGCAATCTAGATAGACGGTTGGAGAAGACTTGCACGGACGTTTGAAAAGAAAATTTGTAAGCTGCATGGATCGACATGTAGACTAAAATACTAGGTCTGTGACGAGAGATATACTCAAAAGAGTATTGTTCCATTCTTCCATATCTTCCTCTTCTATCAACATTACACAAGAAACCATATCCTTCACAAATCTTGTAATCAGAAACTCAGTACATCATACACAAACCAACAAAAGCATATATATATATATAGTATTTTTCACATATCACACATCTTCAAACTACATCTCAAACCATAATCATGGATGCTTTTACCAAATACAAGAAACACAATAATAATTCAAACACATCATTCAAACCTATCATATATATAATATCGGAAAAGCTAATTTGCCCGCAGGCTGTCTAGTCTGCCTGCACGTGGCTGCACCCCATTGTCCCCCTCCTATTCACGGATTCCACGCTGGAGTGACGACACGTGGCGGACGGACTGGTCTGAAGGCGAACAACATAGCAGTACTGTATATATATATATATATTAGATATAGATATAGATATAGATATATGTATCTCCCAATCTTGTGGAAGACTGCAGTCATATGGCTGCTGCCACAGCCTCGAACCTCGGCTCCTTCGGCAGAAACTTCTGCTTGCTGTAGACAGTCATGTAGTCCCCGAACACAAACCTGGGGTACGCCGCCGCGGGCTCCGGAGGGGCGATGGTGGCCGCCATCGAGGGGTTGTAGAAGGACGCGACGGACCGGCGGTTCCCGTCGGGCTTCGCGAGCACGCGGTGCCAGACGCTCTTGTACCGCCCGCTGCTCAGGACCTCGATCTGGTCCCCGGTGTTGATCACTATCGCGTCGGCCACCGGCTGCACGTCCACCCACCGGCCCTCCTTGAGGATCTGGAGGCCGCTCACCTCGTCGTCCTGGAAGAGGAGGATGACGCCCCCGGCGTCGGTGTGGGCCCGGAGGCCGCTGACCAGGTCGGGGCGGGGGCAGGGCGGGTAGTGGCTCACCTTGGTCCCGAAGAAGGGCTCGTCGTCGCCGGAGAACGCCCGTTTGATGTATCCTTTCTCGAGGCCGAGGTTCTCGTCCATCACCTCCATGATCTTCTCCGCGAGCTTCTTGAGCTCTTTCCTGTACTCCCTCATGGTTTCTCTGCAATTTTATTAATTACAGCACAAAAACTAATCAACTCATTGTTGTTTTACACTCAACAATCCGTGCAACAACGTTCGGGACCTCACTTGAACTCGAGCGGATTCGACGGCCACTGGTTGTCGTCGTGGAGGACGAACACGTCTTCCCAGTCCGCGTCATCGACCCGCCCGCCGGCGTCTCCGCTGCCGACGAGCTCGTTCAGCAGCTGCACAGGCTGGGAGTCCTTGAACATCGGCTCCCTCTCCAGCTTGTAGCACTCGGAGCAGACCTTCTTAACGCGATCGAGGAGGTCTGTTGGAATCCCATGGTTCACCAGCTGCATATCATATGCAAAACTCGATAAGCATGGAGCGAGCTACTGTCTGGAATCAGTGTCAGATATTTTCTCTATTTATATTTTCTTCTTTTGCCGGCGACGGAACTAGCTTCTAAAATTAGAAAGAGCTGAATTTTATGTCTACTTTGAACCACAGGAAAGACACTAGCATCCTACCACTTTAAATATCAATTTTTAAATTTTATTTATTATTTAATTGTTGCATACTTCAAATTCGAACATATATATATATATATATATATATATATATATATATATATATAACCAAAGAAACATTATGAAAAAAAGCTTAAAACCTTTTTTTTTTTAATATTGGGGCATGTATGATATGCTTGAGGTTACTGTGACCGGTAGTAGATTTAGAAGTAAAGACAACTTACTACCGTCAGGGACCGATCCAGAAACTATAACTGAAGTAGGCTACCAAAAATTTGGGTGGGCTGGAAATAGATAAATTCATATAAAAAAAAACCGAAAAAAAAATTATATGAAAAAAAAAAATGTAAAATTTTGTTTTTGGTGGGCTGGAGCCCACCCCAAACCACCCCTGGATCCGCCCATGACTACCATGCCACGGCGTAGGCTAAACATACTCACGTACTCGTACCCAATTATCGGGACACGGGTCATGACATGTTTTAACCTTACAGATCTAAATATAATCATCAAAGCAAGCTCGTATGGATATTGTAAATGACAGAGTGGTCTTGTGCACGAAGGAGAAAAAGGAGAGGAGGAAAAAAAAAAAAAAAATAATAAGAATAACGTTTACAAGAGCTAACCTGAAAGAATCCCCACTCTTCACATCCATTATCGATCTGGGCTAAAGCGTCTGCCCTTTCATTGCCATCGAGCTTGGAGAAGTCGATGACCGGAATCGCCATTCGTGAGGGAGTTGAACTAAGTAGTGTAGGAAGAGACCCTTAAGTTAAAAGTCTTTGCTTGCAAAGAGAGAGGTGATGGAGTTGAGGGCAAAGGGAGAGGGGGGGTTTTATAATACTTCAGCATGGGATGTCAAACCTTAGTTTAATGGTTGTGGAAGAAGAAGTGGTTGAGTGATTTTTTATCAAAATGTTGATTAAGAACTCGTAGGTCAATGCAGGAAAGGATGCCCCCTGACCCAGATTGTCCTTCAGATGCATTATCTTAAAGTTTGCCAGGGTGACAGAAGATAGAGGTATCCCATGACTTGGTAAAAGAAATATTTTGTTGGCTATTTTATATGTCCTTCCTAATTTTCCTTTTTTTTAACAGCTCTAAAAAAATAGGATAATTTGTCTCTAAGGATCATATTATTGCAGGTTCTAAAAGAAAGATCTAAATCTAAAGATGGAGATTTTATATTAATAATATATACGGAGGTTAAAAAGTTTGGGGTTTTTCGATTTTTTGGATCCTTGTACAATCAGTATTGCTTGTACATGCTCAGAAAATATCCTAAATACAGATACAGCTTAGCAATTAAAAGCTATAAAGTTCAACTTACCCAGAAAATATATGCAGATTTACCTTGTCTGTCTGTAAGAATGTTATTTACCTTAAGATGACAGAAGCTGATATGATGACTTGTTGGGAGTAAAACTACAGTTTTACTATACTCATGAAAAGTTTGAGATATTTTCCTTGAGAGAAACCATTATATATATGCACAAAACTTTCTAAAGGAAAAAAAATGGCGATTGCAAACTTTTGTGTTATCATCAGGATTGGTTTTTGAGGGAGTGCAATGGATACAGCCGCATTAGGCGCCCGAAATTCACAGGCCTACAAAAAAATTATATGTGTATATTATATATTTTACAGTTATTATATATAATTATATATAGAAAAAAAAAAACTAGTAGAATTATACTTTTGGTCCATATTTAGTTAAGTCTTTCTTATAATAACTATTCCGCAATCTTCAAAATATAATTATAGGACAAATGATAGTTCTTATCTTCTCCAAAACGGTTGCTATTTATTATTCTTTCTTTCATTGATTTTTTCCTTCTTATTTACTTTTAGAAACCGAAAAGATAGTTTAGAGAAGTTCAAATTATACTTCCCACCAAAGCGCCAAAGTGGATATATGGAGGAAGGTATTGAGATATGCTTGTTTGTTTAGCTTTATTTTATTTCTTTTAGTCAAATATTATTTAAATTAAAAGATATTATAGTATTGTATGAGAATAGACCTACCTTTTACCTAGTCGTACTCGGTGAATCTCAGTTTGTTCCAAAAATATGTAAAATCCAAACTCTCTGTTTCAGTTATCTTCCGGTTTTTAATTATGTTTGGTGTAGGGGTGGGCACGGGTCAGGCCGGGTCCAAATTTTATGGATCCGGACCGGACCCGTTAATTGGTGGGGCGGGACGGGATGGGTCCAAAAAATATTGGAACCGATACGGATTCGACCCGTTCGAAACGGGTCCAAACCGAGCCGACCCGCGGGTCCAAACGGATCCAAAAAAAATTCAAAAAAATTATAGAATAGTAAACATTTACACATGTTCTATTATCTAGAAGAACAAAACAAGTATTATGTTTTTCCAATTTCTAGAATTTGTTTACTAAACAATAACGTGTGCTATTATTTATAAATTATAATATGAAAAAAAAATCAAAATTGATAAAAAAAAAATCATACTCCTAGAAACGGGTCGGTTCGGGGCCCCGTTTATTTTAAAAATAGGACCCGTCCCGTCCCGTTAGTGTCACACGACCCGCCCCGGCCCGTCCCGTTTAAATTCCAAAATTTAGGAACCGCCCCGTTTGACCAATATCCGGTTCGGAGCGGGTCGGAACCGCGGGTCCTGGACCCGTATGCCCACCCCTAGTTTGGTGTGTTACGACAACTTCAAAATGCATATAGAACAAGCCTATTTTGTATTTTACAACACTAGAGTTACTATTAAAGCAAGAGGGAACAATAGGGTAGGAAATGGGTTTGAGGTTTGAGGTTTGGGTTGCAACTATATTGTGTTTTTTATGAAATTTTTGATTATATTCTTAATTGGTGCTAATTGTTGTAGTAGTGGCAAAAGCAAACAAATAGTAACCATAGTAAGGCATAATTAACAAATAATAATAACCAAAAACACAATTTAACGTCGTTCAATTAAGTTCGACCTGTTCCACGGGACAAGAAAATAAATAATTTATCGAATCAAGAATTATACATACACAAATATCGTAATGCAAAACTTTCTCCTTGATAGATATCCAACGAGCTCTCCAACCTCTCTCTAGGTTCCCTTAGTGGTTTCTAAAAGCTCTCTTGCAAGCACCCTTAAAATTCAAGCCAACCAAGCACCAAGGAGGACGGAGATCTGTAAAAAGTACCCCCAACCTTCTCAAAGTCACGAGCAATATGGACCATCGAAATAGCAAATTTAGATCTGAACCATTCTCATTTTCAGTCTGAACCCTGATCACCTCTGCTGGCCGCCGATATGCTTAGTGAGCACAAAATTTGTGTCCTAACTTACTGAAATAAAAATGCACTTTCTAATATTGCCAGCGATATACCGTCCTGATACTCTTGGTTGTTTCTAGTCCATGATACGTTGCTGCGACTTGGGCTCTTGGACTTCTGCAATCAGGTAGCGCATGTAGCATCGCTCAGTAGTTGAACACGAACTATATACAACACCAATAACGTGTGTTAAATTTAAAAATCATATACTATTTCTTCATACAGGGTGTAGAAAATAATAGTTGGATAATTTTATTGATGGACTACCTCACTATATATAGGGAGTCTAGCTCCTCTACATACTACATATTCTGATGTGGGACTAAAAGTCCCTTATTGATTCTCAACACTCCCCCTCAAGATGGGCGATAGATATTGATCATTCCCATCTTGTTACATAGCTTCGACAGACTTAATGAACTAAGACCCTTAGTCAGACAGTCTGCAACTTATTCTTCTGAGCGGACATGGTCAATCTTCAGTATCCCTTGTTCCAGCTTCTCCTTGATGAAGAATCGATCAATCTCGATGTGCTTCGTTCTGTCGTGCTGGACTGGATTGTTAGCTATACTTATTGCAGCTTGACTATCGCTCAGAAGACGCAATGGTGCTCCCTTATCCAGCTTCAACTCTGTCAGCAATGCTTTCACCCATAGCAACTCTGACACTCCCAGAGCCATTGCTCTGTATTCTGCTTCAGCTGTCGACCGTGCTACCACAGACTGTTTCTTGCTTCTCCATGAGACCAGATTTCCTCCTACAAAAACACAGTATCCCGTGGTAGACCTTCTGTCGTATATGCAGCTCGCCCAGTCTGCATCACAGTATCCCTCAACTTCTATGCGTCCATTCTTCTTGAACCATAGCCCCTTTCCCGGCGTTCCTTTCAGATACCTCAAGATCTGAAATACTGCTTCCATATGACCCTTTCTTGGATCATGCATGTAGCGACTCACTACACTCACCGCAAATGAGATATCAGGGCGAGTGTGTCCCAGATAAATCAATCTCCCTACAAGTCGTTGATATCTTTCACGATCAACGGGCTCTCCTGCTTCTGCTCCCAACTTGCACTTCTGGTCAATTGGAGTGACCGCTGCTTTGCATCCCAGCATCCCTGTCTCCTTCAGCAGACCTAGTGTATATTTTCTCTGTGAGAGAACAATTCCTTGTTCGCCTTCACACACCTCGATACCTATAAAGTACCTCATCGCTCATAAATCTTTCACTTCAAACTCCTTCGCGAGTTTTGACTTCAGTTTAGTGATCTCGACTTCATCATCACCTGTGATCACTATATCATCCACATATACAGCAAGTATAGTGATGTGGCCTCTTGCATGCTGAAGGAAGACTGTATGATCTGCATTTGTTTGACGGTATCCCATGCCTGTAACAGCCTTTTTGAATCTGTCAAACCAGGCTCGAGGGGATTGCTTGAGCCCGTATAGTGACTTCTTTAGTTTACATACCTTTCCTTGCGATGTCCCTCTGTTTGATTCCGTAGCATAGCACCCAGGCGGGAGCTCCATGTATACTTCTTCTTGCAGGTCCCCATGAAGAAAGGCATTCTTCACATCCAACTGGTACAGCTTCCACCCATAGTTCGCTGTAATGGAGACCAGAGTTCTTACGGTGCTCATTTTTGCTACTGGGGCAAAAGTCTCATCATAGTCTATTCCATATGACTGTGTGAATCCTATTGCAACCAACCTCGCCTTGTACCGCTCTACTTTTCCTTCTGGCGTCTCTTTCACTGCGTACACCCATTTGCATCCCACAGCTTTCTTCCCTTTGGGTAATGGAACCAGCTCCCATGTCTTATTTTTCTCCAGTGCTCCAAGTTCTTCCATCATTGCAGCTTTCCACCTTGGATCTTTCTTTGCTTCCTGCCAACACTTGGGCAACGAAGTAGAGTCTAACGATGCAATGAAGGCTCGATAATTCGAAGAAATGTTAGAATAAGATAAGAAGTTGGCAATATCATGTTCGTAATCATCAAAACGAGCAGGAGCCTTACCCGCATTGATGCGAGAAGATCTCCTTAAGGGAGCAATATGTGGTGGAGAGATCATACCATCCGAGTCGGAGAGATCCGCATCAGAATTCGAGTGATTCAGTGCGGGGGCAACATCTTCAGGAGTTGGAGCAGGAGTAGACGAGGGACTTGGTACAGTAGGCACAGGGCACGGCATAGGCACAGTACTGGACTTCTGTTGTCTTCTTTTGTAGACTTGGAGCTCCTTTTCCCTTGTCTGGTGCTCCCCCTGCGTAATATATGTATCTTCTTCTTCTTTATCTGTATCTGAGTCACTGTGCTCTCCCCCTTTCGTCCAGTTTTCTACAACCGGACACGGAACCGATCCGACGACCACATTTGGGCTTATTATCTCCCCCTCACATCGAACACCACCTGTGTTAGATGTGTCACCAAATGCTGAACCTTCATCCGAACCATAGTATGGTTCGAGTTCTCTGAATGTAACGTCCATGCTGACAAACATCTTCCGCTCGACTGGACTCCAACAGGCATATCCCTTCTGAGTCGCCGTATAACCGACAAAGACACATTTAACTGCTCTAGGATCCAGTTTGCCAACGCCAGGCCTATTATCCTGGACAAAGCACACACATCCAAAAACTTTTGGTGGAACAGTGTATGTATTGGCTCCAGTAAGCATCTCCAATGGTGTCTTCCAGTCCAATACCTAAGATGGCATTCTGTTGATGAGATAAGAGGCCGTCAATATAGCCTGCCCCCATAAGTGCTTCGGGACATTCATAGCCAGCATCATCGTCCGTGCAACTTCCAGCAAGTGTCTGTTCATTCGTTCCGCCACACCATTTTGAGCCGGAGTATAAGCACAAGAAGTTTGATGAAGTATTCCATGAGTTGAAAAATACTCAGCAACCCGCTTATTCGTATACTCCGTCCCATTGTCGGATCGGAAACACTTAATTTTAGCGCCATATTGTGTTTCCACACGTCGATGAAAGTCCTGAAAGGCCTCAAGGACGTCACTTTTATTTTTCAGAAGGTAGACCCATGTCACACGGGTATAACAATCAATAAAGGTGACAAACCATCGATAGCCGTTAATCCCGGTTGTAGGACAAGTGTCACGCCCCGACCCGGAATCACCCGAATCATCGTCCTCGCAGGGGGCGTGATGCCGCACGAGCCTGAAGTTGCGCTCGTGCAAGGCAAGATGACAAGTTCTCAAATGGTTATCTTTTAATTCGATATTAACAACGAAAGAAAACAGAGTATACAAAACAATTCTCTTTATTGATATCCGAAACTGAGGTTACAATGGCTTTCGATAGCCTAACAATATATGCCAGATTGGCTACAACACTCAGGTTCTCTCTTGCCCACAAAGGATTTTTCCGTTCCATACATCATGCCTTCTATATCTCGGCCGCATTAATCCAGCTGCGTAGTTCGAGCGTCAATGCGATAGCACGCTTCAATGCGCTTCGGCATTCCAAGCCTTAACACGTTCAAGCAACGCTTCGCCGCGAGCAATCCATTCCCTGCACCCTGCATGAAGCTGGTGGGGGATCAGTACGTTCGTTCTCGCATGTACTGATATCAAAGATCATCTTTCCAAACCAACATCTTTAATATTTACGTTGAATCATGCAACTTAGCTTATGATCTTGCTATGTTCTCCTTAGGGTCAATTTCATGATTTCTTTGAAAGCGTAAAGCATGTTATCGTAGCAGCATGTTATCGAATTGAATAGGCAAGCAAACAAGCATTCTCGTGTTTGATTCGTGGCTTACCAAGTCGACGCACTCGCCCTTGCGTCCCTTGCACTGACGCAAGGTGAATACGCTCCATTTCTTCCCTGTCATATTATAAGTGCAACTCTAAGTAGGATCTATATGCGGGACGCATTCGCGCCTACACTTTCAACCCATCGTTCCTTAACTATATGAGGGCCGTTGGCGTATCCGCGCCGGAATGGACTAAAGGAGTTCCTTTCTTTTCTCTCCTTCTTTTCTCACTATTTGGTTGGGCTGCCCGGCGTTTCATGGGTTGGGTTACAATCCCAAAACAACCGAAACGTTCCCGCTACATACCATCATTTGCGGCATTTCCCATCTAGTTTTGATGTGCGCCTACAAAGATTATTCGAATCCCTCCACGGCCAATCGGTTCCGGGGCGCATCCGGTATCTATCCGATTGGGAGAAATACCCGTGCACGGGCGGTATCACATTTTATCTCGAGCCCATTCCAATCGACCATGCAATGCCCTATCATTCAAGTATCAATTTCAAACAACCAAACATAGTCTCGAGTCCGAGACTCAGACTTATCGTCTCGTATTTCTTCCATTTAGCTTTCTATGTTCTTTCGTTTCGCACTTCGTTTCGATGATTCAATGGCATCGTGCCTCAACTCAATGCTCGTCAACCGAACGACCCGAGGGTCTCGAACACCTTTTGAGGCAACATGTCATATCCGACAGTTCCGCCACATTCATACCGCAACTGTATTCTCTCGCAACGAAGCCATCTTTTATTATTCCGTGCACGTAGGTACGTTCCGACCATATTCCCATGTTCTATAACTTAGCATTCAAGGTTCGGGGCTTGCGCGCTAGGGCGCTCGCCTTTTGTCTTTCAATGTTCTAGCCGTCTAACTCGTGCATCAAAGGTACGGTATGGTTCGTGCACTAAGGCACTCACCGATTACAGTTATCCCATGTTCTTACGGCTTGCGCTTCGAGGCGCTCGTCTTTGCGATATCCAATGTTCCATAGCGACTCGTGCATAGGATGCACGTATCATTTCAATTGTTCTAACTTAGTGTTCGACTCACACTATGATTTTATCTTCGATCGGCCACGCCCGTGGCGTCGATAGGTTAACTTTTAGCATACAAATGATATATTTGACTTATCGAATAAAGGAGTAAAAAGAAGTCAATCCTCCCACCTTGAGTCGATACGCCTTCGTCGTTTCGCCGAGCCGATGCGGCTCGATTCCCTAACTTTGTTGCACGGCCACTCTCCTGACTTAGCCATTTGAGCACTTCGTGCTTCGTTGAGTTATACGCCCAATTCGCCTTAGCATGCCCAAGTCTTAGCCCGTCGCAAGGCGACGATTTGATTTCGCGGACCCCTTACTAACTATTGCAAAAGATCGACCTCTAATATTTTTCCGTCAAAGTATGACCTGCACACGAAACCAACTAAAATCAATACTTGCTTCGATTCGGACTTGCGCCTTGGTCGATTCGATTTCTTAGAATCTTCGAGCCGATTCAATGCACTCATCCTTCGGGGCAACGCGGCGCTTCGTATCGATTCACTCGATGCATTCTTAGGGACAAGGCAACTCTTCGCATCAACATAGTTCGATGCATTACTTGGGTCGACGTAACTCTTCGCATTGACTTAGTTCGATGCGTTGCTCGTGACAACTTAACTCTCGTATCGTTTTGCATCGATACATTCCTTTGGTTCAACGCGACTCGCTGAGTCAACGTTTCAGCGTAATGCGCCGTACGGAGCGAGGCATTACAGAATATACCACTCAAAACAAGGTTCGTCCTCGAACCAAAACCAACACTCCGACTAAGTGTTTTATAGATCGTTTCACGATCTCGCCCCACAAATGATGTTCGATTTCATAATATCTCGCAAGCTTTTCACTAGCATTTCAAAGTCATCCCTGCAGCTCGATTTAAATTTGGATACAACTCGATTTGGATTCGTACCTATATTCAAGGCGTCCCGAAGATATGTGTATTTCGACCAAGTCCAGTCGTAGCAAATTGGAACAAAGCTGACAGGTAAATTTCAATCCTATGCTTGCCATCTCGTACTCTCGATCGGACTTATCCTTAGCAACTATTCTCGAAATTTCATCGCATATGCATATTGATACACACGCGATTCATTCAACAAAGTCACTGCACGCGACGCGATTCATAATCGCCTTTCTCGTTTCGTATGTTTCATCGGACTATCAATTCTATGCATTGCGTCAAGCCGTCGCGCATCCAATCACAACGATCCTCCACAACGCCTTGCGTTCGAAATCGCTACCCAACTATTTCCGAAGTCTGGCTATGCACTTATCTCGATACGTTTTTCCTTTGTTGACTTGCAAATGCATCAACATTCAGGGCTACGCCCGCTAGGTTACTTTCCAAGGCACCGTGCTTAGATTCTCCCGACGCAAGTTTAAATTGACATTGCACAAAGGCCATAATCTATCCGACACGAAAGTTTACATCAAGGCGATGGTGCTCAAGGCAACGATCGCCTTGACACGAATGTCTTAACGATGCGTCTTACATTCAATTTCCTAACGAGTAGGAATTCACTAGCCAAATTCCCAACTTATCTGTCTCGCAACATCGAACATAATTTCGATTCACACAAGCTCAATTGTAAGGTGAATCTGAATCTAATGACATGACTCGTAAGCCATTTCCTTATCGTTCCCTCTCGTGCATAGCACGTTCCTCGCAATCGCCTAGACTTATCATCAACATGTACCGTATTATATTTGTTATCGGTACAATCCCATATGCGATATCGCATGGTTCATCTTACGGTCTGCAGTATTCAATTTGATTTGGCGGTCAAGTCTTCTAGGGTCAGCTGCCCCGAAGCTACGCTCGATAATTATGGATCATTAACGAAGGACAGTTTAATACGAACCATGCTATATCTTATTTCGGAGCCAAATCACGTTCCGACGATTCTATGCGAATACCCAATTTCGGACACAACCATTTCTATCGACGCAACTGATGCGCAACTATCCTCCGAGTCAAGTCATGCACAGACGTCGATGATTCCGCAATTTACGAAACATCTACTCGCATCAAGTTCGAGTCTATCTTATTCACGGGTCGACACACGAGATGCTATACGCATCGAGCAATCGTTGATGATTTATAGTCTCGTCTTTGATCAATCACAAAATTTACGATCAACCAAGTTCGTTCATTCTCGTATCCTTACTTACAAAATTTTGATAGCGCAAAGCGCATTCCATTTTGTATTCTCACTTCGCTTACGTTTTCTTGCGTATCAATCTTGATAGTTCATATCAATTTCGATAGCAATTGGGTCGACTTCGAATCCGTTTCGACGTCAACTTAATTCGCATCACATACATCCAAGTTCGCAACGAGCTTTTCCATATGCATCAACTTGTTTTCCGATTCACCGTATCCCGCTATACTTTGATCGCGTAACCGAGTTACCGATTATCCAACATCGTGCCCTCGAGTTATACGATCTCGCCCTCTAAGTTTCGCGTGTTTTCAATCGCACTCAAATGATTGTCGTCGTAACTTAACCAACTATTTCATAGGCACGGTTTCTCGCGTCAACCAACTTTCTTACCGAAGTCGCACATCGTACGATACGATTACAATTCACATCGCCCAACATTTCTATCGAGATCGCAAGTCGTACGATTCGATTCGTCTCGTCCAACGTTTCTACCGAGATCGCAAGTCGTGCGACTCATTTGTAAGCTCGAGTATTTCTTTCCCGTCGATCCGATTATTGTGTCAAGGCAGAATCGTTTTGCTAGTCTCGATCGTTCGACCAACTATAACTTCCGTTCGACGTATCGTTCATCGATACGAGTCTCGCCTTATCGTCCCAACCGAATTTCGAAGAACACTTGCATCAACATACCGTCATACAAATTTTCAATCGAGTCTCGGTACTCCCCCGTCCGTTGCGGACAAACTTTTCGCAATTCTCACAAAGCGTCGATACAATTTATCGCACAAGTGCTATACCATATACCACTCGAAATCGAGTCATTCATCGCCTACGTGGTATGGCATATACCACTCGGAACTCAAGTCATTTCCCTCGCATTATACTTAGTATAGGCCAACGTTCTCTTCCGACTCACGATTTCTGCAGTGATCGTGCTTGATCACAACCGTAACTTTGATTCTATCAAAAATCCGACACGATTCGGTCAATGTTCTCGTTTGCCAACATAAGTTTGGTGTGCAACCGAACGATTCGTTCTATCGATTTACGATTTTAATTCTTTCCTTACGTTGCATCTCGTGCAACAATTTATTTAGACACGCGTTGCACCCCGTGCAACAAATTTTACTTCCGATACGTGTTGCACATCGTGCTACGATTCATTTTCGACACTTTCGTTTCACTTTGTACAACGATTCATTTCCAATTTTCTTTGCACTTCGTGCAACGATTAATTTGATATGCGTTGCACCACGTGCAATGATTTTCACTTTTCAATAAGCGTTGCATATCGTGCAACGATCATTTCCGATATTTATCGCACCTCGTGCAACGAATTACTCTCGACTTTCCAAGTCAATGCACAATCCGTTTAACACATTCGGTATTGGCTTATCACTTCTCACTTTCATTTTAACGCATATTCACCATTACTCGTTGCACTTCGTGCATCATTTTATTTCTCATTCAACATGTTATATTGCCACAGTATCTCAAATCGTATTCCACAATTTGTTACGCTTGCAGCAACTAACATTTTTACGGCTCGTTTGCATTCAATGCAATATACCCCTCGCGACTTTCTTAGCAAACATCGTGTAATTTCCAAAACACATGCGGCAAAATTACACGATTTGTATTAGACTTATTGTATGGAACATCCAGTACGGCATCGAGTAGAGTCAAGAGTGATATCAAGTGGTGGTGGGCAACTTTTCGAATTGTAATGAAGCGAGCGTCCAGAGGAAATTGAACCTAGAGCTCTGATACCAATTTGTCACGCCCCGACCTGGAATCACCCGAATCATCGTCCTCGCAGGGGGCGTGATGCCGCACGAGCCTGAAGTTGCGCTCGTGCAAGGCAAGATGACAAGTTCTCAAATGGTTATCTTTTGATTCGATATTAACAACGAAAGGAAACAGAGTATACAAAACAATTCTCTTTATTGATATCCGAAACTGAGGTTACAATGGCTTTCGATAGCCTAACAATATATGCCAGATTGGATACAACACTCAGGTTCTCTCTTGCCCACAAAGGATTTCTCCGTTCCATACATCATGCCTTCTATATCTCGGCCGCATCAATCCAGCTGCGTAGTTCGAGCGTCAATGCGATAGCACGCTTCAATGCGCTTCGGCATTCTAAGCCTTAACACGTTCAAGCAACGCTTCGCCGCGAGCAATCCATTCCCTGCACCCTGCATGAAGCTGGTGGGGGATCAGTACGTTCGTCCTCGCATGTACTGATATCAAAGATCATCTTTCCAAACCAACATCTTTAATATTTACGTTGAATCATGCAACTTAGCTTATGATCTTGCTATGTTCTCCTTAGGGTCAATTTCATGATTTCTTTGAAAGCGTAAAGCATGTTATCGTAGCAGCATGTTATCGAATTGAATAGGCAAGCAAACAAGCATTCTCGTGTTTGATTCGTGGCTTACCAAGTCGACGCACTCGCCCTTGCGTCCCTTGCACTGACGCAAGGTGAATACGCCCCATTTCTTCCCTGTCATGTTATAAGTGCAACTCTAAGTAGGATCTATATGCGGGACGCATTCGCGCCTACACTTTCAACCCATCGTTCCTTAACTATATGAGGGCCGTTGGCGTATCCGCGCCGGAATGGACTAAAGGAGTTCCTTTTTTTTTTCTCCTTCTTTTCTCACTATTTGGTTGGGCTGCCCGACGTTTCACGGGTTGGATTACAATCCCAAAACAACCGAAACGTTCCCGCTGCATACCATCATTTGCGGCATTTCCCATCTAGTTTTGATGTGCGCCTACAAAGATTATTCGAATCCCTCCGCGGCCAATCGGTTCCGGAGCGCATCCGGTATCTATCCGATTGGGGGAAACACCCGTGCATGGGCGGTATCACATTTTATCTCGAGCCTATTCCAATCGATCATGCAACACCCTATCATTCAAGTATCAATTTCAAACAACCAAACATAGTCTCGAGTCCGAGACTCAGACTTATCGTCTCGCATTTCTTCCATTTAGCTTTCTATGTTCTTTTGTTTCGCACTTCGTTTCGATGATTCAATGGCATCGTGCCTCAACTCAATGCTCGTCAACCGAACGACCCGAGGGTCTCGAATACCTTTCGAGGCAACATGTCATATCCGACAGTTCCGCCACATTCATACCGCAACTGTATTCTCTCGCAACGAAGCCATCTTTTATTATCCCGTGCACGTAGGCACGTTCCGACCATATTCCCATGTTCTATAACTTAGCATTCAAGGTTCGGGACTTGCGCGCTAGGACGCTCGCCTATTGTCTTTCAATGTTCTAGCCGTCTAACTCGTGCATCAAAGGCACGGTATGGTTCGTGCACTAAGGCACTCGCCGATTACAGTTATCCCATGTTCTTACGGCTTGCGCTCCGAGGCGCTCGCCTTTGCGATATCCAATGTTCCATAGCGACTCGTGCATAGGATGCACGTATCATTTCAATTGTTCTAACTTAGTGTTCGACTCACACTATGATTTTATCTCCGATCGGCCACGCCCGTGGCGTCGATAGGTTAACTTTTAGCATACAAATGATATATTTGACTTATCGAATGAAGGAGTAAAAAGAAGTCAATCCTCCCACCTTGAGTCGATACGTCTTCGTCGTTTCGCCGAGCCGATGCGGCTCGATTCCCTAACTTTGTTGCACGGCCACTCTCCTGACTTAGCTATTTGAGCACTTCGTGCTTCGTTGAGTTATACGCCCAATTCGCCTTAGCATGCCCAAGTCATAGCCCGTCGCAAGGCGACGATTTGAGTTCGCGGACCCCTTACTAACTATTGCAAAAGATCGACCTCTAATATTTTCCCGTCAAAGTATGACCTGCACACGAAACCAACTAAAATCAATACTTGCTTCGATTCGGACTTGCGTCTTGGTCGATTCGATTTCTTAGAATCTTCGAGCCGATTCAATGCACTCATCCTTCGGGGCAACGCGGCGCTTCGTATCGATTCACTCGATGCATTCGTAGGGACAAGGCAACTCTTCGCATCGACATAGTCCGATGCATTACTCGGGTCGACGTAACTCTTCGCATCGACTTAGTTCGATGCGTTGCTCGTGACAACTTAACTCTCGTATCGTTTTGCATCGATACATTCCTTTGGTTCAACGCGACTCGCTGAGTCAACGTTTCAGCGTAATGCGCCGTGCGGAGCGGGGCATTACAACAAGGGCCCCATACGTCGGAATGTATCATGTCAAAAGCAACTGAACTCCTATTCCCTGTGCTCACATACGAGCTTCTGGTATGTTTTCCCAAAGCACAAGCATTACAAAATAACTTCTCTTTATTAGCCCTTAGATATAAGGACGGATACATTCTACCAATAACCGGAAAAGAGGAATGACCGACACGCTGGTGGTGGAGTAGCAAGTCGGCTTCAACACTGCGATAGGAAGCTTCTGGTGATGCGTCTGCTACCAAGGATGCCAATGCTTCGTCCAGTCCAGTCCTGTCTAAATACTACAGCCCCTTATGCCATGTGCCAGTCCCAAGTCGTCGTCCTGTCCCTTTCTCCTGAAAAGTCACCTGAGGAATGTCAAAGGAAACAGTACAGTTAAGATCAAGTATAATGGCACTAATGGATAGAAGATTGACAGGAAAAGATGGAGCATGAAGGACATTGGTTAGAGTGATGGAAGGGGTGCATGCGACAGTGCCTTTACCCATTACAGGGTTGGATGTACCATCAGCGGTCTGAATACTCTCCGGCAATGGCAGGGGAGTATATTCCCGAAACGCATCACGGGACCCCGTGACATGGCGAGATGTCCCAGAGTCCATAATCCATCCTGGCTGATGGATAGATGCAAGAGCACGTGCAGAATCATCGGTGCTGGTTTGGGCAAAGCAAGTGAAGTGATCTTCCGAGTGTGAAGATGCCCCAGGAATGTCGGCCGAACCCAGCTTCGTGCCACGCAACTTTTCAAGGAATTCCCGCTCAAGCGGGGTTATTTCAGCCAGGTGATGCTCTCCCCCTTCTTCCGCCAGATTTGCTTTGTGGCCGCCCCGTCGACCAGCATATCCTCCTCTACCACCACGTCGGCCTCCACGACCCCGTCCTCGATCAGTAGACTGACTGCACAAGGGTTTTGGACAAAATCGGATGTAATATCCGGAGTCACCACAATTGTGACAAACACCACCCATAGATGGAGGTTGATTGAAGGCAGCAAGGGCAGACTTTTCAACCGCGGCTGGCTCCCCCTGGGAGGAGCCCTTGTTGGGCATCAACTTCAGTCGAGCTTCTTCCTGTGTCATGACAGCTATAGCTTCTTCCAAGGTCGGGAGCGTGGGTTGGGAAAGGAGGATATTCCGTCGCTGCTCAAATACAGGGTGTAGTCCCTTCAGGAATTTCATCATACGCTGCCGGGAAATATAAGCCAGGAACGTCTAAAAGTACTTTGCGAAGGCTGGTTCGACTTGTGCATCTTCCAACCCAAGAGGATCATAATGATCCAGATCAGACCAATACTTCTTCAACATGGTCGCGTACTCAGAGATGGTACTGTCGTCTTGGGCCACCCTATCGAGTTCATCTTGCAGTTGAAAGACTCGCATAGGGTTGCCGGAGCCGGAGTACATATCTTTGAGAGTCTGCCATATATCAGTAGCAGCCTCCATAGCCTCGACATTGCCCGACACCTGGTCGGTTAAAGAGGCAGTCAACCACCCAGCCACGACGTTGTTGACAATCTCCCATACAGCAAATTCCTTGGTGGAGTGATCGGCTGGCGCCTTGGCCTGGCCAGTGACATAGCCAACCAAGCCACGTCCCTTCAGTGTCCGCATCGCCTGCCGCGACCACTTCAAGTAGTTGGAAGTTCCTTCTAACTTTGTCTCCAGTTTCTCCAGCTTCCCCATTTTGTAAGGCGACGGATCTACATCAGTATGGATCACACGTGGGGTTACCTCGGTTAATCTCTTGGATAAGATATCATCAACCAAGGCCTTCATCTCATCGGCCGTCAGTTTGCCACTGATCGAATCCATGGCGTCTTCAACTGTGAACTCGATACGTCTTCTGCTTCGTCGTCGTCGGAGTCTGCAACTGACCCTACGTCGTCGTCTTCGTCGTCTACGTCGTCTTCGTCGTCGACGTCGTCTACTTCAACGCCAGAGACTTTACTAATGCGCTACTAACTTGGCCAGCACCGGCGCGCGCATGTAAAGTGAACACGTCAGGACACCAGAGAAGACATGATCAGTCTCTGCAAAGATTCCGATGTGAAGAAGGAATAACAAATAAAGTATTTGTTAGTTCCAAACGGCGTAAGCACGGAACAGAGTTGGTGCAAATAAAGATTTGACAGCCGTCTCTATTCGAAATACGCCATTTTTTTTAAAACTAGGGTTAGGGTTTGATGGGGCTGCGAGGTCTACGAATAGGGTTTCCATGGCAAAAAAACTAGGGTTAGGGTTGACGGGTCGGGGGGGGTCGGGGGGGGGGGGGAGGTCCTGGTCGGGAGGGGGGGTCGGGTGGGGGTGGTCGGGTGGGGTGGGTGCAGCAGTGGTCGGGCGGCGGGGGGGGGGGGGGGGGGGGGGCGGGTTCTGGGCGGGGGGGGGGGGTGGTCGGGAGGTTGGTGGTGCTGCTGTGGGCGGGCGGCGGAGGGGGGGGGGGGGAGGGTCGGGAGGGGTGCTGCTGTGGTCGGGCGGCGGTGGGGGGGGGGGGGGGGGTCGGCCAGGGGGGTGCTGCTGTGGGCGTCGAGGGGTGGAGGCGGCAAGGGTCGGGAGGGGTGGGGGGGGGGGTGGAGGCGGCTAGGGGAGAATTTTTTTTTTTGTGGAGAGAGAGAGAGAAAGAGAGTTATGGCTCTGATACCATGTAGAAAATAATAGTTGAATAATTTTATTGATGGACTACCTCACTATATATAGGGAGTCTAGCTCCTCTACATACTACATATTCCGATGTGGGACTAAAAGTCCCTTATTGATTCTCAACACAGGGCATAAAAATTTGCAAAAATGTACCGTGAACTTTATCCTTGATTACTTTTCACATCCATACCCTGAACTTTGCACAAGGAGATTTGCATAGGAAAAGTTCAAGGAACATTGTGAAAAAGGATATTTCCATGAAAAAAATACCAATAGAGCTTTCAATAATTCCATTGGAGAGAGATATTGTCTTTTTTTATAAATTGCAAGAAAACAAACCCACCATGTATAATATGATATGCATAGATTATGAGGTTGGGAAAGAAAAGTCATTACTTTCATGTATTTGAATTTCATGTGTTTGAATGCTAAAGGAATTGAAAAGGAAAGAAAATTATTCCCAATGGAAAAGACACTAGAAAAAATTTATTCCATCTATGCAAACAAGCTAGCATTCACTTTCCCACCTTCCAATTTTTTTAACATTTTCAAACACCGGAAAGAAAAATAGATGGGAACTATAATTTTTCAAAGGAAATGAAATATCATGGAAGTAATTTCCTTTCCTTTCCGCGAACCAAACTAGGTTATTCCAAAATTGTGAAGTTTTTGATTGGATTATGTTCTAATATCTTCAGAGTTTTAATACGGTGGAATGGTGGATGGATGCAAATTAATATAGAGGTCCCTATCCTTTCAATTGAACATAAATTTGGGATTAATGGCGGTATGGAGGAGAGCTAGACAGGATGGGACAAGGCCGATACTGTTCAAAGTCCCTTTCTCTTAGCTACACATTTATTATACAAACCATATTCATACATTATTATCGGTGTAACATAATTCAATAGACATACTTAGTTAGGGTGAGCTATAAAATATTTGTTAAAGGACTTAAAAGAACTTTGAATGAGCCTACGACGAAGGATAGATTTTTTTTTTTTTTTTTAAATGTTACAAAAACATAGACTTAAGAGAGTTGAATGGAAGAGAATGATTCAAATAACGAATTCCGAAAGTTCGAATAACATGCCCTTTCTTCATCTTAAATTTATTGAATTATGTGATTTCGAAGAAATTCTTATTTTGAGGGGTTTGCTTATTTCCTTATGACTTATTTCCTTAATATATAGAGGTCATCTGATATATATATGTGTGTGTGTGTTCCAAAACTAATCGGTTGGTTTTGTATTATAGAATCATCCTATATTTCATATATTTAATTGTAATTCAGTGGTTGAGATTAAAACGTGTAGACCCTACCATATTTTCAAGTCATCTAATCTCAACCATTCTGTAAGCCCCTGAATTCAGGGCTTATTTTTTTTTATTTTAATAATCAATTAATTAGAATATTATTATTTGATTATTATTTGATTTAATGCTCTTTACCGTGACTTGGAATTCTAGAGCATCAGGGATGCCAGTCGCTGGAAACTTCCTTCTTGGAGTTTGTAGTGGACGGGATTATCTTCATTTTGATATATCATGTCCCATTCAAACTCGTTCCCTTGTGCTCCTTTTATATCGCGCAAGTTCGGGTCAATTTGGACCATTTAAATTATTAATTGATTTCCCACTCTTTTTCTTGATCCCCATAAGCACGTTACCGTGGCTTTTAATTTAGGAGCACCAGACTAGTCTTTTTCTTGAAACTAACTTGTCATGCCTGATCTACTCGAGACGCTCTTCACCCATGACCTTTGTGTCCCACTCAGACACTCCATTTTGTGCTCCATTTCCTTCGCACAACTTCCGGTTCAATTTAGGCCAATTAATTATCTGCCGTAAAATCTGATTTATTTTCCCATTTAATTTTCGGGCCCGACATCGGTCCAATCCAGTCGACCCAAAATATGGCCCTGGCCTGTTTTGAGCCAACTATGCGGGTGTCACTTGCGCCCCACAATTTCGATCTCCCTTGTGCTCCTATTTCATCCATGATTTAATTTGGTTTAAATTATTAAATTAATTTAATCTTGGCCTCGACCTTGTCCAAACTTGGCCCAACGTCCAACCCAGTTTAGTGTGGGCCCTGTCATGACTGCCCATACACCCCACCGGTGTTTTCCCATTTTTGCCTACTCGAAAATATAATTCTTTTATTTTATATTATTATCTCTTTTTCTCTCTATATATATATACCTACATGTATATATGTGTTACATCTCTCCTCTCACTCATGTACACACAAAAGAACCCCCCCTACACCATCAGCCGACCTATCCCTCCCTCTCTCTAAATATCTCATCTAAATATCTCTCTTTATATTATATACCTACATATATATATATTATATATATTAACTCTCTCACTTTCTCTCCTTATACAAACATACACACACCATCACCTCACCCCCCCCTATTTCCTCACAGCCAAGCAACACCCCCTCTCCCATCAGGACAGCACCCCCTCTCTCTTTTGTTAATATCCTACTCTCTCTCTCTCTCTTTATTTAATATCCTTCTCTCTCTCCCTATCTCTTTATTACACCTCACCATCACCCTCACCATATTCATTTCATTTTTTTTGCAGCCCCCTCCATTTGGCCAAGCTCCTCCCATGCTCGACCTCCTCCTCCTCCCTGGCGGAGCGCCACCACCGAGCTCATCTCCTCCTCCTCCTCCTTCTTCACACATCATCACCACCATCAATACCATAACCACCACCATCTCAGCCCACGAGCCGCCGCCCCGGCCACCGCTGTGGCCGCGCGACACCGCCCCCGCCGCGCCAGGCCGCGCGCCACCGCGCGCCTGGCTGACCAGCAAACGCGGCCAGCAGCAGTAGCTGCAACTGCAGCACAGCCGCGCCCTTGGCCGGCCGCGCAGGCGCCACCGCCGGCGACGTGGCTGCCGTGGCCGCCATGGTCGACCCCCCCTAGGCTGGGCCTTCTCCGGCGACCCCCCCTAGGTCCGCTGCTCCTTCCCCGGCAGCGACCAGATCGACGGAAAGTCGATTTCGACTTCGGGATCGAAATCCCGTCGTGACGCGCGTATTGGAGAGGAAGAATACGCGTCTCGATGCAGCAACTTCGCACGTGTTTTCGGGGCAATCCGACCGTTGGATCGGCAATTTCTTCGCTCCGTCTCAATCTCGGTATATACCCCTTCATTCCTCTCAAATTTCACCCGTTAATTTCGTCGTTTGATACATCAAAACCGGCCACCAAGTTGACGTTTTAATTTATACTGTTTTTGGACAGTTTTGCGACGCCAACTTCGCGGGTTCGTATCTTCGTCGTCGCAGCTCCGTTTTGCGCGCCACCAGTTCCGGTGCACAGCTGGTATAACCCTCTTCCTGTCCCCTTTAGATTTCATTTCAGTTTGAGCTTGTTAGGTCGGTCGAATTCGACGCCAAAGTTGGCCGTTCGAATTCTTTAATTTGCACTAGTTAAATTCCATTTTTGAATCCGGGACTCCGGATTCGAATTCTGACACCACCAGTAGACTCGTGGCGTCGTTCTAGCCTGTTTTCATATAAAGTTTGCCTGATTTGGAGAACGTGGGCCCGTGCACGCATTTCGGTGCAAAGCGGGTCCCACTTTCTGAGTCAACGGGACTTTTTGACGCCGGCTCATCGGAATCCAATTCTGGATATACCGTTGAGTTCGTATCGTCATTCTGGACTCGTTGACATATAATTTGCTGAGTTTTGAGGACATTGGCTCCGACACGCTTTTCCGTGCAAATCGATTTCTAATGTCCGGGTCAACGGACCAATTTGAGATCGGGTCAACGAAATCCAATTCTGGATATACCGTTGGGTTCGTATCGTCATTCTGAATTCGTGGACATATAATTTGTTAGATTTTGTACACTTTTATTTCGGCACGTTTTTCGGTACAAAGTGTCCAACGGCGGACATCATTTCGGTCCGAAATTACCGTTTTGCCCCTGTGTCCAAATTGGACTTTTGGACAGGCTATCCTAGCTGATTTGACCATTCTGGACACGTTGGTGATATTTATTTTATCATCCGACAACATCTGTAGGTTTTTATCCTATTATTATAATCCTTCTCCTTTTGTGGTATTTTGAGTTCCATCGATTCCGGTGATTTCATAATCACTGAAATTGAATGTGTTGACCCTGTAGATGTTTATAGAGACTAGCTTTTACCTTATTGACCTTGGTTGACTACTTTGACTGAACGTCGAAATAGAGTCAACATTTGACCTAGGTTAGACTAGTTTTGACCCTGCTTGACCACAGTTGACTATTTTGACCAAAGTCAACCGAAAGTCAACCGTAGCCTAGGATTGACTAGAACTGAACCAGAGTTGACCAGTTGACCCAAAGTCAACTGTTAGTCAACGTTAGTCAAGTTTGACCTAGAGTTGACCAGAGTTGACCAGTTGACCCAAAGTCAACTGTACGTCAACCTTGACCCAGTTTGTCTTAGTTTGACTTAGTTTGACCTAGATGTTTAGTATGTCTTTTGACCCTGATCGGCTCTTGTATTATTTCATCTTTAGGTCTGTGGCTTTACTCTGAACCCTGATTCATATTGACAGCAGGACCCCAGGCGAGTACATTCTCTGATAATATTTCTGTTTTATGATATCGTTTATGTTTCTTGTATTTAGTGTAGATATGCTTGTTCTCGACACATTGGTCACACGGATTGGTATTCATGGATCCCGACGAGAGATGTTTCTCCTTCTTAGGTTGGGATGTATTGTGCAAGCACCCTTGTAGCTCTTGCTCGATATGTGGTCACTGATTCTAGAGAAGGTTCGCGACCTTCTCATTAGAATCCCGTGCAGTGACGTGTCCTGTTTGGATCCACTCTACCAGTCGGGGACGGGGAGTACTAGTGTAGATGTGTGGTCATTACCCACCTTGTTTATTCTTGTAGACCTTGAATGCTACCAATCCTACACTCCACGTGGGATTGGCTGATCATAACCTTGTGCAGACCCAATCCGGCCACATGTTGTAGCTAGTATTCACACACCTAGATATATGATTCTTGATTCTTGTACATGTCATGATCAGTTTTACTTGCCTTGTTCTAGCTCTAGATTTACAGCTTACCCTGCCATGATACTCACATGTACATTTCATGATTTCTTGTATATTCTCTCTATTTACTGCTACATGTTCAATATCGTCTAATTAGAACTGTTATTTGAGATTTGTACTCGTTCCGCTCCTGACTGGATACGTTATGAAAATTTTAGGAGTAGTTGTGCCCTCATTATTGGACTTCATGATGTTGCTAGCTGAGGTGGATCTCACTATTCTTCTATGTGAGTTGCCTGGTAGTTATTCTTAGTTGTCCTGTTGTTCCTTCTTTATTTTCCTGTCTTATGATCATTGTAGATTCTAGTTGTTCTAGTGATATTGTTATTATTTCTTGTCTTATCTTCCTTAGTTTTTGTGATGTGACATGAGTACATTTCTAGTTATGGATTCTTAGATGTTGTAGTTAGTATAGTATACTTGACAGCGTTCTACCGCCGATACCGCGGCGTAGGTTGGGCGTGGCCCACGTATTCGTACCCGTATAACCGGGTGCGGGTCGTGACACATTCAATTCCAATCCAACGTGTAGCATCCCCTCTTTCACATCCACTCGTTCTTGTTTAAGTCATCTAATCTTAACCGTTGATTTTTCAACGGTTAAGATTAGATGACTTAAACAAGATCCAACGGATGTTATCATGATATATATATATAGAGGAGGGATCAATATCCCCTCACTTTTGCATCCCCCAAGCATCTCCATGATAACAACCATTGGATCTTGTTTTAAGTCATCTAATCTAAACCGTTGATTTTTCAATGGTTAAGATTAGATGACTTAAACAAGATCCAACGAATGTGAAAGAGGGGATGCTTAGGGGATGCAAAAGTGAGAGAATGTTAAGTGAGAGAATGTTGATCCCTCCTCATATATATATATATATATATATATATATATATATATATATATATATATATATATATATAAGGAAGGATCAAGATCCCCACACTTTTTGTATTATGGAACCAATTTATGTTAACATGTTGGATTGGAATTGCATGAATGAGATTAAATGACTTAAAAAGATGGTGGGGTCTACACCTTTTAATCTCAACCACCACATATATATATATATATATATATATATATATATATATATATATATATATATATATATATATATAAATATATATATATATATATATATATAGAGAGAGAGAGAGAGAGAGAGAGAGAGGGGGGGGGGGGGGGGGGGGGGGGAAGGATATTCCCACAATTTTTGCATCCCTATGCATCCCCATGTTCACATCTGTTGGATGTGCTTTAAGTCATCTAATCTTAACCATTGGTAAATCAACGGTTAAGATTAGAGGACTTAAAACACCATCCAACGGTGCAAATAGGAGGGATGCATGGGAATTGGAAATCTTGATCCTTCCTCATATATATATATATATATATATATATATATATATATATATATATATATATATATATATATATATATATATACAAGTTCTTTGACCTTTATAGATGAAGATAATGCACTGATTAGCTCCTAGATATATTATACATTGTACTTTAATCATCTGCTAAGCCCAATCTATCAGTTTCTGATGCCACATTACCTGATCTCAACCATTCATGATGTGCAAATCCGTGTTGACTTTATAATCGTTTGATCGATCACATGCACTAGACTTGTCAAACACCCAATGTAGCTTAGTTCTGACATCAATATCGAAGTTTGACACTGCTAATTAATAGTCCTATGTTGCGAGACAAATATAGCCTAATCAATGATTAGCGAAACCCAAATCTCAAGGGAACGATGCCGGGAGTTACCTGGGCAGAGCCTGCTGCCGACGTGCTGCCAATTATCGCTTCCATTTTCAACAAACTAATTGTTGTCGACCGAGTTATTAATTAATGCCAAACCCTTCTGACTTTCTCCTAATCAACCACATGCTAACATGACTCACTTTGTATATGGCTCTGACCTGAGCCTCCTCTCGATCGTCGGCGTGGAGTAAGGGCCAAGGGTGGGTGGTGGATGGATTGTACATGAAAACATATGTTAATACTCTTTTAGCAATTTTAATCAGATTTCTTGCCGACCCTACTTGAAAGTCCAAATGTGTGTGCAGATATACAGATATTGTTTTTGTAACAGTCGATCGATCGATCGACCCCTTTCGTACACGAACATTATCTGCGGTGGACCTGCAGGTCGAGTACAGGTGGATCGATCGCGCTGCAAACCTTAATTGAGACCATGTGCACTGCTGCAGATGAGAGCCTGGAGTTATTGACATTAGTATCTCTGTATATATAGTACATGTATGAAATTATGAATGAATTTCGTCGAATGTTCTTTGAACATATCTTATATTTCATCGAAAAAATATATATAAAGGATGTACATTGAAAAGAGTATGGATTTTACTGATCCCCAGCTAATATATACCTACATGAAGTTCAAATTCTGCAAGATTCAAACCACTTAAATTTAAATAATTGTTTTTTTTTCTTGGACAGATTTTTACTGCAACCAACCTGTCAATGATTCATGGCAAACCAATTACAGGTAGGGTGATCATGACCACAACAATTTAATTTGTGCATGTCTGGACATCAGGCTTTAAACCAGAGATGCTTCAATCAGGAAATTATTGCACATGCCCTTCATGAGTTTGGTTTTGTATTATTGAGTGTACCAACAACCAACCTTGTAAGTTGGTACGGTCATGAAGTATTCTTGGATGGCTATAAATGGACTGACTACTCATGTAAATCCATCCATATATAATTTGCAGTGCAACAACACTAGCAGCAAGTGTTGGGAGCTGCTTGAATGAAGCCGTCGATGAAAAATACAACTTTACTTGTAGTTTATGCTCGGCAAAATTTGCAACACGTAGGAGGCTTCGACTCGAATCGATGGTTTACTAAAGTGGCTTGGTTTACAAGCGAAAGGCAGAAGAAGTTGGTGCTTATATTAGAGTGTACACATTCCATTTAGAATTACAAGTCGTCTCTGTTTCTTTAGATTTAAGGAAGTAAATGAAGTCAAAACATGATATGTGTCGGCATTCATTCCCCCATGCTAATGTTTCCGGAACTATGCTTACTATTCATCGGCCATTTCATGGCTCTTCCTCCCATCCGGAGCACACGGCATGGCTTGGATTCTCTCTATCTCTATCTCTATCTCTCTACACAACATGACCGGAAAGGAAGATCTAAGCGAAATTCCTTTTTCTTTTCTTTTTCCTTCTATTTATGTACGTTATATTTGTTAAGTACAACCTCTTACTGTTCCAACAAAAGTGTCTGCTTGGACTGAGAGAAAAAAGAGAGAACAGAGTTAAGTAGGATTAAATGAGAGGGAGTTAGGTTACGGGAGTAGAGTCAATATATAGAACTTTGTTTGGATTTGAGGAAGAGTTAAGTAGGGGATGTTTAATAACTCTTGTTTTGATTGAAGGTTTTGAATGAGAGGAGGATTAATAAAAAAATGATAGTTTTCAGAATATAGTTATCAGAATAACCTTATTACGTATGTCATAGAATTAAATTTGATTGAATTTTTAATTAGAACATGTCAAAATATTTTCACAAATTATGAAGCTACGGAGCAACATGTTGAAAACAAGAAGAAAAAAATAGAGAAAAAAATTGTGATATTTTATAGAACAAATAAAGGGTATTTATGACTTTTTAAATAAAACCCCTCAACCCCTCATCAACCCTCCGGATTTGGGGTTTAAAAAAATGGACAAAAGAGGGTAAAATAAACTCACTTAACCCTCTATAATCCTTCCTCTTAAACTCACACCCTCAAACCAAGCATGGTTTGTTTTTCCCTCACTTAACTTTATTAACCCTCAATCCATGCAGACCCTAAAAATTCTGAAAGAAGAAGGGTTATTTAGTTTTAGGATTTCATTAAATTTTTGTTTTTGTCTTTATATTGTCCAAAGATGGTCTAGATATCGTCCTAACGGACGGTTGACTTGGGATGACCGTCTAAAATGGAGAACTAAATGCAATATTTATTTTATGAGACAATAAAACTAAATGAAAATATATAAGAATTGTGTGACTAGCTTAGGTTATTTAGTTTTGCATGGTGAGAATTTTGTGACTTACTTGCCAATCGAGAATGAGACTTGTGACGTTGTTTGCTTCTATTAAGATTTCAACAGCCATACAATCCTTCGGGACTTTTAAGTTGCAAGCATTCAACAATGAAATCGGGATGAGTACATCTGACGATATATATACAAGAAGCCTATGAAGTCGTCCCTATCAAAACTGCCATCAAAAGGGTTGTGTGCATGCTGAGATGAGAATAGAAGCAAACAACAGAATCATAAGTCTCATTCTCGATCGGTATGTGGTTATGACAAAATTAAATAATCCAAGCCACACAAATTTCACCATGTGCAATTAAATGTCCAAGTCACACAACCCTCACATATTTTCATTTAGTGTAAGGGTCTCCTATAATATTTAATTTTGCGTTTAGGTCTCAATCAAGTCAACCATTAGGACGAAATTCAAACCCTATTCTAGACAATAGTAGACCTAAACATAACTTTTAATATTATACGAGATTCTAAAATAACCGAAAGGAGAAATAATAATTCATTTTTTTTTCTCACCATGCAGCAACTAAAATTCATAAAACTAAATGTTGGGTCGTCCGAAGTAGGCCTGGGCATTACTCGATTTTGGACCGAAATTTGAACCGAACCGAATAAGAAATTCGGTTTGGTTTAAAAAAATTGGTTCGGTTTTGAAAATATTAATTTTTTTTCCTGTTTCAATTTCGATTTTAGGTTTCGATAAATCGAAATAAGACTTATACAATTATGTAAATATCCTCAATTTATGCATATCTTAGATTAAAAATGTGCATATTGTTTTTCGTATATTTGAAATAAACAATTATATGTTTGTATTTTGAAGTCCAATTTTGATAATTCAACAACTATTCCAACTTTGACTGCAACTTTGAAATATAACAAATTTGTTTTTAAAATTACAATTTGTAATAATTAACTAGGATCCCAACTTTGGGTTCGGATATTAAACAAAAATAGTCCAACTGAACAATATCAAATCGATTATTTAATTTCGTTCGGTTTTGGTTATGACTAATTTTGGTTCGGTTTCAATTTTGGTTTTATAGAATTTGGATTTATTGATTTTGACTATTTCGTTTTGGTTGAAACTGAATAAACTAAACTCTCACCCCTAATCCGAAGATTGTGGCCTTTCGGTACAGAAATAAAAACTCTTGGATTTAAAGTTCAGTAGGACAGTAAGTGTGACTCTTGTAAGTTTATAACGTGTAAAAGAAGAAGAAGAGTTGTCACAAAGAACTATATTCTCAATAGTTAGAAACTAATGTTGCAAATGGAGTCCAGAAGTAAGAAAACCGATGGTGATAAAATATTTTTTTGAAAGGAATTAAAGGTTATGGGTAGGACACTCTACCAAGTTCTATGACCTCAACCAATATGTACAAAACTGAAGTTATTATACAATGTGTATGATCCCTTGAGTGAACATCAGTGATATCATTGCCTCCTGTATGAGAAACAGTCCTACAAACAATTTGTCATGAGAAAAAGACCCACCAAAGTAAGCTTTGGGGAGTTGCAATGACAATGCATATGAAAGGTATGCATGATAGAGGCCTTGATTGTTTTAAACTGAAAGGAAAAGCCGAAAAGGAGAGTTTAACATCATATAAACAGATGAGTTTAACAGTAAATTAATACAGATACTGCAGGATATCTCGACGCCAGATATAGAAATTTATGTCAACTCTTTTGTGTAGCTTTCTCATTCGATGGTGGTGATGGTGATGGTGTTGTTGCTGCTGAAAATTAATACTTGCTCTAACTTTGAACTTTGATGTCTAAACATATAATTTTCTTTGGACACACAGAGCATACTATCAAGAAAGAAAGTGTAAGATCAGTTTACTATCAAGAAAGAAGTCTAGATTATTTATTTTGCTCCTTTGAACCTTGATTTGTTAAATATGATGTGTTCATTATAGGTAAATCACAATCAAGAAGCCACAATGGGATCATTTGGGGCACAGATTTAAGATACTCTCTTTGAAAATGACAAACCCAACAATTTCTAATGTTCTTATAGAGATTGGTCAATATCGTTATGATATGCATATTCTGTACCGGAGTTGCATCTAATGTTCACCTTATGCAACAAATTTCAAAGGACAAAGATAATAATTATCTTGAACAGGGGCAAAGAGAACATTGGAACCTAAAAACGGATTGAACTTCTAAAATTTACGCCTTCTCAAATGTTTTTTGTATCAAACATTCTACATCATGAGCTCCCACCACAGATAATATTCGTACCATGGTTTTGATATATAAAAATCTCAAACTTCGCTATGCAATCATTTAGAGAGGGCCATGCAGCCCGCCCCAAAATTGGTGTGACAGTAATACCTCATTGGGCAGGCACAAAAATGATATATCATGTCTCTTGGATCAACTCCGGTGAATCACACCGCGTTCCCTATAAATGCTTTGACCGTCCCTGTCCAATGAGCATTTGGACAGTGAGATTAAAGAGCTAGTTGAAATTGATACATGAGAGAGTTTTGAATAGACATGGAGAGAAGGGGGGGGGGGGGGGGGGGGGGGGGGGGGATGTGTGTGTGTGTGTGTGTGTGGTGTAGGTGGAGGGGGGAGGGTGGGGGGTGGGGAGGGGGGGATGGGTCTGTCCACTAGTTACCATTGGGTAAGGGATCAAATTAGGGAAAGGGTTTCTAGAACGATGACAATTCACATAAAACGTTGGACCATTAGCCTTTGTGATTTGTGTAGACTTACTGGCTAGCTACCATTATCCAGTCTTAGTTCGACGAGCATTGCATACTGAGGTCAGAGAGCAAGTTAAATGATTAGTTGCGGGTTGCTATTTTGTGATTAATAGTAAGATCTTTCTGTGTCATATTTACATGCATGTCGAATAATTGGCGGTAGTGGAATAAAATGGAAAGAACGTTCCGATATTTGTTCATACTTTATCTGTTAGAAGACATTGTCAGGCAAAACATTCCAAAGATGTAAACCTCTTTTTCAAATTTTTTTTAAAGTTCGTCCCTCTTGGGTATGATCATCTAAGTCTTCTCCCATAGTTAGTTATGGAGCATAAAAAAACCTCCATAATTTTTTTGCAGTTATGACAATCTATGCTAGTGCCGAACTTATAGTCAAGGTAGATAAGTATGAGAGGACCATGACATAAACCTAGAAGACCATTGGAAGCATAGTTTGCAGTATCGACCAATACCGATCCGATACGGCCGACACTGATACGGTTTGATATGTTCCGATCTGATACCAATCATATGGATACTAACCAATATCATACGGCCAGACATTTGACAAAGAAAATAAACAAAAAAGATCAATCAACACTGGTGTAAAAACATAGATTGTAAAAATATGTAAAAGTTAAAAAACTTATCTAAAGCGGATATAATCAATCGGCAATGATGACTACTATTCCATTCATTTAAAAAACTAACAACAACAGAAGAAACATTAAAATTATGCCATTATTCTAAATTTTAACAATTACTAAAAAAAAATTTCATGATACCAAAAAAATATATCTAATACTCCATTCTGAATCCGTCGAGGATGTCAATACCACCGATCCTAATACTCATAGGAAGGAACCGATACCGACAGGGCCGATCATGAATAATTGAAAGCCCTGTGCGAATCTCAAAATGTGGCCCTAAATTATTATTCATATTTTTAAATGTATTATTCTATGTCTTTATCAAAATCTCTGGAGATGTTGTGATTGTATATTATAACTGAATCTATAGGTAATTACTAAACAAAATAACCAAGCTCAAATTATCTATATTCAAGCACATTACATATATAGATAATAAAGATGTTTTATATAGAAGACTTTAGACTGTTAAATTATCAAAATTAGCCTCTGTTGATGAGAACATATAATAAAATGAATACCGATCATATCCAAATGAGAAGTAATAGAATCACACAATTGAGGGCCTCCAAGACCTGAGTCACCTAATGCAAGATCAATAGCTCGGTCTTCGACATCACTGTTCCTTAAATAGATTAAACATCATATATATATAGATATATTATATAATATATATATATATATATATATATATATCTATATATATATATCCGGTGGGCCTAGTTCAAGTGGCTAGGTGGAGTGGCTCCCTTAGGGGAGGGCTGGGTTCGAGCCTCCACTCCCACACCCGGGGTGGCGGGCGGCCTTGGCCTTGGCCCCGCATGGAGACCCAATGCCGGGACACCCCCCCCCCACCCCACCCCCCCACCCCCACCCCCCCCCCGCGCCCCCAAAAAAATAAAAATAAAATAAATAATATATATATATTATATATATATATATATATATATATATTATAATATATATATATTATATAATATATATATCATTATTGTTGTTAAATAATTCATGTAACAATTGAGGGATCTTAGAAACACAATAGCAATAGCAATTAAACTGACCAGAGCAAGATCTTTGAAAACTCTAAGAGTTTTTTTGTGATATAAATATGAGTCTGAGAGTCGGTAGAGAAAAGGAAGAATTGGAGGTCTTAGAAGGATCTAGAGTAGGAATTGAGGAAGAAATGTGATAACTTGAATTACTGATTACAAAACTGACTCTAAATTTTTTTTTGAGGCCCCCAAAATCTGAGGCCATGTGCGGCGCACTTTAGCAGGGCCCCAGAGCCGGCACTGGATACCGATTCCGATACCTATATTGCAAACCTTGGAAGTAGAATACCTTACATTTGACTATAAGTTTGTTGGCTATAAGTTTCTAGAATAAAATGAGTCCAGACAAAATGCATGATACTGTGTAGTACTCTTGGCTGTCTGATGTGATTTTTGTGATAAGGACTTGTTTGAGTATGCTAATTGATTTTCATATTATGTTTGCTCAACGTTTATGGGTTTTAGGATAACTTCAACCTAGTGACATAACCGTGTGTCTGGCTGCTAGACTGTTAATTCTATATTTGGTGGAAGAACTGATAGCATATCCTTCTTGTCTTGTTACCTTGTGATGCTCTTGTTCCAAATGGGCTTAATAGGAACTTTGCTTTAGTTTGTATCGGCAGTTTGCTTAATTACTTTTCCTATGAGATGACATTGTTAGGTTTGTCCAGTCTAATTGGCTGAACTTTTCTAGTTTGATGACTAGATCGTAGGGGTTCCTAGGCGGTAGCCTATGATATTTTTTCCCCAAAGGGTATGATGTATTTCACATTTAATTAAGTTGTCTATATCATAAAAAAAAAGAAGTTGTCCTAATACCCTATGCACATAAAACGAGTAAATTAACTTCTCAATTACTAAACCCAAAATTTTGACCGGTAGTTTGTACAATATCGATTTCACTTAGTGCGGCAAATGTTTTTTGGCTCATATATTCAACATGTTACAAAACATGTGGGCCATCGATCGGTCTTCAATGTGTTGTTGGATTGTATACGTTTCCGGTTGAGCGCTCAAATGAGGGTGACAATGAGTTGGTAATTTATTCCCACGTCGGTTAGGATGTTGATCATGTGATGTAGATAATTGGAATTGGTTCATCATTACATGATAATTCTCTTTTAAGGCATATGGCCCAATTCAATATTGTACCTCATGGATCATCTCTGGTTGGGTCACACCGCATTCCAACAAGTGGTATCAGAGCCTAGGTCACGCCGTGTTCCAGCAAGTGGGTCAGAGCCCATGTTTACCGAACGCACTTCATGGGTCACCGTGTTCCAACATGTGTTACCTCCTGCAACTGCAATGGTAAAATGTGGATGTATTAAATGTCACTAAAATACATGCAAGTATGCAACAAAGTATCAACACAGAAAATTGTGGTGCAGATAACTTGACAAATTTTAGATCTAGTTTGATAGGATGATGTAGAGGATACATATGTATCTTACTTGAATAGTTTCTCCTTCATGAAATAACTTCTCAGTAGAATCAGTCAAGTTCTCCTCCATGAAATAACTTCTCAGTAGAATCAGTCAATCAGTATATGAATATTAGTAACAAGCTAAAATCAAGCTGAACTTCTATATGACAATTATTTTAGAAATATTTGGAACTCTTTTTATCGTTTGTAGGCTATATAGAAGCTGAAAACACGAGACTAGAGTCCGAGTCTTGTCAGTTTTTGGAGGAAGAGAACATCATAAAATAGAGTACAATGTTGGGAATCGGATACGTCCTCTGCGCTCGATACCGTGTCTGAGACGTTGCTGCAGCGGAAACTTAGGCAACCCAAACTGAATAACCAACCCCGTCTAACGGACACCAAGCACAGATAAAGACAAGTATATGGCGGTGACTTGTCACCTGCACAAATCCCAATCTCTAATCAGATGAAATTACAAGATTGACAAAAACTAATGTTGGAATTCTTTGCCCTAATATGTTCAACCCCCTCACACACTCAAGAAGAAAGAAAAAAAGATATTACAATGAAATCGAGTAGTTCTCCCTAAAGATCTCTTTCTTCTGTCTTGGATGCTAAGTCAGCAAAGTGCGGAACTTCTTTCTCTTAGATTTCCTGTGGACGAGCACCTCCACCCTCACTCCATATATATAGGATGAGAAAAACCTATTTTAGATCATAATACCGATTTCTTAAATAGGAAGCCCTCAAATAGAATCCTATACACCTAAAATAGCTCATCAACATCATAGATTATAATAGGATCTTTAAATAGGAAACCTCAAATAAGAATCTATTATATCTAAAATAGCCACTAATTATGGACATCCAAATCAAATTAAATCAAATATTTAATCAGATTTGTACTCCATAAATATGCTATTACCAAATTCAGACTGGACTCCAAACAAGTATTGTTCAAATATGACAATAATAGACACTCCATGTCTGCCAGGAAATCGAATTTGGGTGCAATGTTAACGATGATGGATTATCTTAGATATTGATCTTTCTTGAGATAGAATTACGAAGAACTGTTTGATATGCACTATGATCATATTTTAGTACATGGTAAGACTTCAAACTTTTAGTTCTAAGAGCTGAATTGTGGGAAGTTCAAGTCAGCATTGTGTTTCTCTGTTTAAGTTTCCATTTTTTTCCCTCTCTTCCTTTTGTCTCTACGGTAGTAGTGTAATAGTTGTTATATCAATAATTGGCATTTGGCATTATGATATTTGTTGTAGCCTGATAATTACATATCTACTCATTAACAACATGGAACATATCATTTATATGCAATTATATTGGATTGAAAATTCTATCAAAGTGTATCATTAATTATTTTATACTTCCATGTGCAAATGACAAAAATGCAGCTAAAATGCTAATATTGACACTGAGCAACGATAACATTGGAGATAGTATGCAAATGAGTTGTAGAATAAGTTTACAAGTCGATTCAATTTTGGATATTAAAACTGTTTGAGATTCAATTTTGAATATTAAAACTGTTTGAGATGTTTTATGAGCAGCGGGTGAAATCGATGTTCTTGCCGCTAGACTTGGACATAATTTATCCACCCTAATAAATTTCTTTTCTTTGTTATAACCAATTTAATAAATAATCTTCCCCTAACCATTCGAACATCCTACTCGTTTTCAGGTTTTTCTTAAATGATACGGTCCACTCCGGAATGACGTAGTCACCATCTCCAGTAATAGCTCCACTACGCGACACGTTGGTGCACTAAGCGACGTTGATGGAGCACGCGACCGCTGACTGTGTTTTGAACATTTGAACTCCAAAGAGTCTTGGAGTTCAAAGGAGTTGGAAAACTCTCCACTTTATTATATTCGTAGATAATAAATTGAAAATTATACATTATTGTAGACAATAAATTGAAAATCATACAGGTTGCTTCTGCAAGAATACGAATAAGATGGTGCTTTGCAGGAATACGATTGAATTATCCTATCTTTAATATAAGATCGCTTGCTCTAGTTATATTTCTACCTCTCTTTTTTTCATGCATTGATCTATTTCATTACATTAACCTACATCAGCACACATTTCACCTGGTTTCCTTTTTAGATTTTTAAAACATATAAACCTACAACCAAAAACTAAATTTCAGTTAACCATTTAAACCCAACTCAATACACAAGTTTAAAAGCATTAATCTCAGTTTTACATACTTAGTTTCATACATAAGCACAAACCCAGTTCATAAACCACATCTCAGTTCACGAGTTTTGTAATTAGGGAAATTCTCAGTTAAATATATCAATTTAGTTTTAAAATCAAAACGTTTAAACTAAAAGCCTATAATCAAATCTCAAATCTCATGGAATAAAAATTAATTTTCCCAAATCTATTCTCAGGTTTTTGCATAAAGTGGAGTGTATGTAATATTAACTTCTTTTTCTTTGATAGTTAATCAATAATTTAACCAAAAATATAATCCACATAGAAAAATACTCATTTGTTTTCTATCTTCTTAAAATTAAATGAATTAGTTTATACATTATCTCACAAATGAAATACCGCCAAAAGTAGATTCAATAAATAAATAAATTTTTTTGTAATGGTTTTTTAAAACTAAAATCAATTATTAAAATAATCAAATATTATACGGCATCAGTGTTTGTTATATAAATTCTACTATTAATTTATTTTGGTGTATACATAAAATCTTGAAAATCTTATAGTTGCTAGCAAAGATAAATTTTTACCGGTCACATTAATTAAAATTTGAGTAAAATAGTTAATTAGAAGGGAAACAAAAAAATCGGAATAGTGTGAAATTTCACGAGGTACTAATGATTTCACAAAATCATGCCATATAGACTACAGTCAAGATGGAGCTAGCTTATCAAATAAATAAGCAGAAGCCGTCCATAAGCTAAGTTATCATACCCAGTCGTGAGTCACGCCCCATTCAATCATTTCACTGCACCATTTTTACTATCCCTCCCGCGAATAAAGCCATCAGTTGGCAAAAAAAAAAAAAAACCGCAACCCAATCTCAATAATCCCCCACATTTTCACTGCACACCAACTGTTCGACGAAATGTCGGAGCGGAGACCGCGCTCCTCTACGAGGCCTACAACGAGCTGCACGGGCTGGCGAGGGAGTCTCGACGCCATTCTCGTCGCCGGCAGTGGTGGTGGTTGGACACCAGACCGACGGGAAGAGCGCTCTGGGGAGGCGCTCATGGGGTTCCAGTTCAACCACGTCGGGGGGGACCAAGACCCGCAGGCCCATCACGCTGCACATGAAGTACGACCCCTCCTGCGAGTCCCCGCTCTGCCGCCTGCTGATAAAATATTTTTTGAAAGGAATTAAAGGTTATGGGTAGGACACTCTACCAAGTTCTATGACCTCAACCAATATGTACAAAACTGAAGTTATTATACAATGTGTATGATTCCTTGAGTTAACATCAGTGATATCATTGCCTGCTGCATGAGAAACAGTCCTACAAACAATTTGTCATGAGAAAAAGACACACCAAAGTAAGCTTTGGGGAGTTGCAATGTCAAGGCATATGAAGGGTGCATGATGGAGGCCTTGATTGTTTTAAACTGAAAGGAAAAGCCGAAAAGGAGAGTTTAACATCATATAAACAGATGAGTTTTAACAGTAAATTAATATCTTGACAGATACTGCAGGATATCTCGATGCCAGATATAAAATTTATGTCAACTCTTTTGTGGAGCTTTCTCGTTCGATGCCCGTGATGGTGATGGTGTTGTTGCTGCTGAAAAGTAATATTTCTCAATATATCTAATTCTTCTAATGGTAGGATCCTGAGTTCCTGCCATATAAATGCTCGAATTCCTTCCAGGAATTGTCATCAGGAATCAACTGTTAGCTAAACAAAGAAGAATTGGGAGAGTATTCTAGGTTTATTGAAGTAAATTGACAGGAATTACAATGGCAGAATAAATGCAGGAAGAATGAAAATGCAGTAAGAAGTAATACTGAGAAAATAATCAATTCTCTGATTCCTCTTCTCTTCCTATTTACAGCTATATATAGGAAGGATATTCTGGCTGACGTGGCTTATATTTGTCATTGCAGGCTGTGATTGGCCTGTCCAATGATGAGCTGTCCTCTGAAGAGCTGAGCTGGCCCTGAGAGAGAAATAACTAACAAACCAACTGCCCAGAATTGGACATTGCACTGTGCCTATGCAAATGGGCACGTATCAACTCCCTCCCCCTTAAATTGACCTTGTCCCAAGGTCAATAGAGGAGTAATTTGGATTCCTGGATCCCACACCATAACATGGAAACTGGCACTATCAACTTCTGCATCAGCAACAAATTTGTTGGCCACAACTACATCAGTAGGCAATAAGAGTGATACTCTTTTAGATTTTGCCTTCTCAAAGAGTGCAGTTGCAAGTGCAAGCTTGTCTCCCTCACCAAGAGGTGAACCAACTGAGTACCCTTGAGCCTTGTAGAATATGAATGTAATTGCCCCTCCAAGAAGAAGGATATCAACCTTTTCAAACAGTGACTCGATTACGCCAATATTGGAGGAAACCTTTGAGCCACCCGCAATGCCAGCAAAAGGTCTTGTAGGGTTTGATACATCCCCAACAAGATAACCAAGTTCCTTTTGCATAAGGAAACCTGCAGCAACTATCTTCAGATTTTTTACAACTCTTTCAGTCGAAGCATGAGCCCCGTGTGTCGTGCCAAAGACGTCATTCACATATAAGTCAACAAGAGATGCAAGCTTCTTTGCAAACTCATGATCATTCTTTTCCTTAACTTTTGCTTGTAACTTCTCCTCATTCCCAGGCCAAACAAAACCCGAGAACTGGAAAATGTTCCTCTTCATCTTTGGCTTCCTTCCAAATTGGAATGTATGATGAACTTGTAGATTGTCATGAACTTTTCTTTTTGATAGTTCAAAAACAACATTTGGAATGTCCTGCAGCATCATTCCGGATCCCGGCTTGATCGAGAGCGACTTTGTCTTCACCTCTTCCACAGTAAGGTAAGTGTTACCAATAGATGCATTCTTGTCTCCATTGATTGTATCAGTATAGTGAAATACAATATCATCATCACGCATTCTTAGTATGGTTTTGAAGTCACAACTTCCTTGCAAAGCAAAGCATGTAGCTCTCATGAGGCTGCTTGATATTACGTTTGATACTTCCCTCCTTAAACTAGAAGGATTAACTAATTGCAGTCTACTGAACTTCAAAGAGTAGCTATAGCTCTGTGGAAAGCAGGTTCCCACGATGGAAGAGAAAGCAGGTGCTGCAACAAACAAAGCCATTTCTGTCTGTGCAAACTGGCCTCTTGAAGGTTCTAGCTCGTCCACAAAGTGGCTCTTTGGATGCCATTCCACCTCGGAGAAGGGAAGACAGATAGGACAGGCAGGGCAAGCTGCGGATATGCTCTGTAACCCAGTTCCTGGATCCCAAATCATGTAAGCAGTCTGAGATTGGAGAACAAAAACTTCATACCTTGTTAAGGATGCCATAAACTCAATCAACTCTGGATTTTCTTCCAATGAAATACTCTTATCTGATAACACTGTAGCAAATGACTTGTTAGGAGTACCATATTCCTGACTGCTCAATCCTAAATTGTGTGTCTTGTGTATCCTGTTACCAGAGGTGTTGTGGTCGACAAGTCTGAAACCAGATGTAAGGAAGGCTGTCCCGAACAGTAGCTTCATCAAGTCTTTCACAGACTTATCATTCTTGTCAGTACAACTCTCATACTGGACCTCAGATGCTAAGAGATCAGCAGCTTTAATTATGCCAGTCTCTGTATGAGTGGCCAGAGGTAGGGCTTCCTTTGTAACTTCTTTATTTGACTCTTCACTGATGTAAGAGTCAGCACTATAATCAACATTGCTTAGTTTTTCCCGAGGAATAGGGTTTAACTGCAGAGTTACCTGCACCAAGGATGGCTGCAAAGTAGGCGCTACCTGGATTTGCTCTTCAAATGATTTTGAATCCCTTTTTGCTTTATATTTCTGAAATGCTGCAGTTAATAGCTTGATCCTTGTCTCATGTTCTTTGTGTAGGGACAACAAAGGACTTTGTGCAGCCACTGGTGTTTGCACTTGACAAAGCTCCAAAGGTGCCTTCGATCGAAAGAACACATGATGTCACGCCCCACTCCCAAATGTATGGAATTAGGGCCTAACCTGGCCAGCTGATACGACCTAGAGTGAGCTACCCAATTTAATGGACTCACTTAGGCGTACTATGCTGTAAAAGTAACTAACCAAACACAGGCAATATCTAAATCTCATCCACAAATGACATAGAAAGAAAGTGCTGAATATAAACACAGAGTAGTCTGAATATCCAAATACAACTGAAAGGAAATACGGGTCTGGTGGAAACAATCCCACGGTACATCAAAATGAAAGTACATGAATGGAAGATAACTAGCTAAGAGTATCAGCTAACTAGATATGAAACTCTCAGTCCAAGTAGCAACATACCGAGGTCAAGGAAACTCCTCGGGGTAGATCTCGTAGTCCTCGCCAAAGTCTCCTGCCTCAGCTCCGGCACCGTATATCGTCGAGTATGTGTGCTCGTCGGGATCTGGAAAAGAACCAGGTCCTCAGGGGATATAGCAAGATACAAATAGGGACATGCCATAAAGTAAATACTGATCTAACATAAGGGGAAACGCTAACCAGTCTAAGTGAATGCATACAAAGACAACTTTGGAACGTATGGGTAGGTGAAAATAATGTCGTCGAAGCACAGGCCGACGTCGGATCACGAGCCGAAGGATTTACGTCGGAACACGGGCCGAGCGTCGAATCACGAGCCGATTAGCTCAATACTAGCGTCCTCCTGACCGAACCTAGCGCGCAGCTAGTGGCCGCTGCCGGAGATGTACTTACTAGTAAGGGCCTATGCCAACAACGGCCATCCCTGAGGCTAACATAAAATAATGTAACTGTCTGTCCCATACGCCTACTGGTTGTCTTTCCCGTCCCGTGATGTATAAGTCGCATCCACGACCCAACATCTACTCTCTATGAAGAGTCAGCTATCTATGACCATCACTACCCTATATGTGCCGTCACACGAGCCACTCGCACTGATGGCCAGTCGAGAGCGACAGCGCGTGCCATGATCTGATCTCACTCAGTGCCGTGTCGTAACACGTGTCATGGTCAAGGGAGTTGTGACAACAACTCCACAATCCAAGGGTACGTCGTCTATAACTAGGCCAAGTAGGTAGTCCTAGTGTCGACGCCAACATCGACTATGCCCGGGGTAATCCCGGACTCTACTAATCAGATCTACACTACAAGAGTATAATGATGTATATGTAAAGCAGTAAATACAAGGCAAGGTATACTTGCCTTCAATCCCACAATGTGCAAATAGTGCTCCGGTCCCGCCTGCCTCAATCACGCCGTCCAAGGGACCTACAACAACACAACCAAGGCTCACAATGAACATCCAAGACCATACATCTATCCACACACAAGTAGGAGTACGTTATTCGTACGGGATACCTCATTCAAATATTAAGTTATATTTATCCAAGGGTGCACAACCACAAGCTACATGTGACAAGTTTATACATATATATAGGCTTAGGAATGTACAAATACAAATCCTATATTACATAATTCACTGGTATCCCTAGAGCATGTGTATATACAAGTATAGATATTTATGTGCGTAAATCCTATATTTAAAATGATACGTGTGTACATGAGTGTACATAGAGCATATACATATATATGTACATTGAGACAAATATCTATTTTTTTTATATAAAATACATACGTATATAGTTGAAAGAGTTTATATATATACATATATACATAATGAGGCTAAGAGTACACGTATATATATATATATATATATATATATATATATATATATATATTATATATATATATATATATATATATATATATATATATATATATATATATTTATATATGTACGTAATGAAACAAAGTGTATATTTTTACATATATATTTGAAAGGGGGGTATATATATATACATTATAATTTGTGTGTATGAAACTACATTGTTACACTTATATGTGTGAGAGAATATCTATATACGTATGCAAATACATACAAGAATACATACATATATATATACACAATATTGTATGTGCATGGATTCATTTCAATAATAATTATGAAAATTCCTAGATTGCATTATACATAAAATAAACCATGAAAACACCACCATTACTCACACATTCACATTTATATGTATTTATAAATATAAATCATTTATTTTTAATAACCATATGTATATATATATATATATATATATATATATATATATATATATATATAAGGCTATTTATATATATACATGAATCATAACCATTCCATTCACAAATTTATTTACAACATATTCCTCCCAAAATGCAAACATTTAAATATAAAAAATTACTACACATCTACATATATATATATATATATATATATATATATATATATATATATATATATATATATATATATATATATATATATATATATATATATATATATATATATATATATGTATATACACATACATAAATATTAAAGAAAGGAGGGGGGGAGGAGTTTACCAAGGAGGAAGGATTGTTGATGGTGAAGGGGGTGGTGGTGCTGCCGGCCTAGGGGAGGTGGTGGCCGGCCATGGTGGCTAGGGTGGTCGGCCAAGGAGGTAGAGGGGGTGTGATGGAGGTGGTGAGTGGTGGTGAGTGATGAAGAAGAAGGAGCAGTGGTGGTGGTGTGTTCGGTTTTGTAGGGGTGAATGGAAGAGAGATGATGAAGAGGGGGAGAGAGAGGAAAGAGTGATGGTGATGGTTGTGTGTGTGTTTTATTAAGAGATGAGAGTTAGAGAGAGGAGAGAGAACGTAGGAATGGAGGGGAGAGTGTGTTGGCTGCTACTTTTTGTGGGGGGTGAGGGAAGAGAGAGAGAGTGATAGTAATAGGTGATGGTGATGGGAGTGTTGTATTTATTTAAGGAAATGAGAGGGTGTGATGGTGATGTGTGTTTTTTGGTGTTTGGTGTGTTGTAGGAGTAGTGGGTGTTGTGTGTGTGGGGGGCATGATGAGGGATGTTGTCATGGTGTTGGGTGTTGGGTTTAATTAAATTGGGTTGGGTCACAATTGGGTCCAAATGAGTCATAATAATTAAAAAGGCTTAAATTAGTCATTTATAATCATGGTTAAATAAATAATACATGGGGACTAAATTTGATGGGACAAAAGTGGCATGTGTGTAGTAGGCTCTAAATGGTCCGTGTCCATATCTTGGGTTGACAAGTTTGGGTCAAAACGGTGTCTCCAATTCAAGTTGGAATTAAATGCGACCCGGTGGGGTAAATCGAAATTGGGTCAAATGTCCGAAAAGTTGTGCGATAAAAATGGAGCACAAGAGAGTGTGTCTGAGTGGGACACGAAGGTCATGGGTGTAGAGCGTCTCGAGTAGATCGCACATGACAAGTTGGTTTGGAGAAAATGATCAGCCTTGTGCTCCTAATTTGAAAGTCACGGTAACGTGTCAATAATAATCAAAAATAAAAGTGGAAAATTATTAATAACTTAGAAAATCATAATTAATCATATTAAATTCCTAATTAAATACGATTACTCTAATTAATTCTAATTAAATCTAATTAAATTTCAGAGAGCTTACACATGATTCGTACTATCACTCTTAGGTCGAGTGTAGTTGAGGTCAGAATTCCCCTTGTAATTCCTCTGGATGGCCATGAATTTTGCCTCATGCAATTTTGAAAGTTGCATAGCTGTTAACAGACTTTTTGGATTGGATAGTTGAAGTTCAAACCTAATTTCCTCTTTCAGTCCTCCTATATAATGACTCACGAGGCAAGTTTCAGGAATACCTTGCACCTTTTTGGAAAGTTTCTAAAACTGAGAGTTATACTCTTGAACACTAGCATCTTGTTTGAGTAATTTCAAGTCAATCATATAATCTTTGAACTGGGAGTTGTTGACAGGAATTGGTGAATTATATAGAAAATTCGGTGCAGGTGGAAAATGTTGTAACAATGGAGAGTGGTTCATATTTGAGCTCGAACTCTCTCCATCCCTACGAGATCTGGTTAATTCCTCCAGCATCTTCTCAACTCTTCCAAAATGATCTTCGATTTGATCAAATTTTGCAGGTAAGCCTTCTAATTGGACAAATTTGGCAGATATATCTAGCACAGTACCTGACATGGCACCCATGGTTCCTTCAATGGAGAGGATCCGTTCGTTGTCGACGAACGCCCGCCTCCCCTCAGATGCCAATCCTCCAGATCTGTCGAGGTCGGAGCTTCCCTCCCGGCTGCCTTCACTCACTGGATCTAGAGGCTCTGATACCAAGTTGGTAGGATCCTGAGTTCCTGCCATATAAATGCTCGAATTCCTTCCAGGAATTGTCATCAGGAATCAACTGTTAGCTAAACAAAGAAGAATTGGGGGAGTATTCTAGGTTTATTGAAGTAAATTGACAGGAATTACAATGGCAGAATAAATGCAGGAAGAATGAAAATGCAGTAAGAAGTAATACTGAGAAAATAATCAATTCTCTGATTCCTCTTCTCTTCCTATTTACAGCTATATATAGGAAGGATATTCTGGCTGACGTGGCTTATATTTGTCATTGCAGGCTGTGATTGGCCTGTCCAATGATGAGCTGTCCTCTGAAGAGCTGAGCTGGCCCTGAGAGAGAAATAACTAACAAACCAACTGCCCAGAATTGGACATTGCACTGTGCCTATGCAAATGGGCACGTATCATCTAACAGTGGCCACGTAATGTTATGAAGAGTTTCTTCTTCCTTGTGTTTAGACATTGATGTCTAAACATATAATTTTCTTTGGACACACAGAGTACACTATCAAGAAAGAAAGTGTAAGATCAGTTTACTATCAAGAAAGAAGTCTAAATTATTTATTTGGCTCCTTTGAACCTTGATTTGTTAAAGTATGATGTGTTCATTATCGCTAAATCACAATCAAGAAGCCACAATGGGATCATTTGGGGCACAGATTTAAGATACTCTCTTTGAAAATGACAAACCCAACAATTTCTAATGTTCTTATAGAGATTGGTCAATATCGTTATGATATGCATATTCTGTACCGGAGTTGCATCTAATGTTCACCTTTGGCAATGGATTTCAAATGGCAAAGATAATAATTATCTTGAACGGGGGCAAATAGAACATTGGAACCTAAAAACGGATTGAACTTTAAAAGTTACACCTTCTCAAATATTTTTGTATCAAACATTCTACATCCTGAGCTCTCCCACCAAAGATAATATTCGTACCATGGTTTTGATATATAAAAATCTCAAACTTCGCTATGCAATCATTTAGAGAGGGCTATGCGGCCCGCCCCCAAAATTGGTGTGACAGTAATACCTCAATTGGGCAGGCACAAAAATTGATGTATCATGTCTCTTGGATCAACTCCGGTGAATCACACCGCGTTCCCTATAAGTGCTTTGGCTAGGGATGGCAATATCCCCCCGAATCCGACGAGGACCCGATTTTTTTACCCGATGGGGACGGGTTTGGGAATTTAAAAACAGGGATGGGGATTAAAAAATTTTCGATCGTATTCGGGAACGGGTATGGGTATAGTACTCCCCGCCCTGATAAATCTCCGACCCCGATTACTTATATCCATATCCATATGTGCAACCCTTTGGAAATGGTATGTTCTCTTGATCTAACTAGTAATATATATATTTATTTTATGAAAACCATTATTAACATGCCATGTAGTTTTTTTGAATAAAAATAATTTTTTAAACTTATATAATGTACATGAAAATTTATTAATCGAACGAGAGACGGAGATGAGAACATTTGGCCCCGAAAGTGCTAACGGGGCGGGAACGGGGAAGGGGAATGCATTGTTTAACGGGGATGGGGATGGGGGTAAAAAATAAAACTCGACGGGGAATGGGGACGGGGATGGGGATTCAAACACTACTCGAAGATGGGGAAGGGGGATATGGTCCCCGACCCCTACCCGCCCCATTGCCATCCCTAGCTTTGACCGTCCCTGTCCAATGAGCATTTGGACAGTGAGATTAAAGAGCTAGTTAAAATTGATACATGAGAGAGTTTTGAATAGACAGGGAGAGAAGGGGGGATGGGTGTAGGTGGGGTGGGGAGGGGAGGGTGGGGGTGGGGATGGGTCTGTCCACTAGTTTACCATTGGGTAAGGGATCAAATTAGGGAAAGGGTTTCTGGAACGATGGCAATTCACATAAAAAGTGGGACCATTAGCCTTTGTGATTTGTGTAGACTTACTGGCTTGCTACCCGTATCCAGTCGTAGATCAACGAGCATTTGCATACTGAGGTCATGTGACACCCAGTTTCTAAAATGAGAATAATTTTTGAAATTTTATATTTTAATTTATTTAATTATGATATTTAAATGATAATATGATTTTTGGTGATTTTTAATCATTTAAAAACTATTTTAAATCATGACTTATGATTTTGGTGTTTGACTAGTGTAACCTTAGAGCCTAGCCATGTGATTAGGATGTTTGACTAGTACATTTTAGCCTAGAGGGTATTTTGGTCATTTTAGGATTTATTTGAATTTATTATAATTTATGGGAATTTGTGTGAATTTAATATTAATTAAAGTATTGCTATGTGTTATGTTAGTCTTGACTAGTTGAGACCTTGTAGAACTAACCCTAGTTGGTGACCCTAGTCTAACTCTAGTTAACCTACTTTTAGTCATTAGAAATTAGTCTTAAGGTAGGAAGGATTACTTAAGTGAAATTAGTTCATGACTTATGGCTTAAGTCAATGACTTATGATTTATCAATTTTAAGTCTAGTGTTTAAGCCTTAGGCCCATGAATTAAGCCCAAGACCAATCCTAACCCACCCATGGCAGCCAACCTAGGGTTTCCCACCCCTATTTAATGCCTCCTTCATTTAGGGTTAGCCTCCCTTGGAAAAAGATCTCAGGTTTAGAAAGAGGTAAATCCCCAACTTTAGAAATTCCTAATTAATTCATTTTAGCTCCTTTTTAATCCTAGTCTTTTGCAATAGGATCTAATTTATGTTTATATGCTGTTGTTGGAGGATCACCTCAGTTTGTGTGCCATTTGAAGGATTGGAGTTGCCATTTGGAATCTCCTCTTTGGAGCTTGTTCTTGAGTTTTGATACTCAATAGGTAAACCACCTAAACCCTTATTTCTTGTGAAATCCAGAATTTTAGAATTATTTAATTATTGGTTTGTAGTATAATTTTTGTTTAATTATTATAGTTATTATTATTATTATTATTATCATTATTATTATTATTATTATTTATTTAGTCGGTTTTAGAGAAAAAAAATATATTATTTTAAAAAAAATATCGCTGATTTTTGATTGTGGCCTGTCCCCGAACCCGAGTCCGGACTCCGACTCCGAGTTCGAATCCGACCCCGTTTCGAACCCTGATCCCGGTTTCCTAACCCATTCTTTTCCTTTTAATTTCTGATTATATATATTTAAATTCTATTAATTATTCTAAAAAAAAGAGAAAAAAGAAAGAGTAAACCTTTGGCCTGGTCCCCACGACTAGGGCTGCAAATGAGCCAAGCCGTTTGCGAGCTGCTCGAAGCTCGGCTCGATAAAAGCTCGTTTGAGCTCGGTTCGTTTAGTAAACAAGCTGAGCTCAAGCTTCATTTTCGAGCTCGTCTAATAAACAAGCCAAGCTCAAGCTTAGAAGTACTCGGCTCGTTTAAGCTCGCGAGCTGGCTCGTTTATGAGCTTGCGGACTAGCTCGTTTAGGAGCTTGTTAAGCTGGTTTGTTTTTTTGTTGATCTAATTTTTTATATGTTTATATAACAATATGGTTGTGTGCATTATATATTTATATGTCCTTAATAATTGATATTAAGGAACTTTTCTAATTAAATTTTTATAAATAAATTGTTAATATTACAAGTACTTGAATTCAAACTTAACTAGCTTGAAATCGAGCTCATTAAGCTTGAATCAAGCTTAATGAGCTTGAAATAAAGTTGAGCGAGAGCTTGATTTTGAGCTTATCGAGCTTGTTTATCAAGCTTGAGTCAAGCTTGATTATCAAGCCAAGCTCGAGCTCAAACCAAGCCAAGCTCAAGCTTAATATAAACAAGCTCGAGCCAAGCTCAAGCTCTAAAATAAAAAATTTATCAAGCCCAAGCTCGAGCTCGAGCTCGATTAATTCTTGTCAAGCCAAGCACAAGCTTACAAAAGCTTGGCTCGGCTTGGCTCGTTTGCAGCCCTACCCACGACCAGGCCGCCCCCTATTCCCTCTCCCCTCTCTCTCTCCTACTTCTACTCCTCACATTTTCCTCTCCCTATTTTTCATCAACCACTCCTCCACTCTCCCTTTTTTAAATCCAACCCACCTCCAGCACTCTATCTTCACCCTTTTCTCATTTTTTTTTCTAATCTCTCTCCACCGAGCTTCTCCCCCAAACTCCAGACCCGATCTCCCGAGTTCAAGCCGCGCCATCCGGCTTCCCGGCCCGGTGGACCCCCTCTCGGCCGCGACCTTCTGGCCGCGCCCGACTCCGGCCAGGACCCCCGGCCTCCCCTGCCGGACCCGCACCCGTGCGTCCTGGGCCACCCGCCTCCGGCGACCCTCCGCCACCCGCGCTCCCGAGTTTCCTCGGCGCGCCCCGCGGCCACCCCCTCTCGGCCCCGCACTCCAGTAACCCAATCCCCTCCGGCCTCCGCGCGCCCGACCGACCAGCGGCCTCCCGTCGGACCCCCGAGCTCTGGCGCCACCCCGCGAGTTCCTGGCCCCATCTTCTGGATGCCGCCCTTCTCCGGCGCTGTCCCGTGGCTGTGCCCTAGCTGTTCCCTTTGCTCCAGTTCCTGCGAGCCTGTGCCCCGCTGATCTGGACAGCACCGTCAAGCGCTGTCCGCGGGTTTCCCGACTTGCTGTCCCCGTTTATTTTCTATAATTTTTATCTGAGAGCTCTAGCCGAGCAACCCAAGGTATAACTCCTTTGTCTCGTCCCATTTCGGTAGTCAATGATGAAATTGGTCCCCGATTCCCTCCCGAGAATTCGGTTTTAGAGCGACGTAGTAACTTCGAATTTTTCGGAGACGGTTCTGTGTCATTCTGTGGTTATTTCGGATTTTTTCGAAATGTGTTTGCTGGATTTTTGGGCGATGTGGTTTCCGATTTCATTTCGGGAATTTCCGAACTATATTTCAGGTTTCCGATTAAGCTTCGGAAATTATTCTGTGAATTTAATTTTGGTGTAAAATGGTTTAGAAGTTATTTTCTGGGTGTTCCCTGGTTTGGGACTTCTATTATGGGTGTTTCGGCACATTTTCCCAGTTTTGGGTTGTCCCGAAAATAGAGGAAATGCTGCCCAAATTTTTATAAAATTTTAGAAATGAATTTCAAATCGGTTTTCGGAAAATATTTTATTTAATTGGATTTTTGGACGACGACCATACGGTCCGTGGGCCCTAGCGAAATGCAAACGAAACCGGTTTTACCCGGACATGGAGGCATTAGCAACAAATAGTGACGATTGGACCAAGTCTGAGACTCCTAAGATTTTATTTATTTTATTTTTAATTTCGTTTTCGATATTTAAAAATACGGGATATTAGTCAGAGCTAACTAATTTTCTCTTATTTTAATTTATGTAAAGTTTGTAAGGGCATAAGCCCATATTCCTATTCTGTCAGCTATGCCCCCTGTATTGCGTAGTCTAGGTTTTTCATTTATTTTCTGGGTTGATTTTCCTTTAATTTTTAGGATGGTTTTATCATTTATATTATTAGGCGCTTCGTAACAAAATGACTGATAAATATTTTGTATAAATTAATAAGGATTTCTCACGATAAAATAACTTGATTAAAATATTGATAATTAACAAAATTCGTGTTTTATCATTGAAAGAAAATGTAGTTATATATATATAATATTAAAAATACAAAGTTTTGCAAATTAACCGGTAACGACAATTTTTCAAGTAAAACTAGAAACTGGCTATCCAACTAAATGAGAACCAATGTAGTACGCGTCGTAAACCGTTAGCAGTAGATTAAATATATAAACTTAAAATCTGACTAGGACCTGCTACTAGAGATTGCAACTAGAACACCTAGCTTGGTTTCAGAATGGTTCTAAGTCAAGTTCTCTAACTGTAGGATCTCGGAGACGAACCTAGCATCTTCCCGGAACCAACACCGTTTCCAGTCGTAAACAAAGGCAAGTACATTTTGTGTTAGTTTACAATTATTTAATAATTATTTTATTGCAAGTTTAAACCACGATGCAACACGAAACTCTCTCTGAGAGCACTGACTGATTGACTGTTGGGTACTGGGGGAGTAGTATAATGAGTATGACCACATCCAAAGTAATAATTTAGAACTGTATTAGCTTACCCCTCATACACACGGGGATAAGCCATATCATTCATTGTACAACCCAAGCCGGTCATATTCATTGCCTATTCACATCACAATGTTTTAACTGCTGGAGAACTGTTTATTTCAAATTGTTTAAAAGTGCATAACTTTATTATTATTTTAATTGTTTGATTATCATGAATTGTACTTTGCTCCCTCCTGACTGGAGATAACATTTTTAGGGGATTTTGAGGATGCTGAGCTGTTATACAACAGCTATTATGACCCAGTTCTGTACCCTGTGGTATTGCCAGAGTCTCCATTGGAGGACGCAGGACCTGAGGCCGATGAGCCGAACGCTTAGCTAGATATTTTTCAGTTTTCAGTTTGTTGTTTTGAATTTAGAATTTTGTTAATTCGAATTCAGCATTTTATTTCAGTCTTTCTAATTCCAGATGTATTTTTCAAATGTTGAATAAAGTTTTAAATTCCCGAATATTCAGTTGTGACAAATATATATATGTTGTTGTGATTACCTGCAATAGTGGATACAGCTTACTGCCGCGGTCTCAACAACGGTGCAGGCTGGGCATGATCCGGGTCGACCCAATTATTTGGGATCGGGTCGTGACATTTCTTCCTGATTTCTTTGCATAATAGGTTAGGTTTTAGGGTTACCTAACTACCCACAAAATTTGGGCACAATTCGTGTCCATTTCGTGTCCGTATCGGACACGTATCGTATTGATAGAATAGGTGTTTGTAGAAATGCCACATAGGAATTAATTTTCATATTTTTGAAATGTAATTACATGGATTTGTAGATCTTGATGTGTGTATCAATTTTTGTGAAGGTGTCCTAGTGTTTTGTGTCCTTTTGTGTCCTGTTTTTGCACGTGGACACGCAGCACGGGCCCGTAGGCCATGTCCTGCATCACGGGCTCAATTTCTCTGGACACAGGACATGTTGTGTCCTGATTTTTTGTGTGAGCCTTAGGGCAACGTCTGCGACCATGCTCCCAAAATTTGGGAGCATCTCGTGGAGTGTGCATGGCGCAATCGCCCCCGCACTGGCCATGCGCTGTCGCGCGCAGGCGGCTGTGCACGCGCACAGGCGCTGCTGACACGGGGTTCGTGTCGTGCCTATGTGTCACGTGGACACGTTTCAGGCTGACACAGACCTAGCCCTACCCTAGGCGAACCTAGGTGCACACCCACGTGTCGTGTCGTGTGTTGCGTGTTACACGCGCGTGCACGCGTGCACGACAATTACTCGTGCACTGTCAGTGTCTGTGTTTGTGTATTGTTTGGGACACGATTCGTGTCCAATTTCTGGACACGAATACACTCTATAGTACACTCACAAATATAACACTAATTACCAACCTTTTTATTGTGATTTTAATGGTTGTTTGTTTGCGAATCATTGAATTCCCATGTGCACTGTTAGAACATTGATACTGTAAACCCCCTAAAATTTTAGTAAGATTTTTTTAAAAAAATAAATAAATTTGGTATTTACTTTGTACTTCGTATTTATACGTCGCATACAAATACAATTGTCGTCGCACGCGAGTTTGCGATTTGTATTTTACGTCGAGTGCGAATATGTACGAGGTACATATTTTCAAATAAAAATATTTTATTTATAGACTTCATTTTTATGGAAAGTATAGTTTCCAAAAATAAATATATCTATTTGTTGTTATTGTCAAAACCTTTTTTTTTATATAATATATAAGGATATTTTTATTCGTCTTTTAAAAATAAGTAATGGTTTAGGAATTTTATTTTATATAAAATTTATTCTAGATATTTTGCGAAGTTTAAAAATTTGTTTATTAAATACATTTTTGTTATTATAAAAGCTATATTATGATTTAATATTTAAGTAAATATTATTATTTTTGAAATTTATTTTTGTAATATTTTAGTAATTATGAAAAAGATATTAAGAAATTGTTTTATTAGTATTTGAATTTATTTTGATAAAAAAAATGATTTCACGAGAGTTTAAATTAAATGAGGGTTTTATCTAAGTTTGATTTGGTTTTGAACAAAATGAGTTTAAACCAAAATTTAATTTATATGATATTATCTATAGAGGATTTAAATCCCCAAATCCCTATCCAACTGGGAATTCCCACCTCCTATATATAGGAGAGGTACTCCTCCAAGTTTTTTTTTCCCATCCACAGTAATATCGTGCATCGTGTCTGTGACCACCACGAATGTTATTCCAAACTTGTACAATCATCCACGTCGTGTCCACATCCCGGACACGACGATTCCCAACAATAAAATCTCACTCCGGCAGCATCTCCGTCATCACCTCCGCCGTAACTCCTCTGCGCGCCAACCCCTCTCCATCTGCCGATCCCGAACTTCCCGCCAACACAACCACCAACCGAAACTCCCTCCGACCTCACCATCCCGTCACCACCAACACCACCTCCTGCCGACATCGCCACCACCAAGATTTCCACTCCCAGGCTACCAACACCATAGAAAGAGAAGGGGAGAGAACCCGTACCTCGCCTGGCCGCTCCCGCCATCGTGCAACCGACAAACACCTCCCCGGGCCGAGAAACCCTCCCCCGATCGACCGCCTATACGCCAGGCCGAGCACCGCGTGGTCGACCCTCTTCTTCCGCCGCACCGTGCGCCTATCCGCCAACCTCGAATCTCCTTCTGGCCACCTTTTCCGGTGAGCCGCACGCGCAAGCGTCGCACGCGCAAGCGCTCCTCCTGGTCGTCCTTGCTCCGCGTTCTCGCCGGCGTACGTGCCGACACGCTGGAGACCCTGGTGCTGCGCCGACCGCATGGACCCCCGTCGTGCCGGAGTTCGTCAACGCTCCGCGCCTGGGCCGGCCGCGCGACCAGGACTCGGCACCGGAACTCTCCGCCTCTTCTTCCTCCACTCGATTGCGCCGCCTCCGATCTCCGCACCGTCGCCTCACTCCGGCGCTGACCACGCCATGCCCGCCGGAGCCACCAGCCGCCTCACCCTCGAAAACCCCCCTTTTCCCGACGGAGCGTCCGTCGCCGTGTGCGCCATCGCGCGCAGGATGCGGCCGCAGCCGTTGAAGCCGCGCCGCCCGCTGCAGCCGCCGTGTCTGCGCTTCCTCCGCACCGTCACCGGAGAACCGCCAGTAAGACCCACTCCCAACCCCTCTCCCTGCTCCTTCTCTCTCCACGCCCCTTTCTTTTCATTTTTTTCTCTTTCTTACTTTAGGAGAACAGCAGTATGCTGTATAAACTATTATAGTTTATTATTATTATTATTATTATTATTATTATTATTATTATTATTATTATTATATTACTGATATTATTCTTATTCTTATGATTATTATTATTATTATTATTATTATCATTACTTTTATTATGATATATTATTATTATTAGTATTAATTACTATTTATTTAAATGATATTAGTAAAAATTCTAGTATTATTAATATAGCTATATTATTAGGATTGATTTTGGAAACTATATACTAATATAAATTATTTGTGAAAAACACCTTACAGATTTAACCCTATATATATATATATATTTCAAAACATAGTCTAAGCCTTAAGAAAAATTCCTAGATTAATTAATATTTACAAAAAAAATGTTTTGCCTAAATATAGTTTTCAAATTATTATGTATAAATTATTTTCTACTGTTACGTAAAAATTAATTTAAAATATTTCTCAAATAATATTAATGATTTCTAAAATAGTATAAGTATGTATTCTCCACACAACCCCCACCTTGATATCCCCAGTGATCATTACTAATTCCAAATTCCTCTTTTCTCGCGAATTCGGACCATGTCGCATCGACCATGGCTATTGGACAGAACATGACTTGTTGGATCATTGCACCATGCCAGGCGACACACCAGGCAAGACATCTTGCCTTTACTGTTTAATTTCTTGCTCAATATCATGCATGCTTTTTCTTTATGTTGTTCTTTCAAAATTATATATAGATGCAAATTATTATACTTTATGCAATTGGCTTAGAGTTAAAGGACCACCGTATATTTAGTGCATCTCATAAACTGTCACTATGTGCCACGGATTGTGTGTGAGTTGTGAGTCGCATATAGATGCGGACTTGCGTGCTGACTGATCTTTGGTGCGTACAGGCCGTGCGTTAGGTTATAACTGCCAATAGATTGTGTAGAAGACTTGGCAGTTATTAAGAATTTAAACAGTGTCGTGGAGTCGATACATGTATAGTATCATTGGGGGGAGGGGACAGTTATTAGCGTAGGGGCTACATTTATTTTTACACACATTTTGGGCCGAGGGTGACTCTTATGAGCGCTACCTTCTGCCCAGGGCCGATAGTGTCTCGGATGAGCACTACTTGACGGCCACTCTTTATTACTTGCTTGCGTGAATCCGTTACAGCCCCTGCGTAGAACGTTGTCCTCCAAGTGCATATCACATAGAATGGTTAGGAACCTTTACTCATGCATACTTTTCTGTTGAGCTTTATTATTCAGTTATTGGCATGATATTATGTGTCTTGTTACGTCCCTCTGAGGACCTGGTGATTTCTTCAGGTGTGTGTTTCCGTGATTTCCTGCAGGTGCTCTAGCTAAGGCCATTCCTTCCTCCATGATGGACTCGCCATTGCTCTCGCTTGCTAAATTCTTTTCTTGTATATTTTTCCATATTTAATTTGGTTGGTAGTGGACCTTGTCTCCGCCCAACTATTGTGTACTTGACAAACTCAAAGTTGCTTTATATCATTATTTGTGGATGAGATTTAGTATCTTGGCTTTCTACATTTACAGCTTATGTATACATACGAGCCGTATATTTACTCGTGTGTATACAGCTGGCATGGTACGTATCTAGTCTCAAGTATTTGGGACTGGGGCGTTACAGATACCCTGAACTGAAAATTGATTTTCTGATTTTAATTTGTTTTTATTAACTGTTAGATGCTGTTAATTGTAGGAATTAGTTCACCTACATGTTAAGTAATAATGTACATGATTACTTGTGGTTTTTAGGTGTGATTTTGGGATCGAATCATCGAATTCCCCTTTCAAATACTGTCAATGCACTGATACTCAACATGGCTGAATGTATTTATGTATTGATTTTATTCATTTCCTTTTTTTGTTGTTGATTAAATGAGTAAATTAGGACTTGCCTACATACTGTTAATAGATGGATGAGTAGTTGTGTTGGTGTGGGAAAAAGGGAATCATTGAATCGGGTTTTGCACTTTGGGTTGGGGGTTTCCTGTCACAGTTTCAGGAAACTGAAACATACTTCCTATCTATCAAACACACACATTGTTGATCACTCACACACACATTTCCTTTCCTCTCACACCCCTCAACATATACACCCACATTTGGTTCACTGTCCTATCCTCTCACTGTTGTGTTCCACACACACACATCCAACACACACACACAGTTCACTTTAAAACACACACACACATGTATTCCTATCACTGTTCAGAAACTGAAGCCTATGTTACTCCCTCAACACACACATACACACATTTCTGATTTTCACATTTCCCTCACACTCTCATAGCACACACATATAAGTTTGACTCACACACACATATGAGGACATTGTCACTTAGATTAGGGATTAACTGAGACTGTCATTGGTTTGTCAAACCTGAGAAACACACAACCTGAACCTATATGTCTATACACACACACACTGTTAAACTCTGAGATTGAAACTGTCACACACAAGTTACTCTAACATACACACACATTTGATCTCCTATTTACTGTCACACAAAAAATCAGCATACACATACATATCACTGATTTGGTTTTGTATTTGGATTGGGGTTTTCCTGACATGGTTTCAGAAAACTGAAACTTATTTCTGTTTTCCTCACATTGCCTCTACACCATACACACACATTTATGATTTCAGAATTTTCACTCTTCACACAACACATATTCACCCTTCACACACAAGATATCCATATACACACACATGTTATTTTCCCTCACATTGCTATGCATATAACACACACATACATATTATAAATTCCAGCTTTTCCTTCAACACTCACATTCTCTCACACTCACATTATATCACAATTTCACTCTTAGCTCACACCATTACACACACACACACAAATCATGATATACACACACACATTATATATATTCCTTTATATGTATATATATATATATATATATATATATATATATATATATATATATATATATTTTATATATATTCCTATATATTCCTTTATATGTATGTATATATATATATATTTTATATATATTCCTATATATTCCTTTATATGTATGTATATATATATATATATATATATATATATATATATATATATATATATATATATATATATATATATATATATATATATAGATATTTCCTAATCTATTTACATGTGTATTTACATGTATCTACATGTATGTGAATTTACCTATATATATGTATTGTGGGTAAATAGTTATATTAGCCTATGTGTAATGTGTAGTAGGTTGTGTGGTAGGATTTCATTTGCCTAATTGTACTTGGCCTATGGCCTAGATATTTGGCCTATGGCATGTGTGTAACACTAGGATAGATGACTTGTGTGATATTTAGCTAGTTGACCTAGAATTGGCTTGTTAAGCCTAGGTTTGACCAACCTAGACTAGTTTGACCAAGTTTAACCTCGTTTGACCTAGTTTGACTTAATTAGATTAGAATTGACCTAGTTTGACTGTTAGGGTTGACTAGAGTTGACCAAAGGTTGACTTTAGCCTAGATTGACCCCAAACTTCATATAGATACATTGTAGCAGTCTATTTCCTAATTTTAGACTTGTTGTGACTTGTACTATTCTATAGAAAACAAACACCACTCCTCAGGCAGTATTTTCTTCCGGACATTCAGGATATCAGGCGAGTACATTCTCTGATCATTTCATATCCTGTTTAGAATTATTTTCCTGCTTTAAATTACTTTACTTGATACTGTCACGTTGGTCACACGGATTGGTACTATATGGATCTTTTCATGAGATGTTATCCCCCTCTGGAGCATCGGATACTGCATGTTTTGTGCGTTTCATAAATCATCACGTATCTCTATGCCTCCTCTGATTCACGAATCGCTTGTGACACATGTACTCTCATGTTCACAGAGCCATCATGAATTAACTTCACGTATCACTCATTTTAAGAGCCATGTGAAGTTTCACGAATCTTAACATAACTTGAACAGATCCTTGTGTATTGATTGGGGATGAGAGAGTAGAAATAGGCATGTGAATATTATCCAAGTAGCTGTAGTCATGAATCACTTTCTTAGCTGTAGTCATGAATCTCCTATGCCATTCACATGTTTATATTTTACTCTGACTCACTAGTCACTGTTAGTTCTCTATGTATAGTAGATATTTCTATTACAGTTCTCTCTCTGTTTACATACTGTATTTCTTCAGTTCATGTATCTTACTTTACTGCATGATTATATTTTCTAACCTGCTATGATCTATTGAGATGTACTGTGCTCGCTCCTGTCCTGACTGGACCTGTTGAAAATATTATAGAGGATGAGGAGGAGGCCCTATGTACCACCTATTACGGAGCAGGCTTAGACGACACCTGCGACCTGGTTCCTCTGGAGGACCCAGCTGCAGTAAAGGATGCTACTCCCATAGTCTAGGCTAGATAGCTAGGCTTTAGCTTTTCTTTCAGCATTGTTATTTGATTTTCAGTTGTTGTTCTGAGATGTTGTATATATTTAGAGATTTGTTTTGAGCTGGATGTTCTTGAGTTGTTATCTTAGACACTTAGATTCTCTCTATCTTATTTGTATTAAATTGTGGTTTTGATCTCTCTATCTACCTTTACTATTCTGTATCTACCTTAGAAGTGATTGAGACTGTTCTGTTATGTCACCTCCATTCGGAGTGTATATACTGTTCAGGTACCTTATATTGTTAGATGTTGTGACCTAGGACAGCGTTCTACTACCGATACTGTGGCGTAGGCTGGGCGTTGTTACGTTCTCGTACCCTCACAGTGGGTGCGGGTCGTGACACGTTTTTAGTGGTGGCCCATGCAGGTCTAGTTTATGTAGTGGTATTCGAACTAGCGATCACTACAGCCTGCAGTAGGATTATGATATTTTTGAAGGTACTCAATCACAATAGGAAAAACTCTTATTCAGATTTCGTATATCTACATTTTGTCGCTTATTGTCTTCCTTTGAATTTAAACTGTCCTTCCTTGATATTTCGACTCATTCTCAGCAATTGTTTCTTGATCTGTGTCTCCAGGATGGTTGAGACGAGATCGCATCTCCAGGGCCAGGGGGACGCCGATGAGAGGTCTGCCACCTCTCATACTCAGCAGCCAGCCCCTGGTACCGTAGCCCCAGTCATGCCAGCTGGGGTAGGCGTTTCAGTAGTTTTCGGAGGAGCCCCACCATCTGTGAGGCATGAGCCGAGTCCGGTGATTTCGGATGTACTTCAGCAGCATCAGCCACCTGCGGGGACAGTTGATGCCGTTCAGCTGTTAGCCTTCTTCCGGCAGTACATGGAGGGTCAGCAGACCCAGCAGCAGAGGCACACAGCAGAGCTCACACGAGGCATTGAGCTGGCAGTGACTGCAGTAGAGAGAGTCGTAGCTCAGCCAGCGGCAGCCCCGCAGTCGTACCAGCCACGGGAGAAGGGCATACAAGACTTTCAGAAGATGCACCATGGGACATCCGAGGGACAGAGGGGATCTTGTATGCCGATGAATGGATTGAGTACATGGAGGAGATATTCAGGTTGGCTGAGATCCCGACGAGGCTCCAGATAGAGGAAGTGGCCAGCATGATGCAGGATCTGGCCCGAACCTGGTACCAGACCGACCCGAGGGTTGGCACAGCAGGACAGACTTGGGCAGCATTCAAGAAGCTGTTCAAGGAGAAGTTCTTTCCAGACGCAGCGCTGGGAGCCCTCGAGACCCAGTTCGAGGCCCTAGTCCAGGGGAGCCAGTTTGTGGAGGAGTACTCAGGAGAGTTCTGCCGCCTGAGCAGATTTGTAGAGGGCTTGTCGGAGGCGACGAAGGCCCGGAGGTTCCAAAAGGGCTTGGTAAAGGAGGTCAAGTCCTACACTAAGAATGCCCGCAGCGCTACCTTTGAGGAGATCCTAGTGGACGCTTTAGCTGCAGAGGATGATCATGAGCTTAGGCTCAAGAGGGGGCGAGACTCCCAGGGAGGCAGAAGTAGCGGAGGACCGGCCAAGAGGCCGCACGTACAACATCATTTTCAGCAGCAGTTCCAGGGTCAGGGCCATCAGCAGGGACAGCAGCAGCCCAGACAGCATCAGGCACCTAGACAGCAGACAGTCAGTTGTCCCTACTGCAAGAAGCCGGGGCATGGATGGGGTGAGTGCAGGAAGAGGCTGGGCTGGTGCCTACTATGTGGAGCAGCGGACCACCAACTGAGGGAGTGTTCCCAGTACATAGGCAGAGTAGCACAAGGAGCAGCACCAGGAGGAGGAGCCAAGGCTTCGATAGGTCAGCAGCGGGGACCGTTACAGACACAACAGCAGAGATTTGTGCAGTATCAGCATCAGGCTAGAGGAGGCCAGCAGGGGCGAGCTTACGCCATATCAGTCGAGGATGCTCAGGCAGTGGGAGTGTCACGATCCGTACCCACTGTGAGGGTACGAGAACGTAACAACGCCCAGCCTACGCCGCAGTGTCGGCGGTAGAACGCTGTCCTAGGTCAATCATCTAATAATATAAAGGTACTTGTACAGTATATACGCTCCGAATGGAGGTGACATAACAGAACAGTCTCAATCACATCTAAGGCAGATACAGGATAGTAAAGGTAGATAGAGAGATCAAAACCACAATGTAATACAAATGAGAGAGAGAGAGCAAATCTAAGTGTCTAAGATAACAACTCAAGAACATCCAGCTAAATATGAGTCTCTAAATATAACATCTCAGAAGAACAACTGAAAATCAAATAACAAAGCTGAAAGAAAACTAAAGCCTAGCTATCTAGCCTAGACTCTGGAAGTAGCATCCTGTACTGTAGCTAGATCCTCCAGAGGAACCAGGTCGCAGGTGTCGTCTAAGGCTGCTCCGTAATAGGTGGTACATAGGGCCTCCTCATCATCCTCTGTAATATTTTCAACAGGTCCAATCAGGACAGGAGCGAGTACAGTACATCTCAACAGATCATAGCAGGTTAGAAAATATAATCATGCAGTAAAGTAAGATACATGAACTGAAGAAATACAGTATATAAACAGAGAGAGAACTGTAATAGAAGTATCTACTATACATAGAGAACTAATAGTGACTAGTGAGTCAGAGTAAAATATAAACATGTGAATGGCATAGGAGATTCATGACTACAACTAAGAGAGTGATTCATGACTACAGCTACTTGGATAATATTCACATATCTATTTCTACTCCCCCATCCCCAATCGATACACAAAGATCTGTTCAAGTTATGTTAAGATTCGTGAAACTTTACATGGCTCATAAAATGAGTGATACGTGAAGGTGATTCATGATGGCTCTGTGAACATGAGAGTACATGTGTCACAAGCGATTCGTGAATCAGAGGAAGCATAGAGATACGTGATAATTCGTGAAACGCACAAAATATGCAGTATCCGATGCTCCCGAGGGGGATAACATCTCATGAAAAGATCCATATAGTACTAATCCGTGTGACAAACGTGACAGTATCAAGTAAAGTAATTTAAAGCAGGAAAATAATTCTAAACAGGATATGAAATGATCAGAGAATGTACTCGCCTGGTATCCTGAATGTCCGAAGAGAATATACTGTCCGAGGAGTGGTGTCTGTCTCCTATAGAACAATACAAGTCACAACAAGTCTAAAATAAGGAAATAGACTGCTACAATGCATCTACATGAAGTTTGGGGTCAATCTAGGCTAAAGTCAACCTTTGGTCAACTCTAGTCAACCCTAACAGTCAAACTAGGTCAATTCTAGTCTAATTAAGTCGAACTAGGTCAAACGAGGTTAAACTAGCCAAAATAGGTCTAAACAAGTTAATCTAGGCTCATCAAGTCTAAACTAGTCTATCTAGTCCAATCTAGACTCAACCAAGTCTAGCCTTGCTAGCACTCACATCTCAAGAACAACAAGTCAAAAATAAGTCTAGTTAGCTAGTGCACAAGGACCATGGGCCATATACCTAGGCCATGAGCCATATCACTTATAGGCTAATACAATCTCTATTTCACATTACACATAGGCAATTGAAATATTGACATTACACTACCACATTATCTATAGGCAAATGCCATATCCAATTCACATTACCCAATCACATGCATATTTCACATTAGGCCTATATGTACATATATATATATATATATATATATATATATATATACTCACATACCATTATTTATATACCCACATAAAGTATATATATAATATACATATACATTTAGATAGAAGGGGGAAAAACTAGGCATGTGTGTGTGAGTGTGTGAGAGAGGAGTGCAATGTGTGAGTGAATAAGAGTGAATAGTGTGTGTAATGGGATGTAGGCTGTGTGCAAGTGAGGGATTCAGTGAGTTCAAATCTCAGATTTTGTGTGTGTTAGAGTGTGATAGTGATACATAGGCGTGTGTGTGTGTGTTAGATATGAGAAAGTGTGTGTGTATAGAGTGAAGTGAGGGTGTGAGAGATACTGTCAAGAGGACAGTGAGCATTTATATAGGTGTAAGCAAAACAGTGAGAAAGTGAGAAACAGTGAGATATTAGTGAGTGTATCATGGGAATGTGAGTGACAATAGTGACAGTCCATACCATCTCATATTTAAATACCCCAACTTAGTTAGGAACAGTTTGAACCCTTTCCCCCCCTTCAAATCAGTTAACAATATTAAATCGAATTCTCAGTTAACACAATGAAGAGCTCAACTCAGAAATCAGTAATCACTTGAGACCAAAACACAACAGTTCAAAAATAGCATTAAACCCAACTTCATTCAGATTTCAGTTAACATGTACAGTCCCATATCATTTCAGATTTCAGATTTAACCAATCTCAGTTTACACATACCCAGAATTCAGTTCAAAACCCATTAAAATAGTCCTATAATGAATCCCAGATTTTGATAGGAAAAACCCCTACTAAAATCAGTTCAATACTCAGTTAACATATTGACATAAAACCAAAACAAAGAGTTCAAAACAGTCCTTAAACTGAAACAATGATTTATGAATCAAACCACATCCAAAACACCCTAATTTTGACACACTACTAGATAATACATAGGTGCACCTATATGAGCCTTAATTACAAGTAATTATCAGTGTTTAATAGGTTTAATTGATTGCTAAAACTCATTCTTAAAATCTGGGAAAAAGACAGGATACATGACAGTTCACAGTTTAGGTAAATAGGAGAATACGAGATTTAACAATCAAAATTAATTTAAAATTATAAAACAGTGGTTGGTAACATATGTATGTGTTGCATACGTGTCACACAAGAGTTTGTGTCCACTCAAGTGGACACAAACGTGTCCAACGAATTAAAATACAAAACAGTGCAAAACTGTGCAACACAGAACAATCATCGTGCACGTGTTCCCCGAGTTCGTGTGCACGACACGACACGACACAACCCACGTGGTTGTGTTCCAGGTTCGACCTAGACTAGGGCTAGGGATAGGGAACCCTGACACGTGTCCACGTCGCGTGTTCGCAACACGTGACACGCGTATCAGTGGCTAGAAACGACAGCCACTGAAACAGTGTATCCCCCGTGCACGTGTTCGTGCGTGTCCGACATGACACGTGGGGCCCTGAAACTTGGGGAGCCCCGTGTCAGTGTCGGCCCCCCGCTGTGTGTCAAGTCCCAAGTGTCGGGGTGGCGTGTCCGTGTCGAAATCATGCCCGAGTGGCAGGGTACGTACAGTGCCCGCGCACGCGTGTGCACGACCGCGTGTACACGTGCCCGACACGACTCGATACTACCCCAAGAACACAAAAAGACACCAGAAACCTATAAGCGAGGTCAAATACTATTTTTCTATTCAAACAATTCCTCAAAATTCACACGAAATGCCCATTGGGGCATTTCATCAAACACCTAAAACTAGACACTGATACGTGTCCAGTTTGGACACGAAAGGACACAAAATTTTAGGGATTCCTATTCCTACAGTTAGGTTAGGTCTAGGGCTCCCTAATGATGCAAAAATAACATAATTCTATGGTGAGAAAAAGAATATACCTATGAGTAACAAAAGCTCCAAAAAGCTCCACAAAGAGGTGCTCCTCTTGATGGCCAAATTCCTCCAATGAGCTCCAAAGCTGAGAACACTTGGTACCAACAGAAAGTAGAGGAAATTTAGGACTCAATGTAATTTGTTTGGGTTAAAAAGGATTTAAAATGGATTTACTAGGATTTATTGAAGATGGGAAATACCTCTTTCTAAAACTTGGCAAGAACTTTCTAATGGAGGCTAGTCCTAACTTTGAGGGGCATTAAATAGGAAGGGGAAGATCAAATAGTGGCTGCCATGGGCTGATTAGGGTTAGGGTTGGTTCATGGTGTGGGCCTATGGGCTTTAAGTCAAGTCATTAATCATGACTTATGAAGTCATAAGCCATATTAGTCAAATCAACTCCAAATCTCTCCAAACAAGTTCCAATGACTTAAACCTCGCTAAATTAGGTCAAATCAAGTTTATTTAACCTAACCAAGTGGTCTTAACCTAGGTTAGTCACTAGGTTAGTCTTCTAGTCAACACTAGTCAAAGTCAACTATAGGGCCAAAATCAATTCTACTAAAAATCACTAAAAATCACTAAAAATCATATTAATTATAATAAATCCAAATAAATAATAATAATTCCAAATAATTCACAAAATTACAAAAATGACTAAAATACCCCTCAATCTAGAAATGATAAACAAAACACTAGCAAAACACCAATTCATAAGTCATGTTTTAAAATAGTTTTTAAAATAATTAAAATCAATAAAAATCATATAAAATTTTAGATACCATAATTAAATAAATTAAAATACAAAATTTTAAAATTACCCTTATCTGAAAAAACTGGGTGTTACAATCCTAACCACCTTATAAAAATTTCGTCCTCGAAATTGAGATGATCGCACCCTCTTCTAGGTCAAACATAGTCAAGGGTCAATCACTAGTCAATTTTCTCAACATCCTAGTACTTGGTCATTAGCTGGTCAACTTCTTAGGATTTTACCCATGCTAGCTACCTAAGTGTTGGCAACTAGAATTTAGCAAAAGAGAAACTCTATAATAGGCTAGCTCTTAACCTTCCAAATCCTATCAAGTCACCCATAACTAAATACCCGCAAGCTAAGCACACCAATCCCAAATACTACGTATATATATGCTCAAGAACAACAATCCATTACATATATCCTAAGTATATCATCTATATATATAGACCTCTTAGTCTTAGGTGAACTACAACTTATACTCAAGGTCAGGCTCTGGTCACTGGGTGCCTCACTAGAAGGATAAAGGAAAACAATAAATAATCATCAAGGTTGTATGGCATACTAACATCCTATACGTAACTGGTTGGTATCATAATAACAGGGAATTATCTTCAATGGGTTACTATTCTAGCACCAAAGCTAACTATCACCTCTAGGGTATAGACACTCTACAAGTCACATATCTATATACTATGAAGGAACTACCTATGAACAAGCTCTACAAACTAAATATTCCTACTCCTAAGTCATTTATAACAATAAAAAGGGTATGATGTTTTAAACCTTCTTTAGATACAATCTGCTAATCATATGCGTCTGTCCAAAATCATGTTGTCCAGAGTCTTCATCATGCTAGTAAGCAAGGCTACGATAATCACAGAGTCCTTGACTAAGGTACGTACCTCTAGGTTCATGGTATTTAAAATTTTTGTATTTTCGCATGCAACGACAAAAATCTTAAATTCCCATATCCAAGAAATACATCCAAAATCTGACTACATGTCCTCACTATGCTAACTAACACGACTATCGAAGATTCTAGATCCCATGATTTAGGTGACCTAGCCCATATGATTTTGAAGAAAAACAACATAACAAAAGAACAACATGACAACTTAATCAATCAGCAAGGAACAGATGGATTCGGATTTCAAGGTAGTTATAAAAGACAATTTCGGGAATGGAATTGAGAAGAACGGAACTTGCAGCAAGATCTCCAATGGTCTACGCATCCTTGACTGTCCTGACGATGGCTTGCCCTGCTAGTTTCTCCTGGTCTGCTGCTGATGCTGCATGAATCACCGCTGCTGAGAGAAATAAAAAATAACAGAAGAAAATCTTTGTACAGATAGAGGTACACCTCTAATGTAGCAGAAATGCCAACCTGAGTCGGCACAATAAGAGCTGCGGTCTCGAGGCCCTGATAAACAGGACGAGAGGTGGCCAGCCTCTCGATAGTATCCCCCGAACCGAAACGATAAGATCATGTCTTCATAACCATCATGAAGACAGATCAAAACAAGAAGCAATTTCTGAGAATGAAGCGAAAATCAAATAAGGACAGTTTATATTCAAGGAAAGTCAATAAGCAGCAAATTTAGATAAGAGGAATCTGATTAAGAGTTTTTCCTAATGTGATTGAGTGCCTCCAAAAATAATCCAAATCCTGCTGCAGGCTGTAGTGATACTCTAGTTCGAATACCACTACATAAACTCGACCTACATGGGCCACCACTAAAAACGTGTCACGACCCGTACCCACTGTGAGGGTACGAGAACGTAACAACGCCCAGCCTACGCCGCAGTGTCGGCGGTAGAACGCTGTCCTCGGTCAATCATCTAATAATATAAAGGTACCTGTACAGTATATACGCTTCAAATGGAGGTGACATAACAGAACAGTCTCAATCACATCTAAGGCAGATACAGGATAGTAAAGGTAGATAGAGAGATCAAAACCACAATGTAATACAAATGAGAGAGAGAGAGAGCAAATCTAAGTGTCTAAGATAACAACTCAAGAACATCCAGCTCAATACGAGTCTCTAAATATAACAACATCTCAGAAGAACAACTGAAAATCAAATAACAAAGCTGAAAGAAAACTAAAGCCTTGCTATCTAGCCTAGACTCTGGGAGTAGCATCCTGTACTGCAGCTGGATCCTCCAGAGGAACCAGGTCGCAGGTGTCGTCTAAGCCTGCTCCGTAATAGGTGGTACATAGGGCCTCCTCCTCATCCTCTGTAATATTTTTAACAGGTCCAGTCAGGACAGGAGCGAGTACAGTACATCTCAACAGATCATAGCAGGTTAGAAAATATAATCATACAGTAAAGTAAGATACATGAACTGAAGAAATATAGTATGTAAACAGAGAGAGAACTGTAATAGAAGTATCTAATATACATAGAGAACTAATAGTGACTAGTGAGTCAGAGTAAAATATAAACATGTGAATGGCATAGGAGATTCATGACTACAGCTAAGAGAGTGATTCATGACTACAGCTACTTGGATAATATTCACATATCTATTTCCACTCCCCCATCCCCAATCGATACACAAAGATCTGTTCAAGTTATGTTAAGATTCGTAAAACTTCACATGGCTCATAAAATGAGTGATACGTGAAGGTGATTCATGATGGCTCTGTGAACATGAGAGTACATGTGTCACAAGCGATTCGTGAATCAGAGTTAGCATAGAGATACGTGATAATTCGTGAAACACACAAAACATGCAGTATCCGATGCTCCCGAGGGGGATAACATCTCATGAAAAGATCCATATAGTACCAATCCGTGTGACCAACGTGACAGTATCAAGTAAAGTAATTTAAAGCAGGAAAATAATTCTAAACAGGATACGAAATGATCAGAGAATGTACTCGCCTGGTATCTTGAATGTCCGAAGAGAATATACTGTCCGAGGAGTGGTGTCTGTCTCCTATAGAACAGTACAAGTCACAACAAGTCTAAAATAAGGAAATAGACTGCTACAATGCATCTACATGAAGTTTGGGGTCAATCTAGGCTAAAGTCAACCTTTGGTCAACTCTAGTCAACCCTAACAGTCAAACTAGGTCAATTCTAGTCTAATTAAGTCAAACTAGGTCAAACGAGGTTAAACTAGCCAAACTAGGTCTAAACAAGTTAATCTAGGCTCATCAAGTCTAAACTAGTCTATCTAGTCCAATCTAGACTCAACCAAGTCTAGCCTTGCTAGCACTCACATCTCAAGAACAACAAGTCAAAAACAAGTCTAGTTAGCTAGTGCACAAGGACCATGGGCCATATACCTAGGCCATGAGCCATATCACTTATAGGCTAATACAATCTCTATTTCACATTACACATAGGCAATTGAAATATTGACATTACACTACCACATTATCTATAGGTAAATGCCATATCCAATTCACATTACCCAATCACATGCATATTTCACATTAGGCTATATGTACATATATATATATATATATATATATATTTACTCACATACCATTATTTATATACCCATATAAAGTATATATAATATACATATACATTTAGATAGAAGGAGGAAAAACTAGGCATGTGTGTGTGTGTGTGAGAGAGAGAGGAGTGCAATGTGTGAGTGAATAAGAGTGAACAGTGTGTGTAATGGGATGTAGGCTGTGTGCAAGTGAGGAATTCAGTGAGTTTAAATCTCAGATTTTGTGTGTGTTAGAGTGTGATAGTGATACATAGGCATGTGTGTGTGTGTTAGATATGAGAAAGTGTGTGTGTATAGAGTGAAGTGAGGGTGTGAGAGATACTGTCAAAAGGACAGTGAGCATTTATAAAGGTGTAAGCAAAACAGTGAGAAAGTGAGAAACAGTGAGATATTAGTGAGTGTATCATGGGAATGTGAGTGACAATAGTGACAGTCCATACCATCTCATATTTAAATACCCCAACTTAGTTAGGAACAGTTTGAACCCTTTCCCCTCCTTCAAATCAGTTAACAATATTAAATCGAATTCTCAGTTAACACAATGAAGAGCTCAACTCAGAAATCAGTAATCACTTGAGACCAAAACACAATAGTTCAAAAATAGCATTAAACCCAACTTCATTCAGATTTTAGTTAACATGTACAGTCCCATATCATTTCAGATTTCAGATTTAACCAATCTCAGTTTACACATACCCAGAATTCAGTTCAAAACCCATTAAAACAGTCCTATAATGAATCCCAGATTTTGATAGGAAAACCCCCTACTGAAATCAGTTCAATACTCAGTTAACATATTGACATAAAACCAAAACAAAGAGTTCAAAACATTCCTTAAACTGAAACAATGATTTATGAATCAAACCACATCCAAAACACCCCAATTTTGACACACTACTAGATAATACATAGGTGCACCTATATGAGCCTTAATTATAAGTAATTATCAATGTTTAATAGGTTTAATTGATTATTAAAACTCATTCTTAAAATCTGGGAAAAAGACAGGATACATGACAGTTCACAGTTTAGGTAAATAGGGGAAAACGAGATTTAACAATCAAAATTAATTTAAAATTATAAAACAGTGGTTGGTAACATATGTATGTGTTGCATACGTGTCACACAAGAGTTTGTGTCCACTCAAGTGGACACAAACATGTCCAACAAATTAAAATACAAAACAGTACAAAACTGTACAACACAGAACAATCATCGTGCACGTGTTCCCCGAGTTCGTGTGCACGACACGACACGACACAACCCACGTGGTTGTGTCCCAGGGTCGACCTAGACTAGGGCTAGGGATAGGGAACCCTGACACGTGTCCACATCGCGTGTACGCGATACGTGACACGCGTATCAGTGGCTAAAAATGACAGCCACTGAAACAGTGTATCCCCCGTGCACGTGTTCGTGCATGTCTGACACGACACGTGTGTCACGCCCCGACCCGGAATCACCCGAATCATCGTCCTCGCAGGGGACGTGATGCCGCACGAGCCTGGAGTTGCGCTCGTGCAAGACAAGATGACAAGTTCTCAAATGGTTATCTTTTGATTCGATATTTAACAACCAAAGGAAACAAAGTATATGAAATGAATTCTCTTTATTGATATCCGAAACAAAGATTACAAAGGCTTTCGATAGCCTAACAATACATGCCAGATTGGCTACAACACTCAGGTTCTCTCTTGCCCACAAAGGATTTCACCGTTCCATACATCATGCCTTCTATATCTCGGCCGCATCAATCCAGCTGCGTAGTTCGAGCGTCAATGCGATAGCACGCTTCAATACGCTTCGGCATTCCAAGCCTTAACACGTTCAAGCAACGCTTTGTCGCGAGCAATCCATTCCCTGTACCCTGCATGAAGCTGGTGGGGGATCAGTACGTTCGTCCTCGCATGTACTGAAGCAAAGATCATCTTTCCAAACCGATATTTTAATCTTTATGTTGAATCATGCAACTTAGCTTATGATCTTGCTATGTTCTCTTTAGGGTCAATTTCATGGCATATTCGAAAGCGTAAAGTATGTTATCATAGCAGCATGTTATCGAATTGAATAGGCAAGCAAACAAACAATCTCGTGTTTGATTCGTGACTTCTTACCCAGTCGACGCACTCACCCTTGTACCGACGCAAGGTGAATACGCCGCATTCCTTCCCTGTCATATTATATGTGCATCTCTAAGCAGGATCTCTATGCGGGACGCATCTGCGCCTACACTTTCAATCCGTCGTTCCTTAACTATATGAAGGTCGTGGGCGTATTCGCGCCGGAATGGACTAAAGGAGTTTCTCTTTTATTTTTTCTTACTTTCTTTTCTCTCTTTCTTTTCTCTCTCGTGTTTGGTTAGCCCGGCATTTCACGGGTTGGGTTGCTATCCCAACAACCGAAACTTACCGCGTGCCTACCATCATTTGCGGCTTCTCACATTTACGACCGAGTGCTAATCGGACTTCGCAGATGTGCGCCTATCAAAGATTATCATCCCTCCTAGGCCGAACGGTCCCGGTGCCCCGGTGCGCCCGTTCGGAGGGAACGTTCCGTGCACGGAAGATATCATCGCAATTATCTCAAGTTTATTCCATTCGACCATGCAATGCACTATCATTCTAACAACCAAGCATAGCCTTGAGTCCAAGACTCAGACTTTATCATCTCGCGTCTCTTTCGTTAACTTTATGTGTTCTTACATTTCATACTTCGTTTCAATGATTTAATGGCATCGTGCCTCAACTCAATGCTCGTCAACCGGACGACCCGAAGGTCTCGAACACCTTTCGAGGTACCATGTCATATCCGACAGTTCCGCCAATATTTATGCCACAACTGTATTCTCTCGCAACGAAGCCATCTTTTATTATCCCGTGCACGTAGGCACGTTTCGACTGTATTTCCCTGTTCTATAACTTAGCATTCAAGGTTCGGGGCTTGCGCGCTAGGGCGCTCGTCTATTGTCTTCCAATGTTCTAGCCGTCCAACTCGTGCAGCAAAGGCACGGTATGGTTCGTGCACTAAGGCACTCGCCGATTACAGTTATCCCATGTTCTTGCGGCTTACGCACCGAGGCGCTCGTCTTAGCAATATCCAATGTCCCACAGTGACTCGTGCATATTGATGCAGGTTTCATTTCAATTGTTCTAACTTAGTGTTCGACTCACATTATGATTTATCTCCGATCGGACCACGCCCGTGGCGTCGATAGGTTAACTTTTAGCATACAATGATATATTTGACTTATCGAATGAAGGAGTAAAAAGAAGTCAATCCTCCCACCTTGAGTCGATACGCCTTCGTCGTTTCGTCGAGCCGATACGGCTCGATTCCCTAACTTTGTTGCACGGCCACTCTCCTGACTTAGCATTCGAGCACTTCATGCTTCGTTGAGTTATACGCCCAATTCGCCTTAGCATGCCCATGTCCTAGCCTGTCATAAGGCGTAATTTCGCGGACCCCTTACTAAATATTGCAAAAGATCGACCTCTAATATTTTTGCACACGAAACCAACTAAAATCAATACTTGCATCGATTTGGCCTTGCGCCTTGGTCGATTCGATTTCTTAGAATCTTCGAGCCGATTCAACGCACTCATCCTTCGGGGCAACGCGGCGCTTCACATCGATTCAACTCGATGCATTCTTTCGGGGCAAGGCAACTCTTCGCATCAACTTAGTTTGATGCATTGCTCGGGACAACTTAACTCTCGTATCGTTTTGCATCGATACATTATCGGGTCAATGTAACTCTTCGAGTCAACGACTCAGCATAATGCACCATGCGGAGCGGGGCATTACAGAATATACCACTCAAAACAAGGTTCGTCCCGAACCGAAACCAATACTAAATTTCCAAGGGTTTCATTAGATCGTTCTACGATCTCGTCTCACTATCGTTTGGATCGTACAACTTAGTTTGGAATCATACACATATTTTAGGCGTCCCACCAATATATGCATTTCGACCAAGCTCAGTTGTAAGATATCGGAACCATGCAAACACGTAACTTCTCATTCTCTATTACTTGCCATCTCGTATTCTTGATCGGACTTGGCTCTATTACTTGTTCTCGCAATTCTAGCGCACATACATATTGATACATACGCGATTCGCCAACAAAAGTCAAGGTACACAATGTGATTCAAAAATCGCATTTCTTACTTTGTATGTTTCATCGAGACTATCAATTCTTATGCGTCGTGTCAAGCTTTCCCGCATCCGATCACAACGAGTCTCCGCAACGCCTTACGTTCGGCGTCACTATCCAACGATTTTTGATGTTTCACTTCGTATCCTATCCCGACATGATTCTTTTTGTTGACTTGCAAAAGCATCAACATTCAGGACTACGTCCGCTAGGTTACTTACTTAGGCACCGTACTCAAATCCTTCCGACGCAAGTTTAAATTGATATTGCACAAAGGCCATAATCTATCCGACTCAATAGTTTACATCAAGGCGACGGTGCTCAAGACAACGATCGCCTTGACACGAGGGTCTTTACGATACGCCTTACATTCGATTCCTAACGAGTAGGAATTTACTAGCCAAATTCCCAACTTATCCATCTCGCAACATCGAATGTAAATTTTGATTCACGCAAGCTCAATTGCAAGGTGAATCCGAATCTAACGACATGACTCGTAAGTCATTCCCTTATCATTCCCTCTCGTGCATAGCACGTTTCTCGCAATCGCCTATCCGAATCACCAAGTCCGTTGGTGAATTCTAGTTCGACCGTCGATCAACATAACCATTCAAGTATTCATCCGACGAATACTCAAAATCTAACTTATCATTCTCAATCGAAAGCTGTTCCAACAATTCTCGATTGCCTAGACTTATCGTTAACATACACCATATTATCTTCATTATCAGTGTAATCTCATATGCGATATCGCATGGGTCGTCTTACGGTCTGCAACAATCAATTTGATTTGGCGGTCAAGTCTTCTTGGGTTAGCTGCCCCGAAGCTACGCTCGATAACTGTAGATCATCACCGAAGGATAGTTTACTACGAATCATGCTATATCTTATTTCGGAGCCAAATTACGTTCCGACAATTCTATGCGACTATCCAATTTCGGACAAAACCGTTTCTATCGGCGCAACTGATGCACAATTATCCTCCGAGTCAAGTCATACACTACCGTTGATGATTCCGTAATTTACGAAACATCTACTCGCATCGAGTTCGAGTCTATCTTATTTGCGGGTCGACACACGAGATGCTATACGCATCGAGCAATCGTTGATGACTTATAGTCTCGTCTTTGATTAATGACAAAATTTACGATCAACCAAGTTCGTTCATTCTCGTATCGTTACTTACAAAATTTTGATAGCGCAAGGCGCACTCCATTTTGTATTCTCATATCATGCTTACGTTTCCTTGCATATCGATCTTGATAGTTCATATCAATTTCGATAGCAAGAGGGTCGACTTCGAATCTGTTTCAACGTCAACTTAACTCGCATCGCATACATCCAAGTTCGCAACAAACTTTTTCATACGCATCCACTCGTTCTCTGATTCGCCGCATCCCGCTATACTTTGATCGTGTAACTGAGTTACGGATTATCCAACATCGAACCCTCGAGTTATACGATCACGTCCTCTAAGTTTCGCGTGTTTTTCAGTCATACTCAAATGAGTGTCGCCGTAACGTAACCAACTATTTCTTAGGCACGATTACTCACATCAACCAACTCTTCACCGAAGTCGCACATCGTACGGTTCGATTACAACTTGTATCGCCCCATATTTCTATCGAAATCGCAAGTCGTACGATTCGATTCGCCTAGCCGAACATTCCTATCGAGATCGCAAGTCGTGCGATTCGATTCGCCTCACCCAACATTTCTATCGAGATCGCAATTCGTGCGACTCATTCGTAAGTTCGAGTTTTTCCTTTTCCGTCGATCTGATTATTGTGTCAAGGTATAATCGTTTCGCTAGTCTCGGTCGTTCGACCAACTTATAACTTTCGTCTGACGTATCGTTCATCGATACGAGTCTCGCCTTATCGTCCCAATAGATTTTTCGAAGAACACTTGTATCAACATACCGTCATACAAATTTCCAATCGAGTCTCGGTACTCTCCCGTCCGTTGCGGACAAACCTTCCGCAATTCTCACAACGCGTCGATGCAATTCATCGCACAAGTGGTATACCATATACCACTCGGAATCGAGTCATTCATCGCCTACGTGGTATGGCATATACCACTCGGAACTCAAGCCATTTACCTCGCACTATACTTAGTGTAAACCAACGATCTCTTCCGACTCACAATTTTCGCAGTGATCGTGCTTGATCACAACCGTAACTTTGATTCTATCAAATCCGACGCAACTCGGTCAATATTCTCGTTTACCAACATAAGTTTGGTGTGCAACCGAACAATTCGTTCTATCGATTTACGATTTTAATTCTTTCCTTACGTTGCATCTCGTGCAACAATTTATTTGATATGCGTCGCACCTCGTGCAACAAATTTTACTTTCGATACGCGTTGCACATCGTGCTACGATTTATTTCTGACACTTTCATTTTACTTTGTACAACGATTTATTTCCAATTTTCTTTGCACTTCGTGTAACGATTAATTTGATATGCGTTGCACCACATGCAATGATTTTACTTTCCAATACGCGTTGCACATCGTGCAATGATCATTTTCGACATTTATCGCACCTCGTGCAACGAATTACTCTCGACTTTCCAAGTCAATGCACAATCCGTTTTAACACATTCGGTATTGGCTTATCACTTCTCACTTTCATTTTAACGCATATTCACATTAACTCGCTGCACTTCGTGCATCATTTTATCTCTCATTCAACATGTTATATTGTAACAACAACATCCCAAATCGTATTTCACAATTTGTTGTGCTTGCAGCAACTAACATTTTTACGGCTCGTTGCATTCAATGCAATATACCCTTCACGACTTTCTTAGCAAACATCATAAAATTTCCAAAACACATGCGACAAAATTTTACGATTTGTATTAGACTTATTGTATGGAACATCCAGTGCGGCATCGAGTAGAGTCAAGAGTGATATCAAGTGGTGGTGGGCAACTTTTTGAATTGTAATGAAGCGAGCGTCCAAAGGAAATTGAGCCTAGAGCTCTGATACCAATTTATCACGCCCCGACCCGGAATCACCCGAATCATCGTCCTCGCAGGGGGCGTGATGCCGCACGAGCCTGGAGTTGCGCTCGTGCAAGGCAAGATGACAAGTTCTCAAATGGTTATCTTTTGATTCGATATTTAACAACGAAAGGAAACAGAGTATACGAAACGAATTCTCTTTATTGATATCCGAAACAGAGATTACAAAGGCTTTCGATAGCCTAACAATACATGCCAGATTGGCTACAACACTCAGGTTCTCTCTTGTCCACAAAGGATTTCACCGTTCCATACATCATGCCTTCTATATCTCGGCCGCATCAATCCAGCTACGTAGTCCGAGCGTCAATGCGATAGCACGCTTCAATGCGCTTCGTCATTCCAAGCCTTATCACGTTCAAGCAACGCTTCACCGCGAGCAATCCATTCCCTGCACCCTGCATGAAGCTGGTGGGGGATCAGTACGTTCGTCCTCGCATGTACTGAAGCAAAGATCATCTTTCCAAATCAAAATTTTAATCTTTATGTTGAATCATGCAACTTAGCTTATGATCTTGCTATGTTCTCCTTAGGGTCAATTTCATGGCATATTCGAAAGCGTAAAGCATGTTATCATAGCAGCATATTATCGAATTGAATAGGCAAGCAAATAAACAATCTCGTGTTTGATTCGTGACTTCTTACCCAGTCGACGCACTCGCCCTTGCACCGATGCAAGGTGAATACGCCGCATTTCTTCCCTGTCATGTTATATGTGCATCTCTAAGCAGGATCTCTATGCGGGACGCATCTGCGCCTACACTTTCAATCCATCATTCCTTAACTATATGAAGGTCGTGGGCGTATCCGCGCCGGAATGGACTAAAGGAGTTTCTCTTTTATTTTTCCTTACTTTCTTTTCTCTCCTTCTTTTCTCTCTCGTGTTTGGGTAGCCCGACGTTTCACGGGTTGGGTTGCTATCCCAACAATCGAAACTTACCGCGTGCCTACCATCATTTACGGCTTCTCATATTTACGACCGAGTGCTAATCGGACTTCGCAGATGTGCGCCTATCAAAGATTATCATCCCTCCTAGGCCGAACGGTCCCGGTGCCCTGGTGTGCCCATTCGGAGGGAACGTTCCGTGCACGGAAGATATCATCGCAATTATCTCAAGTCCATTCCATTCGACCATGCAACGCACTATCATTCAAACAACCAAGCATAGCCTTGAGTCCAAGACTCAGACTTTATCATCTCGTGTCTCTTTCGTTAACTTTCTGTGTTCTTACATTTCATACTTCGTTTCAATGATTCAATGGCATCGTGCCTCAACTTAATGCTCATCAACCGGACGATCCGAAGGTCTCGAACACCTTTTGAGGCACCATGTCATATCCGACAGTTTCGCCAATATTCATGCCACAACTGTATTATCTCGCAACGAAGCCATCTTTTATTATCCCGTGCACGTAGGCACGTTTCGACTGTATTTCCCTGTTCTATAACTTAGCATTCAAGGTTCGGGGCTTGCGCGCTAGGGCGCTCGCCTATTGTCTTCCAATGTTCTAGCCGTCTAACTCGTGCAGCAAAGGCACGGTATGGTTCGTGCACTAAGGCACTCGCCGATTACAGTTATCCCATGTTCTTGCGGCTTGCGTACCGAGGCGCTCGCCTTAGCGATATCCAATATCCCATAGCGACTCGTGCATATTGATGCACGTTTCATTTCAATTGTTCTAACTTAGTGTTCGACTCACATTATGATTTATCTCCGATCGGACCACGCCCGTGGCGTCGATAGGTTAACTTTTAGCATACAATGATATATTTGACTTATCGAATGAAGGAGTAAAAAGAAGTCAATCCTCCCACCTTGAGTCGATACGCCTTCGTCGTTTCGCCGAGCCGATGCAGCTCGATTCTCTAACTTTGTTGCACGGCCACTCTCCTGACTTCGCCATTCGAGCACTTCGTACTTCGTTGAGTTATACGCCCAATTCGCCTTAGCATGCCCAAGTCTTAGCCCGTCGCAAGGCGACGATTTGATTTCGCGGACCCCTTACTAAATATTGCAAAAGATCGACCTCTAGTATTTTCCCGTTAAAGTATAACCTGCACACGAAACCAACTAAAATCAATACTTGCATCGATTTGGACTTGCGTCTTGGTCGATTCGATTTCTTAGAATCTTCGAGCCGATTCAACGCACTCATCCTTCGGGGCAACGCGGCGCTTCGCATCGATTCAACTCGATGCATTCTTTCGGGGCAAGGCAACTCTTCGCATCAACTTATTTTGATGCATTGCTCGGGACAACTTAACTCTTGTATCGTTTTGCATCGATACATTATCGGGTCAACGCAACTCTTCGAGTCAACGACTCAGCATAATGCACCGTGCGGAGCGGGGCATTACAGAATATACCACTCAAAACAAGGTTCGTCCCGAACCGAAACCAATACTAAATTTCCAAGGGTTTCATTAGATCGTTCCACGATCTCGTCTCACTATCGTTTGGATCGTACAACTTAGTTTGGAATCATACACATATTTTAGGTGTCCCACCAATATATGCATTTCGACCAAGCTTAGTTGTAAGATATCGGAACCATGCAAACACGTAACTTCTCATTCTCTATTACTTGCCATCTCGTATTCTTGATCGAACTTGGTTCTATTACTTGTTCTCGCAATTCTAGCGCACATGCATATTGATACATACGCGATTCGCCAACAAAAGTCAAGGTACACGATGCGATTCAAAAATCGTATTTCTTACTTTATATGTTTCATCGGGACTATTAATTCTTACGCGTCGCGTCAAGCCGTCGCGCATCCGATCACAACGAGTCTCCGCAACGCCTTGCGTTCGGCGTCACTATCCAACGATTTCTGATGTTTCACTTCGTATCCTATCCCGACATGATTCTTTTTGTTGACTTGCAAAAGCATCAACATTCAGGACTACGTCCGCTAGGTTACTTACCTAGGCACCGTGCTCAAATCCTTCCGACGCAAGTTTAAATTGACATTGCACAAAGGCCACAATCTATCCGACTCAATAGTTTACATCAAGGCGACGGTGCTCAAGACAACGATCGCCTTGACACGAGGGTCTTTACGATCGCCTTGACTAGTGTAACCTTAGAGCCTAGCCATGTGATTAGGATGTTTGACTAGTACATTTTAGCCTAGAGGGTATTTTGGTCATTTTAGGATTTATTTGAATTTATTATGATTTATGGGAATTTGTGTGAATTTAATATTAATTAAAATATTGCTATGTGTTATGTTAGTCTTGACTAGTTGAGACCTTCTAGAACTAACCCTAGTTGGTGACCCTAGTCTAACTCTAGTTAACCTACTTTTAGTCATTAGAAATTAGTCTTAAGGTAGGAAGGATTACTTAAGTGAAATTAGTTCATGACTTATGGCTTAAGTCAATGACTTATGATTTATCAATTTTAAGTCTAGTATTTAAGCCTTAGGCCCATGAATTAAGCCCAAGACCAATCCTAACCCACCCATGGCAGCCAACCTAGGATTTCCCACCCCTATTTAATGCCTCCTTCATTTAGGGTTAGCCTCCCTTGGAAAAAGATCTCAAGTTTAGAAAGAGGTAAATCCCCAACTTTAGAAATTCCTAATTAATTCATTTTAGCTACTTTTTAATCCTAGTCTTTTGCAATAGGATCTAATTTATGTTTATATGATGTTGTTGGAGGATCACCTCAGTTTGTGTGCCATTTGGAGGATTGGAGTTGCCATTTGGAATCCCCTCTTTGGAGCTTGTTCTTGAGTTTTGATACTCAATAGGTAAACCACCTAAACCCTTGTTTCCTCCTGATTTCTTTGCATAATAGGTTAGGTTTTAGGGTTACCTAACTACCCACAAAATTTGGGCACAATTCGTGTCCATTTCGTGTCCGTATCGGACACGTATCGTATTGATAGAATAGGTGTTTGTAGAAATGCCACATAGGAATTAAGTTTCATATTTTTGAAATGTAATTACATGGATTTGTAGATCTTGATGTGTGTATCAATTTTTGTGAAGGTGTCCTAGTATTTTGTGTCCTTTTGTGTCCTGTTTTTGTACGTGGACACGCAGCACGGGCCCGTAGGCCGTGTCCTACATCACGGGCTCAATTTCTCTGGACACAGGACACGTCGTGTCCTGATTTTTTGTGTGAGCCTTGGGGCAACGTCTGCGACCATGCTCCCAAAATTTGGGAGCATCTCGTGGAGTGTGCGTGGTGCAATCGCTCCTGTACTGGCCGCGCGCTGTCGCGCGCAGGCGGCTGTGCACGCGCACAGGTGCTGCAGACACGGGGTTCGTGTCGTGCCTATGTGTCACGTGGACACGTTTAAGGCTGACACAGACCTAGCCCTACCCTAGGCGAACCTAGGTGCACACCCACGTGTCATGTCGTGTCGTGTGTCGCGTGTTACACGCGCGTGCACGCGTGTACGACAATTACTCGTGCACTGTCAGTGTCTGTGTTTGTGTATTATTTGGGACATAATTCGTGTCCAATTTCTGGACACGAATACACTCTATAGTACACTCACAAATATAACACTAATTACCAACCTTTTTATTGTGATTTTAATGGTTGTTTGTTTGCGAATCATGTGAAAATTGATTTTCTGATTTTAATTTATTTTTATTAATTAACTGTTAGATGCTGTTAATTGTAGGAATTAGTTCACCTACATGTTAAGTAATAATGTACATGATTACTTGTGGTTTTTAGGTGTGATTTTGGGATCGAATCATCGAATTCCCCTTTCAAATACTGTCAATGCACTGATACTCAACATGGCTGAATGTATTTATGTATTGATTTCATTTATTTCCTTTTTTTGTTGATTAAATGAGTAAATTAGGACTTGCCTACATACTGTTAATAGATGGATGAGTAGTTGTGTTGGTGTGGGAAAAAGGGAATCATTGAATCGGGTTTTGCACTTTGGGTTGGGGGTTTCCTGTCACAGTTTCAGGAAACTGAAACCTACTTCCTATCTATCAAACACACACATTGTTGATCACTCACACACACATTTCCTTTCCTCTCACACCCCTCAACATATACACCCATATTTGGTTCACTGTCCTATCCTCTCACTGTTGTGTTCCACACACACACACATCCAACACACACACAGTTCACTTTAAAACACACACACACACACATGTATTCCTATCACTGTTCAGAAACTGAAGCCTATGTTACTCCCTCAACACACACACACACACATATTTCTGATTTTCACATTTCCCTCACACTCTCATAGCACACACATATGAGTTTGACTCACACACACATATGAGGACACTGTCACTTAGTTTAGGGATTAACTGAGACTGTCATTGGTTTGTCAAACCTGAGAAACACACAACCTGAACCTATATGTCTATACACACACTGTTAAACTCTGAGATTGAAACTGTCACACACAAGTTACTCTAACACACACACACATTTGATCTCCTATTTACTGTCACACAAAAAATCAGCATACACACACATATCACTGATTTGGTTTTGTATTTGGATTGGGGTTTTCCTGACATGGTTTCAGAAAACTGAAACTTATTTCTGTTTTCCTCACGCTGCCTCTACACCATACACACGCATTTATGATTTCAGAATTTTCACTCTTCACACAAAACACATTCACCCTTCACACACAAGATATCCATATACACACACATGTTATTTTCCCTCACATTGCTATGCATATAACACACACATACACATTATAAATTCCAGTTTTTCCCTCAACGCTTACATTCTCTCACACTCACATTATATCACAATTTCACTCTTAGCTCACACTATTACACACACATACAAATCATGATATACACACACACATATTATATATATTCCTTTATATGTATATATATATATATATATATATATATATATATATATATATATATATATATATATATATATATATATATATATATATATATATATATATATATATATATATATATATATAAATTCCAGTTTTTCCCTCAACGCTTACATTCTCTCACACTCACATTATATCACAATTTCACTCTTAGCTCACACCATTACACACACACACAAATCATGATACACACACACACACACACACACACACACACACACACACACACACACATATATATATATATATATATATATTTTTTTTCTTTATATATATATATATATATATATATATATATATATATATATGTGTGTGTGTGTGTGTGTGTGTGTGTGTGTGTGTGTGTGTGTGTGTATATATAGATATAGATATTTCCTAATCTATTTACATGTGTATTTGCATGTATCTACATGTATGTGAATTTACCTATATATATGTATTGTGGGTAAATAGTTATATTAGCTAATGTGTAATGTGTAGTAGGTTGTGTGGTAGGATTTTATTTGCCTAATTGTACTTGGCCTATGGCCTAGATATTTGGCCTATGGTATGTGTGTAACACTAGGATAGATGACTTGTGTGATATTTAGCTAGTTGACCTAGAATTGGCTTGTTAAGCCTAGGTTTGACCAACCTAGACTAGTTTGACAAAGTTTAACCTCGTTTGACCTAGTTTGACTTAATTAGATTAGAATTGACCTAGTTTGACTGTTAGGGTTGACTAGAGTTGACCAAAGGTTGACTTTAGCCTAGATTGACCCCAAATTTCATGTAGATGTATTGTAGCAGTCTATTTCCTTATTTTAGACTTGTTGTGACTTGTACTGTTCTATAGAAAACAGACACCACTCCTCAGGCAGTATTTTCTTCCAGACATTCAGGAAATCAGGCGAGTACATTCTCTGATCATTTCATATCCTGTTTAGAATTATTTTCCTGCTTTAAATTACTTTACTTGAAACTGTCACGTTGGTCACACGGATTGGTACTATAAGGATCTTTTCATGAGATGTTATCCCCCTCGGGAGCATCGGATACTGCATATTTTGTGTGTTTCACGAATCATCACGTATCTCTATGCTTCCTCTGATTCACGAATCGCTTGTGACACATGTACTCTCATGTTCACAGAGCCATCATGAATCACCTTCACGTATCACTCATTTTATGAGCCATGTGAAGTTTCACGAATCTTAACATAACTTGAACAGATCTTTGTGTATTGATTGAGGATGGGGGAGTGGAAATAGATATGTGAATATTATCCAAGTAGCTGTAGTCATGAATCACTCTCTCGGAGACAGCCGTTAAGTTAAAATGACAAATAATACAAAATGGTCATGGACAATCCCCTCGTATACGGGAGGTGGGAGATATAAGGGATTTTCGCGGCATGATCAAAGAGAGGATCGTGGCCGGCCTAGGCGGAAATCAAAGGGGGCTTACGGGCTGCCTGGAGGGGCTTGGCTACCCGGGGGACGTAAGTGCAGGGTATTTCAAGACACTATCAACGTGTACCAGCCGCACGCTCTGAATAGTTGCGAAATACCAAGGAAAAAAGGGTCCAAAATGGCTTGTGATGCCAGCGACCGGTGCATATAGAGTTAAGTGGGCTTTGCTGGTGGCGATCCACGTGCAAGTCCTTGTATTGAAATCAAAGTAGTCTAAGTTAAATGAACAATCGCCTACTGAATGGCTTGAAATGTATCACACCAAATAATAATTTCGTACAATGAGTTAGAGAATACGCCTACGACGCGCTAGAAACTGAGGCAGAGACACGTCCATGTTATTGAATGTTTCCAAGAATCACGTTATGTTATTACACATGAATTGTTTGACTAACTTGGTTTACTTTGGACAGGGAAGGCCGGACGGTAAGTATGATTAAGTCGTGCATGTATTTCCATACGACACTTGAATTTTGGCAACACGGGATAGGTTATGACATATGCCATGAAATTGATCCTAAGGTAAGATTAGAAAGACAATGAATGATAGAGATGCACAAAAGTAAATAGAATGTGTTTGGTAATGATAGCATTGTGGGCGAGCTAGCCTCCCTACCAGTGCATAACAATGTACTGATAATCCCACAGTCTGCTTGCAGGATGCAGGAGACGCTGGCGGGTGCGGAGCTTCCATCGAACGTGTTAAGGCGCGGAGCCAACTCCGGGGCCTTGGGACGTTACAAGAAGCTGAAGCACCCTATACAGGACATAATGTATCGGAACATCGCCATGAATTATTCCATGTTGTAAGCCACTTGGCACGCCTTTTATGTTTCAGAGAGAGAGCTTGAGCGATTTGTAATATTGGCCTAGCGCCGCTTGTAAACTTTTTAAAAATAAATAAAGAGTTTGAATTTGCTTCAACTTGTGTTCATTTACTTTCCGCTGCAAATGGGAACACTCTGTGCGACTCTGTAGCCTAGCTAAAATCGGCCGTTTCTGGACATAGCCTTGCACGGGAGCACCTAGGCCCGTGCGGCATCACGCCTTAGTGAGGACGATCGCTCCTGCGGGAGCGGGGCGTGACAGATTGGTATCAGAGCACGGCTTTACGTCCTTGGACTTCATTTCGACTCTCTCAGTTTTGAAAGCTCGTTGAAACAAAAGAAGTGTACGCTCTCTCTCTTTGTTCCTTAGAATGTTCCATACAATAAGTCTAATATTTTCAAAAGCTCGTTCGAGTACTCGGTTGGACGGGATCGATAGGCGAAGGCCTTTGTGCCACCACGACGGACTTGAGTTGGAAGGAACCGATGCTAAGAGTTAGCAAACGCAGTGCGTGCTTGAATGAGCTTACGCTGACAGCAAACAAGTACACGAGACTAAAGTATAGTTTGAACAGGATGGTTATGCACGCAGCCTTTTGGCTAAGTTGTGCCGTGTGTCGCGCACCTCGACTTCTGTTGCAATCGAGTTACGAGCGATATCAAGTACCGCTCGGTCGGGAACGGAGATACACTTAGAGTTTATATCGATAGGAACGCTATCAAGTTAACGCTTAGGCGTACCCGAAAAGATTGGCTTGGATTTTGAGGATTTGTGCGAACGACTTAGTACGTCGAGGCGACGTGAGCGATTACGCTAGAGATTCATCGAACGAATCTGAAGGATGTCTTGGCGCATGACGCGAACGTGATTGAGGACTAGATCCTATGGCTTGAATCCGAGTGGTGTATGTGATAGGTTCGGAGAAGAATAAGAATGAGTGTCGATGACTAGATCGTATGGCTCGAACCCTAAGTGGTGTATGGACGTCATAGAAATTGTTCGAGCGAGATTGAAGGATTTACGGATCGTACGAGTATATCGACAAGCGATACGATCGCACAAAGCCTTAGAACGTGTCACGCTTAGTTGGCCGTGACTTCAAGAGTCCCGAACGAGATGTCGCTGGACAACTTGTCAATGGGAAACGCGAGTTAGAAAATGGTTCGGAACGATGAATGAAAATGAATGGTTTTGATCGAGGAACTTAGAGGATCGCGCGTACGATTTCGGATTGATTCAAATGAATTGTGACTTGAGTTTGAGCAACGATCTTGAAACTAGCTTGAGGAATAGCAGTTGAACTTGATCTTGAATACTAAATGAAATTATGGAATATCCAACTCGGACAACAGCATCAACGCACGACTCGAAATCGGTTGTAAAGGAAGATCGTCAGGTTACGCATATCGTCGATGGTATTGAGGTGTATCAAAGATCGATATGCGATAACTCGGGGGTACTCTGACTCGGCGAATGACGATCGTACAAATGTCATTATTCCGTTGGATGCTATACTTGGGATGTTAAAAATATGTCGAGGAAAAGATAGACTTGGCTCGAGGATTTTCTAGTTGGACGCATGACGGTCAGACTGTCGAATTGATTTGGCTTGGATGAAAATGAGAATGCTTGGATTTGCTTCATTGACAGCCACAACGTTGACGTTCTTGTCTTATGCGAGCGCAACTCCAGCCTCGCACATGCGTCACGTCGGATTAGGACAATCACTCCGCGTGAGCACTGAAATGGTGATTCATACAGCGGGAGTGATTGAACTTGGATGGCATGGCAATTTGATTGCTTCGACTTGTGGTTTGATGTAAAAGTAAACTCGAGAATGAATCAGTGTGTTTGATGATTGAACTTGAGGATTGAGTAGGTCCAATCCGCGTATCGAGAAGGAGTTAGTCTAAACTCAAACAAGAGTTACGCCCCGATGAGAATGATTATTCCGTGGCAGCGTTGCATGGTGATTCATGAACCACCGTGGATAATCGGACTCGCGTGAGATTGGGACGCAATGTATTGTCGAGCTGGATGACCTCGTGATCGAATACATGAATTGGTTAGAATGGATATATGAAGTATGTCGATTGGGTGATTTGAATGGATTCGAATATGCGCAAAAAATATATTGATGCGAATAGGTGATCGTGCTTGATATTTAGAAATCTGAGTGACGCGAGCTTGGGTAGAAACTCCCGTACAAACGAACAAATGGTTTGACCATAGGATTTGGGGCGAGCTTCGTGCAGCGACTTTGCACGATAAGCCACGGACTTAACTTGTAACTATGACCCTGTGAGATGACCTAGCGGATAGGCAGACGACCCTATGCCGAGTGATTAAACTTGTGCGATTGACCTTACAATATCGTCTGGACGGACGATAGACTTGGGTAGCAAGACTTAGAGTAGGACGGAGAACATGGAATGTGCATGAACGACGACGAGATTGGCCCCAAATAAAACGAATGATAGGAATGGATGATGCGCAAGTAAGTTGGGATAATAAATTGAATCATTGATAGGAAGACGTACTCGATGATGGTGCAATACTTAGTCTTGAATCGGATGGAAGGTGCTTAAGACTTGGTCGACTCCGCTAAGAAGAAATTGTATTGATTTCGTAGACAAGAACGCTTGAGAAATGAATCGGATCATCTCGAGGATCAAGATAAACGATAGTAAGATGCACGCAAGTTCGGTTTTAAACCGAAGTTAGTAAAACGATCGGCAAATCAAAACTATCACGAGTAGCTTGTCCGACTTCGTTAATCGCTTGGCCTGGTTGAAATGTACGTATTCGGAAGACGCTCTGAATATGTGCACAGTCCCCACGCAGCAATATGATAAACTCGAATGCAACTGCAAGTGGGTGTTGAGATGCGCATAAACGACAATTGAATAAGTACAATCAAGTCTAAAATGAATGGACAGTCATTCCATAAAATTCACCGAACGCATGCAACATAAAACTTGGAAGGATAACCGAGCATAATTCGATGCCGTCGAACGATAGAGCCGTTCGATAGAATTGTCTAAGAAATACAACGACACGAGTTAAGGAATGGTAGGATGACATACACTCAGGAAGTCTCGAGGACGAGACTTGTTTTGAGTGGTGTATTATGTAATGACCCGCTCCGCCCTAGCGGAATGCCGATTCAAACGGCAAGTGCAACGATTCAAACGAGTCGTCGACCCAAAGAGTTGGCATCGACAGATGAAGAATCGATGCAAGGCTTACATTGGCCCGTCAAGATGAATCTAGACTTAGACTTTCAAAGGCGCGCTCGGAGTATCGCTCGGCCGATGCGAACATCGCTAAGGTGGGTGGCTCCGATGAACCCGTCTTTGCTTAGCCTGGAAACATAACAATATGGACACTATAGCTAGAATTGCTAGGCGATAACACCGCACATGCTAATAAATGACTCAACGCACCTAGCTAAGGGAATAATCCCACCTTGTATGCTTGTATAGAATATGGAAAGGAACATGGAAAATATGAGAACTCTAGCACCGTACTCCATGCTCGTGCTACGGCACAAGCTTACGTTCAAGTCCCTTACGCGTTCAACAATAAAACAATGAATGGATTACGACAATAAAATGGGAAGACTATCAACATAGTCATTCCAAGTAGAGTATAGCAACATTGAAAGATTATGGGACCGATGGGTCGCCAAGGCGACTCCCGCACGGGGAGTTGCATAATATGTGAATGAAAGAATGAATGGATAAGTGAATGAATGAGCCAACGAATGAAAGAATGAATACGTGAATGAATCAATGAACGAACAAACAAGTAAAAGAAAGAAAAATGAATAAAAGATAAGAAGGAAAGGAATGGTTAGCGACAGGTATGACAGACACGTGCAACGGGGTCGCTACCCGTACTGTACGGACGCCAACCTAGTCGATAACGCATTATGGCTAAGGGTTAGCCTACGGCTCGGAGACAGCCGTTAAGTTAAAATGACAAATAATACGAAATGGTCGTGGACAATCCCCTCGTATACGGGAGGTGGGAGATATAAGGGATTTCCGCGGCATGATCAAAGGGAGGATCGTGGCCGGCCTAGGCGGAAATCAAAGGGGGCTTACGGGCTGCCTGGGGGGGCTTGGCTATCCGGGGGACGTAAGTGCAGGGTATTTCAAGACACTATCAACGTGTACCAGCCGCACGCTCTGAATAGTTGCGAAATACCAAGGGAAAAAGGGTCCAAAATGGCTTGTGATGCCAGCGACCGGTGCATATAGAGTTAAGTGGGCTTTGCTGGTGGCGATCCACGTGCAAGTCCTTGCATTAAAATCAAAGTAGTCTAAGTTAAATGAACAATCGCCTAATGAACGGCTTGAAATGTATCACACCAAATGATAATTTCGTACAATGAGTTAGAGAATACGCCTACGACGTGCTAGAAACTGAGGCAGGGACACGCACATGTTATTGAATGTTTCCAAGAATCATGTTATGTTATTACACATGAATTGTTTGACTAACTTGGTTTACTTTGGACAGGGAAGGCCGGATGGTAAGTATGAGTAAGTCGTGCATGTATTTCCATGCGACACTTGAATTTTGGCAACACGGGATAGGTTATGACATATGCCATGAAATTGATCCTAAAACATGATTAGAAAGACAATGAATGATAGAGATGCACAAAAGTAAATAGAACGTGTTTGGTAATGATAGCATTGTGGGCGAGCTAGCCTCCCCACCAGTGCATAACAATGTACTGATAACCCTACAGTCTGCTTGCAGGATGCAGGAGACGCCGGCGGGTGCGGAGCTTCCATCGAACGTGTTAAGGCGCGGAGCCAACTCCGGGGCCTTGGAACGTTGCAAGAAGCTGAAGCACCCTATACAGGACATAATGTATCGGAACATCGCCATGAATCATTCCATGTTGTAAGCCACTTGGAACACCTTTTATGTTTCAGAGAGAGAGAGCTTGAGCGATTTATAATATTGGCCTAGCGTCGCTTGTAAACTTCTTGAAAATAAATAAAGAGTTTGAATTCGCTTCAACTTGTGTTCATTTACTTTTCGCTGCAAATGGGAACACCCTGTGCGACTCTGTAGCCTAGCTAAAATCGGTCGTTTCTGGACATAGCCTTGCACGGGTGCACCTAGGCCCGTGCGGCATCATGCCTTAGCGAGGACGATCGCTCCTGCGGGAGCGGGGCGTGACATCTCCCCATGACCAGGCCATTCACGCACCCATTCTTTTGGATCACACATATTACTCTCCTCCACATATTTCTTTACACCACACTCTTATAACCACCCACTCCACCACACCACTCACGAATTTATTATCACCAGCATACCCACCAACACTCTCCTATCCCTTTCATTCTTTCCTTCCTCTCAAAGGAAACCCACTTCAACTCTCCCGAGCACCCTCTCGGCCTAGGCCCCGACGCCGACACCCGAGCCCCGAGTCTACGCCCAACGCCGGACAGAATCTTCCGCCGGCCCCGGTCTTCGTGACTCTGACCCACGCCCGTGGCTTCGCCCGTCTCCCCGCCGCCTAGCTCCGGCACCCCCGCCGGCCGGTCCGCCCGCGCCCCAGGCCGCGGCCCTCACCGCGCGGCCGCCCTTCCGGCGCCGCCCCGCGGACCTCCCCGAGCCCGAACCCCCACTCCGTCGGGCTCTTTGTAGCACCTCCGCGGCCCCCTCTCGGCCCGTGCCCGACCCGATCCCCTCCGATCTCCGCGCGCCGGCCCGTCTAGCTGTTGTCCAGAGCTTTCCTGTCTTCGGCGAGCTTCCGTGCGCGACCCGTTGTCCGAACCCGAGCTTCGGTTACGTTTACGCAGCCGTACCCCGGCGAGGCGTGTCCCGAGTCCGAGGCAACCCTTCGGATTCCGTCGATTTGGGTAATTTTTGGATAATCACAGTAGTTCGTCCCTCCCAACGTGTCTGTGATGATAATTTGGTCCTCGAATTCTCTTCGGGAATTCGGTTTTCTGTTACGTTATGGTTTCCGGGAATTTCGGAACCATTCTTGACATTTTGTTTTGTGGTTTTAGTTGCTGTTGATTTCGGGTTTTTTCCGAGAACTCTTCGGAAAGAGTTCTGATGGTTGGGATTTTTTCGGGATTTTTTCGAACCTTCTTCGAAAACATCCTGAATTTTATTTTGGACGTTTCTGTAGATTGGTTTTGGATTTCGGAATTTCGGGATTTCCGAACTTTCTTCGGAAATATTCTGGATTAGTATTCGGGATTTCCGATTTATTTTGGGTTTTCCGAATTCATCTCGGGAACATATTCTCTGTATATAAAGTTATATATATTTGGTTTCACTGGTTTGGGATTTATAAATGGTGTTCATGGCATACTTCCCAGTTTTTGGGTTGACCGAAAATAGAGGAAGTGCTGCCGGATTTTCTATAAAATTTAATTATATAATTTTAAAAATGGTTTTTCGGAAAAGAATATTATTTTCGATTTTTGGGCGACGATCGTATTGCTCAAAGGGCCCTGGCTAAGTGCAAACGAAACCAGTTTCGCCCGGACGTTGAGGCATTAGCCTATATGATGATTGGACCAATATCTGAGACTCACTATTAAATTTATTTAATTTATTACTCTTATTTTGTAATTAAATTATAGGATAATTTTAGAACTAACAAATATTTCTTCTTATTTCAATTTATGTAAAATAATTTGTAAGGGCATAAGCCCAGCTTTTCTATTTTTCTCTGTGGTCTGTAATTATTGTAGCGTAGTTTTCTTTCATTTTCTGGTTTTGCTGGTTTTAGCGTAAACGCGTAGAATTAAAATAAATATTATTTTGATATAGAAAAATTAATAAGATTTTTCTCACATTAAAATTTACAAGTTTGTAATATTTAAACAACGATAATGTTTTCTCATTAAACAAGAATTTAGTTTTATATGTATAATTACGAAAAATACAAAGTTTTAACCAATTAAATTGGTAACTACGAGTTTTTCCAAAATAAAAGTTAAATTGATCTTTCTCTCGTAATTAATTACAACGCACCCGATAATCGAGATTTGTTGTGATAGCGTAATCCAAGATTAAAATTGATTAGGACAAAACTTAGAGATTACAACTAGCATAGTTAGCATGGTAACTTTGGAAATCTAAGGCAGACTTCTCGATTGTAGGATTTCGAGGACAAGTCTGATTTCCATCTCGAAGTCTTCAACCTTTCAAATCCAGTCAAACCAAGGCAAGTACATTTTGTGTTAGTTTACAATTATTTAATAATCGTTTTATTGCAAGTTTAAACCACGATGCAACACGAAACTCTCTCTGAGAGCACTAACTGATTGATTGTTGGGTACTGGGGAAATAGTGTAATGATTATGACCACATCCAAAGTAATAACTTAGAACTGTATTAGCTTACCCCTCATATACACGGGGATAAGCCATATCGTATCAATAGGATACAACTGTACAACCCAAGCCAGTCATATTCATTGCCTATTCACATCACAATATTTTAACTGCTGGAGAACTGTTTATTTTCAAATTGTTTAAAAGTGCATGATTCTATTATTATTTTAATTGTTAGATTATCATGAATTGTACTTTGCTCCCTCCTGACTGGAGATAACATTTTTAGGTTCTATTGAGGATGCTGAGCTGTTATACAACAGCTATTATGACCCAGTTCTGTACCCTGTGGTATTACCAGAGTCCCCATTGGAGGACGCAGGACCTGAGGCCGACGAGCCGAACGCTTAGCTAGATTTTCTATTTCCAGTTTGTTGCTTTGAAATTTTGTTATTTGAATTCTGCATTTGTCACGACCCGTTACCCAAATTGTTTGGCCGGGCCGAGCCATGTCCAGCCTACGCTTGTTAAAGCGTAGTAAGCTGTTCTAAGAATAGACAATAAAGGATCTAAGCTGCTAACAGTTCTAAAATCATATTTAAGGTTCATCACAACACAACATCTATAAGCGAAGGTAACATAAGCACAGACTTAATAATACACTTCCAAGTATCTAACTGGAGACAAAGTCCAGTATCCAAATATAAGTACAGACAAAGTCTAAATCTCAAAACACAAGAAAGATAACTAAGCAAGGTTCTCCGCTGGGGCCTCTTCTGGAGCTAAGGCCAAGTTCTCAAAAGCAGTGCCATAATATGAATCACATAGCATTTCCTCCTCAGAAAGTAAACCTACAACATTATCCTGTCAGGACGGGAGCAAGTACAACCTCTACAACTAAAGTACTGAATATATAATGGAAGAGATGTACAACAAGAAATATGGTGTGATATGTCTATAAAACAGGAAATACTGGAAACATGGCCTCATGGTACAACTGGGATCACAGTATCATAGTAGCATAGGGAACATGGCATATCTGGAATCATGGTATGACTGGAATCACGGTAAAATACATTTGTCAAGATGACACATGTATATCTAATATTTAAAACTGGAACAGGTACGTGATCGGTCAATAGATGTACAAAGTGCTGGGGGCACATAATGAAATATACTTTCGTACAAGTGAAAAGGCGATAGATGTACACACGCATAAATCCGCTTTGAGATGAGGCCTACGATGCAGTATTCATATAAAATAAAACTTTGCTCGGTACATACGTACGGAGAAGGGGGTCGTGATCACGTACTCAACTGTCAGTTTTCCCATAACCCATATTCTAACATGTGAGAGATACGAGAACAGTAAAAACATGTGGGAGATACTGGGAGTAGTATAAGCATGGCAGGTACTGGGAGCATTATGAAACATGTGAATACTCCGAGTAGTATAAAGCATAGTGAAGCATGTACTGAGAACCAGTAAGAAGCATGTGAAGATATAAGAACTATCCTAAGTATGGTAGGTACTGAAAGTAATACAACATGTGAAGATTTAACTTGCTACCTCAAGGATCAGTATTTTAACAGGGTTAATACATGTTCTAGCATTAAAAGACAGTAAATGAGTTTGTAGATGTACTTGCCTGGGATCCTGCCATCAATATGAATCAAGGCTCGGAGTGAAGCCACAGTCCTAAAGATGAGATAATACAATAGCTAATCAGGGTAAAAAGACATACTACAATGTCTAGGTCAACTAGGGCAAACTAAGACAAACTGGGTCAGAGGTTGACTTATAGTTGACTTTGGTCAACTGGTCAACTCCGGTCAATTCCAAGTCCAATGTGGGGTGACACTATATCCAAACTAACTTTCTAGGATCTTTACACTAGTGTAGGGGGTGGTCCAATACTACAATAATTCAAAACAACACAAAATATTGCAAGTCGTAACTATTCAATAAATAAATCAAACTGTACATTGTGTTCCAACAATTTTTGAGATAGACAAAAATCTCAATTTTTCATGAAATAAAGTACCAAAATGATCCTTGTTAATTATAGAAATTTATACTAATTTTTCTGGAATTTATAAACCTTCATAAATATTTATTAAAAATCAACAAACATATGTATCCTGAAAATGAGCTCTGTTTTCCTATTTTATAAAATACCAAAAGTACTTATTAAATGCTAGAAAAATTATAATAAATTAGCTAAATTAACATAGTATTTAAATATAATTTTTCCCAGATTTTTACAGCACTTAAAACATATATAAAAATTCAAAAACAGCCTACCGGATCATCTGGCGGATTACTGCAAATTTTTGACGGATTTTTCGAAGTGTCACAGCAAGTTTTGTGGTGCAAGTTCGAATTTTCCGACGGATTTCTGCAGATTTCCGACGGATTTTTCGAACCGTCACAGAAAGTTGACTTTTGAACTCAAAACTTGTTTCGGCCATAAAAATTTTGTTTTAAATCAAAATTCGGACTTTTAAAAGTCAAAATTGAATAGAATTGAATTTCCTACAATATGAAATTATTATTTTTCACAAATCAAAACATTTGATAGATCAAAACTTCAAAATACTCGAAAATCATATCTAGAAACTCAGATCTACGCAATACTGTCGATCAAAACCAAAAGTGTTATATACTAAACATGTTAACAATTTAAAGAAGCAAATTATAGGCCAATAAAACTTTAATTTCTATGGAAAACAAAAATAAAGTATGGTCATGTCACTTTTGAGCAAGATGTATTTGCCTAGGTTAAGCTCCAAGCCTAATCTTCTACTCCACCACCAAGAGGGGTACGAAATCACACTCTAGACCTCAAGGCCAAGCTCTTGGCAAGCTCCAAGGGAAGAGAAGGGAAGAAGAAATGAAGAGGGAGTGAAGAGAATGAAAAGAGAGAGGAGAGAGAAAGTAAAATGGTACATATAGAAGGGGGAATTAATCTTAACCGTCGGATCGTGATCCATGTGAAAGTCTAGGTCAATCATGGCCATTCAAACAAAACCAAATATCCATTGGGTAATAGGGTGCATCTACACTATTCACAAAAATATCTAAACACTATTCATTAAAATATCGAAAATACTATTCATGAAAATATCCAAAACCGAAAATATCTAAAGTGTAGAAAATCTGTCCGGGTGGTATGCCATCGGTATACTCCGGTATACTGGCGGTATGCCGGCCAAGGAAAAATCTATAAGTTAGAAATTTTTTTAAAGCATTACAAAAATCAAGAAAATACGAAATACACTATAAAATACGTATCCGTATATAAATACTATTAAAAATTATAAAAAACTATTTTTTTCAAATCTAGGGGCTTACAGCATTTAATTCAGTTCTTTTACTTTCCAGTTGTATTTATTTCAATGTTAAATAAAGTTTTAAATTCTCGAATATTGAGTTGTGACAAATATACATAGATGTTGTTGTGGTTACCTGCTATTGGAACAGCTTACTGCCGCCGTCTCAACAACGGTGCAGGCTGGGCATGATCCGGTTCGACCCAATTATTTGGGATCGGGTCGTGACACTTGACATAACTTGAACAGATCCTTGTGTATTGATTGGGGATGGGGGAGTAGAAATAGGCATGTGAATATTATCCAAGTAGCTGTAGTCATGAATCACTCTCTTAGCTGTAGTCATGAATCTCCTATGCCATTCACATGTTTATATTTTACTCTGACCCACTAGTCACTGTTAGTTCTCTATGTATAGTAGATATTTCTATTACAGTTCTCTCTCTGTTTACATACTGTATTTCTTCAGTTTATGTGTCTTACTTTACTGCATAATTATATTTTCTAACCTGCTATGATCTGTTGAGATGTACTGTGCTCGCTCCTGTCCTGACTGGACCTGTTGAAAATATTACAAAGGATGAGGAGGAGGCTCTATGTACCACCTATTACGGAGCAGGCTTAGACGACACCTGTGACCTGGTTCCTCTGGAGGACCCAGCTGCAGTACAGGATGCTACTCCCATAGTCTAGGCTAGATAGCTAGGCTTTAGCTTTTCTTTCAGCATTGTTATTTGATTTTCAGTTGTTGTTCTGAGATGTTGTATATATTTAGAGATTTATTTTGAGCTGGATGTTCTTGAGTTGTTATCTTAGACACTTAGATTCTCTCTCTTATTTGTATTAAATTATGGTTTTGATCTCTCTATCTACCTTTACTATTCTGTATCTACCTTAGAATTGATTGAGACTGTTCTGTTATGTTACCTCCATTCGGAGTGTATATACTGTTCAGGTACCTTATATTGTTAGATATTGTGACCTAGGACAGCGTTCTACCGCCGACACTGCGGCGTAGGCTGGGCGTTGTTACGTTCTCGTACCCTCACAGTGGGTGCGGGTCGTGACACGTCAGAGAGCAGGTTAAATTGATTAGTTGTGGGTTGCTATTTTATGATTAATAGCTAGATCTTTCTGTGTCATATTTTACCTGTCAAATAATTAACGGTAGGGGAATAGAATGGAAAGAACATTCCACAAAGATGTCAACCTCTTTTTCAAAAATTTTAAAGTTCGTCCCTCTTTTGGTATATGATCATCTAGCCTTCTCCCATAGTTAGCTATGGAGCATAAAAAACCTCCAATTTTTTTTTGCAGTTCTGATGATATATGCTAGTGCCGAACTTATAGTCAAGGTAGATAAGTATAAGAGGACCATGACATAAACCTAGTAGACCAATTGGAAGCATAGTTTGCAGTATCGACCAATACCGATCCAATACGGCCAACACTGATATGATTTGGTATATTCCGATCCGATACCAATCGACACCGATACTAACCAATATCAATACTGCCAGTCAATTTGACAAAGAAAATTAAACAAAAAAGATCAATCAACACTGGTGTAAAAACATAGATTGTAAAAATATGTAAAAGTAAAAAAACTTATCTAAAGCGGGTAAATCAATCGGCAATGATGACTACTATTCCATTCAATTTGAAAATTACTAACAAACAACACAAAAAACACTTAAAATTATGCCAAAATGTATAAAATATTTATTCTAAAATTTTAACAATTTACTAATAATTTTTTTTTTTCATGATACCAAAAAAAAACTAATACTCCATTCTGAATCCGTCGAGACTGTCAATACCACTGGTCCTAATACTCATAGGAAGGAACCGATACCGACAGGGCCGGTCATGAATAATTGAAGGCCCTGTACGAATCTCAAAATGTGGCCCTAAATTTATTTATTCATATTTTTTAAATATATTATTCTATATCTTTATCAAAATATCTGGAGATGCTGTTGATTATATATTATAACTGAATCTATAGGTAGTTACTGAACAAAATAACCAATGCTCAAATTATCTATATTCAAGCACATTACATAGTATAATAAAGATGTTTTATATAGAAGACATTCAGACTGTTAAATTATCAAAATTTAGCCTCTGTTGATGAGAACATATAATAAAATGAATACCGATCAATATCCAAATGAGAAGTAATATGTAGTCACACAATTGAGGACCTCCAAGACCTGAGTCACCTGATGTAAGATCAATAGCTCCGGTCTTCGACATTACTATTTCTTAAATAAAGACTAGGTCTGAACATCACCTGATGAGAACATCATATATATATATATATATATATATATATATACGGTGGGCCTAGCTCAAGTGGATAGGTGGAGTGGCTCCCTTAAGGGAGGGCTGGGTTCGAGCCTCCACTCGCATACCCGGGGTGGCTGGGCGGCCTTGGCCGCGGCCCCGGATGGAGACCTAATGTCGAACCCCCACACCCCCCCCCCAAATATATATATATATATATATATATATATATATATATATATATATATATATATATATATATATATATATATATATATATATATATATATATATATATATATATATGTATATATATAATTTTTTATTATATATATATATATATATATATATATATATATATATATATATATATATATATATATATATATATATATATATTTTTTATATATATATATATATATATATATATATATATATATATATATATATATATATATATATATATATAGCAGATGACCTCTAGCCTAGTGGTTAAGAGAGATGCATGCGGCCCGAGTGGTCAGGAGTTCGAATCCCAGTGGGAGCGATTCCAGAAATAATTTACCTGGTTCCAAAAAAAAAAAAAAAAAAAAAAATATATATATATATATATATATATATATATATATATATATATATATATAAAATCATTATTGTTGTATAAATAAATTCATGTAACAATTGAGGGATCTTTAGAAACACAATAGCAATAGCAATTAAACCTTTTAGAGATGATAGACAATGCACTGGCCAGAGTAAGATCTTTGAAAAATTCTAAGAGTTTTTTATGATTATAAATATGAGTCGGTAGAGAAAAAGGAAGAATTAAAGGTCTTGGAAGGATCTAGAGTAGGAATTGAGGAAGAAATGTGATAACTTGAATTACATGATTACAAAACTGACTCTAATATTTTTTTTTAGGCTCCCAAAAATTTGAGACCATGTGCGGCCGCACTTTTAGCACGGCCCCAGAGCTGACCCTGGATACCGATTCCGATACCTATATTGCAAACCTTGGAAGTAGACATACCTTACATTTTGACTATAAGTTTGTTGGCTATAAGTTTCTTAGAATATAAATGAGTCCAGACAAAATGCATGATACTGTGTAGTACTCTTTGGCTGTCTGATGTGGTTTTTTGTGATAAGGACTTGTTTGAGTATGCTAATTGATTTTCATAATATGTTTGCTCAACGTTTATGGGTTTTAGGATAACTTCAACCTAGTGACATAACCTGTGTGTCTGGCTTCTAGACTGTTAATTCCTACATTTGGTGGAAAGAACAGATAGCATATCCTTCTTGTCTTGTTACCTTGTGATGCTCTTGTTCCAAATGGGCTTAATAGGAACTTTGCTTTAGTTTGTATCGGCAGTTTGCTTAATTACTGTTTCACCTTACATTGTTAGGTTGTGTCGAGTCTAATTGGCTGAACTTTTCTAGTTTGATCGCTAAGTGACTAGATCGTAGGGGGTTCCTAGGCGGTAGCCTATGATTTTTTTTCCCGAAAGGGTATGATGTGTATTTCACACATTTAATTAAGTTGTCCTAATATCCAAAAAAAAAAAAAGTTGTCCTAATACCCTATGCACATAAAACGAGTAAATTAACTTCTCAATTACTAAACCGAAAATTTTGACCGGTAGTTTGTAAAATATCGATGTCACTTAGTGCCGGCAAATGTTTTTTGGCTCATATATTCAACATGTTACTAAAACATGTGGCCAGCGGTCTTTCAATGTGTTGTTGAATTGTATCTCGTTTCCGGTTGAGCGCTCAAATGAGGGTGACAATGAGTTGGTAATTTAGTCCCACATCGGTTAGGATGTGGGATCATATGGTATAGATAATTGAAATTGGTTCAGGCCTTATATGATAATTCTTTTAAGACATTGTTCCAATTCAATATCCCATCTCATGGGTCATCTCTGATTCGGGTCACACCGCATTCCAACAAGTGGTATCAGAGTCCAGGTCACGACGTGCTCCAGCAAGTGGTATTAGGGTCACACCGCGTTCCAACATGTGTTACCTCCTGAATGGTAAAAAGTGGATGTATTAACATGTCACTAAAATACATGCAATGATGCAAATATGCAACAAAGTATCAATACAGAAAATTGTGGTACAGAATAACTTGACAAATTTCAAGATCTAGCTTGATAGGATGATGTGAGAGGATACCATATATATCCTTACTTGAATAGTTTCTCCTTCATGAAATAACTTCTCAGTAGAATCAGTCAATCAGTATATGAATATTCATGTTTCTTGAAGCTAACAAGCATAAAATCAAGCTGAACTTCGATAGGACAATTTATTTTAGAAATATTTGGAACTCTTTCTATATCGTTTGTAGGCTTATATTGCTGAAAACACGAGACTAGAGTCCGAGTCTTGTCAGTTTTTGGAGGAAGAGAACATCATAAAAATAGAGTATGTAGTGCCCGTCCCTACATCGTGCCCCGTACTCTGTCCACGGGGTGCGCAAGAAAGGAACACTGTCGCTATCGATTCGGTCGGGACCGATAGGTCGGGATCGACCGAGTCGATCGAACGGGAACGGTTGAATTAAGATCCATTCCTCGTTATGGAATGTCTTCTTCGGAACCAAGTCCCATATTCAGCGGGCTGCGCCTCGAGGATTGACTCTGCGGCTGAGTCGGAAGAGATCTCCCGTTGCTCTGCTTTTCACGCCGCTTGCGTTGGTTTTGGCTTTGTTTTCTGAATGCGTTTTTGTGAATATTTTCGATGGTTTTCATGGCTTGCATTTCGAACTCGCATTTTCTATCGAACTCCTTGAATAATGCAGTGTTCTAATCGGTTGCTTGTGCGATTTCAGGTAATCGCGTAGACGACGTCTAGCGCGGCCAACAAGTTCTCTCGCCGAAGTAAACTTAAGGTGAGTGGCTGACCCTTCTCTTCTCGACCCCCTTCCTAGGTAAATCGAGAATGTTGTGCGAATGAAAGGATAAATGCAAGGGCACGAACACGGGAAAAAGGATTGAGTTTTTAAAGAGAATGTAGGCTATGTCTTAATAACTAAAAAAAAATATGTCTTCACACGGTTATGGACAACTTGTCGACAAGGCGATAGTTTCCTCGAGCGGCAACCCGAGGCCACGGGACCGTTTCGGCCTAGGAGGAAACAGGGTATAGTCGTGCATAAGGTTTCAGCACAGGTTAAGCGAGGACTTGCAACGGAGCTAGCTACTTGGGTTGAAAGGATCTCGATTAACAAAGCTATACGTCCAGGATGGCTTGTGATGCCAGTTGTAAGCCCCCTGAATTTCAGGGCTGTTTTAAATTTTTTTCTAAATGAATTATTATCGATAAATATTTTATTTATTTAATTGTTTAGATCATTAATGTACCTTTCCATGATTTTGATTTCTGGAGCGTCAGGGATACCAATCTCTGTAAACTCTCTTCACGAGTTTTGAAGTAGACAAGATTATCTTCCTGTTGATATATCGTGTCTCACTTGAATTCGTTCCTTTGTGCTCTTTTTGTATCGCGCAAGTTCGGGTCAACTTAGACCGATTAATCATTCAATAATTATTCCCACTTTTATTTTTGATCTTCGTTTGTACGTTACCGTTGCTTTTAATTTAGGAGCACCAGACCAGCCATTTTCTCGAAACCAACTTCTCATGAATGATCTACTCGAGACGCTCTCCACCCATGACCTTCGTGTCCCACTCAGACACTCTATTTTGTGCTCCATTTTCTTCGCACAACTTCCGGGTCAATTTAGGCCGATTTATTTTCTACCGTGAAACCTGATTTATTTTCCAATTTAATTTCGGGACCCGACATCGGTCCAATCCGCTTGACCCAATATATGAACCTGGCCTGTTTTGAGCCTACTGTGCACGTGCCACTTGCGTGCCCCAATTTCGACCTCCCTTGTGCTCCTATTTCATCCATGATTTAAATTGTTTAAATTATTAATTGATTAAATCTTGGCCTCGACTTCGTCCAAACTTGGCCCAATGCCCGACCCAATTGGGTGTGGACCCTATCATGACTGCACATACGCCCCACTATGGTATTTGCATCCTTCTCCCATTCAAAATATCCTATTTACATACAAATATCTCTCTTTATTTATATATATATATATGTACACATATATATATATTATATACTCTCTCTCTCTCACTCTTTCTCTCTCCTCTCTCTCCCACATGTGGTGGAACACAGACCCCCCCCTACAGCCGACTACATGCTCTCCCCCTCTCTCTCACAAATATCTCTCTCTCTATTCTCTCTCTCACAAATATCTCTTTCTATCTCTAACTCTCACCCTCTCTCTCCTAAACTCACCCCTCACTCTCACCTCCCTTACACTCTCTCCCCCTAACCCGACAGCCACAGACCCCCCCCCCCCCCTCACTCTACAGCACCCCCTACTCACTCCACCTCACTCCCGCTCTCCTCTCTTCACCGACCTCCCTCTCTCATGTCTCTACTTATTCTTCTTCTCCTTCACTTCTTCTTCACATTCTCCTTCTCTATGGAGAACATTATCACCACCACTTCCACACCCGACCACCATCGCCACTCCATCACCACCTTAGCCACAGCCACCACCACCCTCGCGGCCTCCTCCTCCTTGGCCTCCCCCTGGCCGGCGACGAGGCAGCAGCAGCAGCTGCTCACAGCAGCGGCAGCAGTAGCTGCTGTGACGGCGGCTCCGCCCCGCGCAGCCGCGCGCGTTCAGGCGCCGCCGCCGGCACCGTGGCCGACCGTCAACCACCCCCGCGTGGCCCCTTCGCCTGGGCGCACCCCCTGGTAGCCCCACATGGCGGCCACCGTCCACCAGGACGCGCCGTCAAGGCGATTCGCACATTTTCCCGAAGTTCCGTCGTGACGCGCGCGTCGAAAGTTCAGATTTCGCGCCCCGTCGCAGCAACTTTGCACACAATTTTCCGGAGATCCGACCGTTGGATCTTCGTCCCGTCTGCTCCGCCTCAATCTCGGTATAACCACCTTCACTCCCCTCAATTTTCGTCCGTTAATTTTTTCGTTTGATACCTCAAAACTGGCCACCAAGTTGACGTTTTAAATTGAACTATTTTTGGACAGTTTCGTGGAGCCGACTTCGTCAGCTCGTAACTTCGCCGTCGCAGCTCCGTTTTGCGCACCGTCAGTTCCGGTGCACAGCTGGTATAACCATCTCCCTGTCTCCTTTAGATTTCGTTTCATTTTAAGCACGTTCGGTTGGTCGAATTCGACGCCAAAGTTGGCCGTCCGAATTCTTTAATTTGCACTTGTAAAATTCCATTTTTGAACCCGGAACTCCGGATTCAATTTCTGACACCACCAGTAGACTCGTGGCGTCGTTCTGGCATGTTTTCATATAAAGTTTGCTTGATTTGGAGAACGTGGGCCCTGACACGCATTTCGGTGTAAAGCGGGTCCCACTTTCTGAGTCAACGGGACTTTTTGACGCCGGCTCATCGAAATCCTATTCTGGATATACCGTTGAGTTCGTATCATCATTCTGGACTCGTTGACATGTAATTTGCTGAGTTTTGAAGACATTTGCTCCGACACGCATTTTCGTGCAAATCGGATACCAAGTGTCGCGTCAACGTATCATTTTGAGATCGGCACATCGGAATCCTATTTCGGACATACCGTTGGGTTCGTATCGTCATTCTGGATTCGTGGACATATAATTTGCTAGGTTTTGTAGACTTCTATTCTGACACATTTTTCGGTGCAAAGTGTGTCCAACGGCGGACATCATTTTGATCCGAAATTACGGTTTTGCCCCTGTGTCCAAATTGGACTTATGGGTAGGCTATCCTAGCTGATTTGACCGTTCTGGACACGTTGGTGATATTTATTTTATCATCCGACAACATCTGTAGATTTTGATTATGTATCATCATTATTTTATAATTAATTATTTTTTTAGATATTGTTACTTTCCGGTTTTGAATTTTTATATATATTTTAATTGCTGTAAAAATCTTGAAAAAATTATATTTAAATACTATCTTAATTTAGATAATTTATTATAGTTTTTCCAGTATTTAATAAGTACTTTTGGTATTTTATAAAAATAAGAAAACAGAACTCATTTTTAGTATATTTATGTTTGCTGATTTTTAATAATTATTTATGAGGGTTTATAAATCCCAGAAAAATTAGTATAAATTTCTATAATTAACAAGGATTATTTTGGTACTTTATTTTATATATATTTAGGCTTTTTGTTTATCTCTAAAAATTGTTGGAACATAGTGTACAGTAGATTTAATTATTGAATAATTACAGCTTGCAACTTTTTGTGTTGTTTTGTGTTTTAGTCATATTGGACATCACCCCGCACTAGTGTAAAGACCCCAGGAAGTTAGTTTGTGTATAGTGGCACTTCACATTAGACTTCTATGCTAGGTCCCCACTTAGTTAGTATCCAGTTAGGAGTCGTGTCACACCACTAGTATATTGTTGATCATAGCTTAGAACTGAGTTGTATGTCATTATTGACAGGACATCGGACATCTATATCTTCGTACTAGTATTCTTGCTTTGCTCGAGGCAAGTACATCTACATACTCATTTACTGTCTTTTAATGCTAGAACATGTATTAACCCTGTTAGAGTACTGATCCTTGAGGTAGCAAGTTAAATCTTCACATGTTGTATTACTTTCGGTACCGGCCATGCTTAGGACAGTTATCATATCTTCACATGCTTCTTACTGGTTCCCTGTACATGTTTCACTATGCTTATATCTGCTCCGAGAACTCACATGTTTTACTGCTATCAGCACCTACCGTACTTTATACCGATCCCAGTATCTCTCACATGTTATATATATGGGTTATGAGGAAACTGATAGTAGTGTACGTGATCACGACCCCCCTATAGTAGCGAGCGAGGTCGCATTTTATATGCGTATCTTGCCGTAGGTAAATATCCCGCATTTTCTGTACGGATGTACACCTATGCTTGTCTACTTGTACGTATGTACATTTCATTATGTGCTACAGCACATTGTACATCTATTGACCGATCACGTACCTGCTACAGTTTTAAACATTACATATACATCTGTCTCTATGACATATGTATCCTTGCCATGATAGATTATGAGATATACCATGATTCCAGATATGCCATGTTCCCTGTGTTACTATGATATTGTGATCCCAGTTGTACCATGAGGCCATGTTTCTAGTATTTCCTGTTTTATAGACTTATCACACCATGTTTCTTGTTGTACATCTCTTTCATTATATGTTCAGTACTTTAGTTGTAGAGGTTGTACTTGCTCCCGTCCTGACAGGATAACGTTGTAGGTATACTTTTCGAGAAGGAAACGCTGTGTGTCACATGTTATGGTACTGCATTGAGGACCTGGCCTTAGCTCCAGTAGAGGCCCCAGCGGGGAACCTTGCTTAGTTATCTTTCTTGTGTTTTGAGACTGAGACTTTGGTATGTTCTTATATTTGGACACTGGACCTTGTCTCCAGTTAGATACTTTGGTTATGTATTATTAAGTCTGTGCTTATGTTACCTTCGCTTATAGATGCTGTGTTGTGATGAACTTTTAAATGTGAATTTAGAACTGTTAGTAGCTTAGATCCTTTATTGTCTATTCTTAGTACAGCTTACTACGCTTTAGCAAGCGTAGGCTGGACATGGCTCGGCCCGGCCCAACAATTTGGGTAACGGGTCGTGACATGTTTTTTTGGCGGCCCATGCAGGTCCAGACTTAAGATGTTTGGTTACGTTATTGTACCAAGCATGCCTGCAATTAGGATCTAGGACAACTTGTTAACACTAGGGATAAATATTTAGAACACCTAGAGGATTACTAGGGTTGCAACATAGGAGAACTCATCACAGCATAGGACCGTTAGCTATAATTAGCCTCTTGTTTGTATTTCAGTGGGTCAATTTAGACCAAGTTTGTACCCTTGGGATGACCCCTGAGGATCTCACTCTAATCTCACTCTAATCTTACCTAGAAATCTATTTCCACTTATTTCCATTTGCTCTTCCTTAAATTCGTTGTTGAATTTAATTTCTGATTTTGTTGTTAACTTTGATCTTGCATCGTGATAAATTTTGTGGATTGAATTATGATATATCCTGATAAGGTAAACGTCTGCTTTATTTATGGAGTTTAGAATTTATCGCAGCCATATTAGCTGGTATGACAAAAACATAGAGCCTGATTTTGGATATACTATCCTATTCATAGAATTTAGATTTTCTCGCAGCCATACCGGTTGGCGTGGCGAGGATTCTAGATAACATGATTATAGGGTGTATACCTTAGTTATGACTCTATCGTTTATTGCATCTAGGCTTACTGGTGTGGCGAAAATTCTGGCAACATGATTTCAGGAAGACGTATATGGTTATCAGATCATATCTCAGCTTGGTTCACTTCGTTATGATCGATTGAGCAAGAATAAATTCTTATTATTATCATTTTTCCCCGTCTTGATTAACTCCATTCTATCTACATCTGCAACTAGGATTATAGGTTCTCTAAGACTCTCCAACATGATTATTTTCATGTTATCTTTTGGACATAATTATTATTGTGTTCCATTTTTCCTATGACTTGACTAAACTCTTCTTCGTTAACCTCTTGGGTAATTTTTCTCGTTATATATCCCGTTGTCTCCGTACCATTCTTGGAGATATTCTAATAAACTTTTCCGTCTTGCTTGACCCTTTAACTTGTTTGGACACTGTTATGGATTGCTTGACCCAGTCTTAGGCCTTGTTACCTTCTATTTGATAGACGACCGAAATAGCCAAACCTTGTTGACTGATCCTGTAGTATAACTATAATTGTATGGTATGATTGTGATAAGTACTTTTCCTAGGGATTGGTTAGATTAAGCTTATAGGACAAGTATAAGTGACTGACTGTAGCAGACTTGGAAACCATTAAGAACGATTGTATTGGTATTATGACTCGATGATAGGGTATCTAAGATGGATAAATGAGATAGTATATTGTTATGACTATGGATTAAGGATTAGAATCTTGTGCTTAGCAGTTTGAGAATTTAGCATTTGTAGAATTTTGGTGGGACTATCTATAGCTAATTACATGTGATTAGAGGGTAGATTGATATGTGGATTGATATAGAATAAGTTAGAATAAGTTATCGTATTGCGTACGAGATCGGAAAGATATCAGAACGAGACAGAGACATATGTACATTGGTAATTAATAAATCGGGAGTTTTGAAATTGAGAATTTATATTCGGAGGACTTGTTGAGTAAAAGAAGAAGGCTCTACGCCAAGAATAAATATTGAACGTATGATTTCAAGGAGAAACTGTAGGAAAGGATTGACGACAAATGATGCTAAGGAACTGTGGATTGATAGAATATGGATACTTAGGATACGATAAGGAAATCAAGTATTTTATGATTGAGGTTGAAAATACGGTTGATGAGTAAGCATTTTAGGCTTATAGACATGTCCAGAGAATGACCTATATTTTAGGGAATACATAAATGTTTCATGTTAGTATGGAAGATTCTAAAGGAAGTATGACGAAGTTTATGATAGAAGGACTTAGTTGAACCGGAACCAAAAAGATTGTAGGAGAAACAAAAGAGATGATTTCAAGGATAGCAGATTGAGTATCGTAGCCAGAGCAGCTACATATTATAGTTTGACTGGTTGGATGATTTTTAATTTCGAGGACGAAATTTTTGTAAGGTGGGTAGGATGTAAGCCCCCTGAATTTCAGGGCTGTTTTAAATTTTTTTCTAAATGAATTATTATCGATAAATATTTTATTTATTTAATTGTTTAGATCATTAATGTACCTTTCCATGATTTTGATTTCTGGAGCGTCAGGGATACCAATCTCTGTAAACTCTCTTCACGAGTTTTGAAGTAGACAAGATTATCTTCCTGTTGATATATCGTGTCTCACTTGAATTCGTTCCTTTGTGCTCTTTTTGTATCGCGCAAGTTCGGGTCAACTTAGACCGATTAATCATTCAATAATTATTCCCACTTTTATTTTTGATCTTCGTTTGTACGTTACCGTTGCTTTTAATTTAGGAGCACCAGACCAGCCATTTTCTCGAAACCAACTTCTCATGAATGATCTACTCGAGACGCTCTCCACCCATGACCTTCGTGTCCCACTCAGACACTCTATTTTGTGCTCCATTTTCTTCGCACAACTTCCGGGTCAATTTAGGCCGATTTATTTTCTACCGTGAAACCTGATTTATTTTCCAATTTAATTTCGGGACCCGACATCGGTCCAATCCGCTTGACCCAATATATGAACCTGGCCTGTTTTGAGCCTACTGTGCACGTGCCACTTGCGTGCCCCAATTTCGACCTCCCTTGTGCTCCTATTTCATCCATGATTTAAATTGTTTAAATTATTAATTGATTAAATCTTGGCCTCGACTTTGTCCAAACTTGGCCCAATGCCCGACCCAATTGGGTGTGGACCCTATCATGACTGCACATACGCCCCACTATGGTATTTGCATCCTTCTCCCATTCAAAATATCCTATTTACATACAAATATCTCTCTTTATTTATATATATATATATATGTACACATATATATATATTATATACTCTCTCTCTCTCACTCTTTCTCTCTCCTCTCTCTCCCACATGTGGTGGAACACAGACCCCCCCTTACAGCCGACTACATGCTCTCCCCCTCTCTCTCACAAATATCTCTCTCTCTATTCTCTCTCTCACAAATATCTCTTTCTATCTCTAACTCTCACCCTCTCTCTCCTAAACTCACCCCTCACTCTCACCTCCCTTACACTCTCTCCCCCTAACCCGACAGCCACAGACCCCCCCTCACTCTACAGCACCCCCTACTCACTCCACCTCACTCCCTCTCTCCTCTCTTCACCGACCTCCCTCTCTCATGTCTCTACTTATTCTTCTTCTCCTTCACTTCTTCTTCACATTCTCCTTCTCCATGGAGAACATTATCACCACCACTTCCACACCCGACCACCATCGCCACTCCATCACCACCTTAGCCACAACCACCACCACCCTCGCGGCCTCCTCCTCCTTGGCCTCCCCCTGGCCGGCGATGAGGCAGCAGCAGCAGCTGCTCACAGCAGCGGCAGCAGTAGCTGCTGTGACGGCGGCTCCGCCCCGCACAGCCGCGCGCGTTCAGGCGCCGCCGCCGGCGCCGTGGCCGACCGTCAACCACCCCCGCGTGGCCCCTTCGCCTGGGCGCACCCCCTGGTAGCCCCACATGGCGGCCACCGTCCACCAGGACGCGCCGTCAAGGCGATTCGCGCATTTTCCCGAAGTTCCGTCGTGACGCGCGCGTCGAAAGTTCAGATTTCGCGCCCCGTCGCAGCAACTTTGTACGCAATTTTCCGGAGATCCGACCGTTGGATCTTCGTCCTGTCTGCTCCGCCTCAATCTCGGTATAACCACCTTCACTCCCCTCAATTTTCGTCCGTTAATTTTGTCGTTTGATACCTCAAAATTGGCCACCAAGTTGACGTTTTAAATTGAACTGTTTTTGGACAGTTTCGTGGAGCCGACTTCGTCAGCTCGTAACTTCGCCGTCGCAGCTCCGTTTTGCGCACCGTCAGTTCCGGTGCACAGCTGGTATAACCATCTCCCTGCCTCCTTTAGATTTCGTTTCATTTTAAGCACGTTCGGTTGGTCGAATTCGACGCCAAAGTTGGCCGTCCGAATTCTTTAATTTGCACTTGTAAAATTCCATTTTTGAACCCGGAACTCCGGATTCAATTTCTGACACCACCAGTAGACTCGTGGCGTCGTTCTGGCATGTTTTCATATAAAGTTTGCTTGATTTGGAGAACGTGGGCCCTGACACGCATTTCGGTGCAAAGCGGGTCCCACTTTCTGAGTCAACGGGACTTTTTGACGCCGGCTCATCGGAATCCTATTCTGGATATACCGTTGAGTTCGTATCGTCATTCTGGACTCGTTGACATGTAATTTGCTGAGTTTTGAAGACATTTGCTCCGACACGCATTTCCGTGCAAATCGGATACCAAGTGTCGCGTCAACGTATCATTTTGAGATCGGCACATCGGAATCCTATTTCGGACATACCGTTGGGTTCGTATCGTCATTCTGGATTCGTGGACATATAATTTGCTAGGTTTTGTAGACTTCTATTCTGACACGTTTTTCGGTACAAAGTGTGTCCAACGGCGGACATCATTTTGATCCGAAATTACGGTTTTGCCCCTGTGTCCAAATTGGACTTATGGGTAGGCTATCCTAGCTTATTTGACCGTTTTGGACACGTTGGTGATATTTATTTTATCATCCGACAACATCTGTAGATTTTGATTATGTATCATCATTATTTTATAATTAATTATTTTTCTAGATATTGTTACTTTCCGGTTTTGAATTTTTATATATATTTTAATTGCTGTAAAAATCTTGGAAAAATTATATTTAAATACTATCTTAATTTAGATAATTTATTATAGTTTTTCCAGTATTTAATAAGTACTTTTGGTATTTTATAAAAATAAGAAAACAGAACTCATTTTTAGTATATTTATGTTTGCTGATTTTTAATAATTATTTAGGTTTATAAATCCCAGAAAAATTAGTATAAATTTCTATAATTAACAAGGATTATTTTGGTACTTTATTTTATATATATTTAGGCTTTTTGTTTATCTCTAAAAATTGTTGGAACATAGTGTACAGTAGATTTAATTATTGAATAATTACAGCTTGCAACTATTTGTGTTGTTTTGTGTTTTAGTCATATTGGACATCACCCCGCACTAGTGTAAAGACCCCAGGAAGTTAGTTTGTGTATAGTGGCACTTCACATTAGACTTCTATGCTAGGTCCCCACTTAGTTAGTATCCAGTTAGGAGTCGTGTCACACCACTAGTATATTGTTGATCATAGCTTAGAACTGAGTTGTATATCATTATTGACAGGACATCGGACATCTATATCTTCGTACTAGTATTCTTGCTTTGCTCGAGGCAAGTACATCTACATACTCATTTACTGTCTTTTAATGCTAGAACATGTATTAACCCTGTTAGAGTACTGATCCTTGAGGTAGCAAGTTAAATCTTCACATGTTGTATTACTTTCGGTACCGGCCATGCTTAGGACAGTTATCATATCTTCACATGCTTCTTACTGGTTCCCTGTACATGTTTCACTATGCTTATATCTGCTCCGAGAACTCACATGTTTTACTGCTATCAGCACCTACCGTACTTTATACCGATCCCAGTATCTCTCACATGTTATATATATGGGTTATGGGGAAACTGATAGTAGTGTACGTGATCACGACCCCCCTATAGTAGCGAGCGAGGTCGCATTTTATATGCGTATCTTGCCGTAGGTAAATATCCCGCATTTTCTGTACGGATGTACACCTATGTTTGTCTACTTGTACGTATGTACATTTCATTATGTGCCACAGCACATTGTACATCTATTGACCGATCACGTACCTGCTACAGTTTTAAACATTACATATACATCTGTCTCTATGACATATGTATCCTTGCCATAATAGATTATGAGATATACCATGATTCCAGATATGCCATGTTCCCTGTGTTACTATGATATTGTGATCCCAGTTGTACCATGAGGCCATGTTTCTAGTATTTCCTGTTTTATAGACTTATCACACCATGTTTCTTGTTGTACATCTCTTTCATTATATGTTCAGTACTTTAGTTGTAGAGGTTGTACTTGCTCCCGTCCTGACAGGATAACGTTGTAGGTATACTTTTCGAGAAGGAAACGCTGTGTGTCACATGTTATGGTACTGCATTGAGGACCTGGCCTTAGCTCCAGTAGAGGCCCCAGCGGGGAACCTTGCTTAGTTATCTTTCTTGTGTTTTGAGACTGAGACTTTGGTATGTTCTTATATTTGGACACTGGACCTTGTCTCCAGTTAGATACTTTGGTTATGTATTATTAAGTCTGTGCTTATGTTACCTTCGCTTATAGATGCTGTGTTGTGATGAACTTTTAAATGTGAATTTAGAACTGTTAGTAGCTTAGATCCTTTATTGTCTATTCTTAGTACAGCTTACTACGCTTTAGCAAGCGTAGGCTGGACATGGCTCGGCCCGGCCCAACAATTTGGGTAACGGGTCGTGACACCAGTGACCAATCACACGTACATTTTGCACTTGATATAAAAAATGTTAACAATTGACAGGAAAGAACATGGTAAGTTCCATAAGGCGTGGTGCGGTCCGTCGCGGGTAAGTTTCAACGTAAATTTCATTGCTTGTCATATGCTTGTTGAAATCCATTAGGATGGTTAGAAACATTCATACATTAAGTCATATAAACTCTTCAACCAAATGAGAGCTTGGAACTTAAATTTGCCACGCACCAGTACAAAGTGTAATGTACTGATCCTCGCTCTCCACGCAAGTACCCCGAATCCCCAAGGACGTGCCACTTAAATCTCAAGGCGGCGTGGACACTTTTGAAGCCTCGTCCGTGTAAAGGCTTGTTTCTGAATTCCTTTTGAAGACCCGCACTCAGTCCAAAAGAAAAGATGGCGGCTCGACTTCCCGCGATAGCAGGTGGAAATGTGTAATAGTTTTTGCTTGTATAAAGGGGTGTAATGTATGGAATGGCTATCTCATCGGCGTTCATTTTGTAAGTCGAGTCATGTTGTAGCCCGTGCGGCAATGAATGTAATGAGGTCAATGTAAATGAAGTTTTATTATCAATAAAAAAGTTTACTTCTATTTCAAATGTGTCAATCAATTTCTCTGCGTACTCTAACTTGATGTTGTGTTTCGGATAACCTTATGACTATGTCTTGTGCGATCGCAACTTAGGTTCGCACGACATCAAGCCCGGGGGACGACTATCGATTCTACGGAATCGGGACGTGACATAATGGTATCAGAGCACGGCTTTACATCCTTTGACCTCGCATCGATGAGATAAGTTGTTCCATACAATGAGTCCGTAATAATTTGTGACTGATGCGTTTGCCTTCGTATCGCAGAAGTGACGGAACCCACGGCCGAGCAAGAACAGAGCGCTTCTAGCGGCTCTAGTAGTTCGCATCGATCGCGGGACGGACCTTCTAACGATACTATCGAAAGGATGCTGCGCATGATAGAGGCACAGCGAAACCAGTCCGAGAATCGACATCAACAGACGTAGGAACGACAGGCCCAGTTCGAAGCTCGCTTCGACGCACACGCGAAACTTCAACAAAAGCAGCTGGATACCCTACAGCAGATCGTCCAAACAATGGCGGCCAACGAAAATTCTGCGACTGCGCCTACCGTCACCGCACCTACTGCCACCGGGCCGACGATCCAACCCAATGAAGTCGACACGGCGGAGCCCGAGCGTCAACCAGCGACACTGAAAAAGTACAACTTTGAAGTGTCAGAATTTAAGAAGGCGTGCCGCACTTCCTTCAGCGGCACCGAGGGTCCATCCATGGCAATCGACTGGTTGGAAGAGCTGGAAGATCACTTCGAGCTGCTCGACATTGAAGAATCCAAGCAAGTCGCCTGCGCACAACTTCAGCTACGGTTGAACACGCACGACTGGTGGTCTGTGCATAAGCGAGCGATCCGACGCGATAACAACTCAGCGCCGATCTCTTGGGCCACGTTCCGCAAAGCCTTTGAAATCGAGTACCTTCCGTCAGCCGTTTATCAAGCGAAGGAGAATGAATTCATGCAGTTGAGACATGAAAATCGGACAGTAGAACAGTACGCCACAGAATTCAACAAGTTGTCAAAGTTTGCTAGTGTGTTTCTGCCTACAGAGGAGTGCCGCGTGCGACGGTTCGAAGTAGATCTGCGACACTCTATCGGTGCGCATGTCGGGGTCCCCGAGTACAAGACCGTGGGCGAGGCTCTGAATCACGCTCTCCGCCTTGAGAAACTGCATCCTTCCGGTGCTGACGACGTTGTGCGCCACTTCAATCACAAACGTCCTAGCTATACGGGAGGCAACAATCACGCATCAAAGCGTCCGAACCATGGCGGTTACCAGGGACATAACTCATCATCGCGATGTGCCAAGTGCGGTTCCCTTGGGCATGAGGCGAGCAAGTGCTTTGTCGTCGAGGGGGGATGCTTCTTTTGCGGACAGAAGGGCCACTATAAACAAGATTGCCCCCGGAGAGGGAATCATAATGCCCTGCCACAACAACACCGTCAAGAGAATCGAGGACAGGCGCCCCGACCTCCTCAGCCCACTCAATCCAACAACCAAGACCGACGCCCTAATGCACAGGGGCGTGTCTTTGCCATGAATCGAGACGAGGCGTTTGCTTCTGACACTGTTGTGACAGGTATATTGAATTTCAATAATGTACCTGCTCGTGTGTTATTTGATTCAGGCACCTCGTATACTTTCATATCGACAGATTTCGCCGCCGAGCACAAATTCCCTGTAATGTTGTTAGGCCTTGACCTTAGCGTAAGTATGCCTTCGGGCGTGCCACTACTCACAAACTTAGCCTGCGGGGGAGGAACCATATGTATTGGGGGTCAAAAGATCGGTCTTGATGCGATAGTTCTAGATATGAAGGACTTCGACATCATACTGGGAATGGATTGGCTCGGTCCGTGCAACGCAACCATAGACTGCGCTGAAAAGAAGGTCACATTCTGCATACCTGGAGTGCCTGAATTTTGCTACTCGTGTGGTGAGGTATCGCCGACCTGCATGGTGATCTCCGCAATATTTTCTCGACGGATGCTGCATTCCGGGTGCGAAGGCTATCTAGCTTCCGTTCGAGACATACGACAGGATGGTGCAAACGCGGAAGAGACCGACGTTGTGGCAGAATTCCCAGACGTGTTCTCGGACGAGCTACCCGGCATGCCGCCCGATCGAGAAATATAGTTCACCATCGACACATTCTCCGACACCCGGCCGATCTCGAAGGCTCCGTACAGAATGGCCCCTGCAGAATTGAAAGAATTAAAGGCACAACTTCAGGAATTACTCGACAGAGGGTTTATCCGTCCGAGTGTCTCGCCGTGGGGTGCGCCCGTGCTATTTGTGAAGAAGAAGGATGGATTGATGCGGCTCTGCATCGACTATCGGGAACTGAATAAAGCCACCGTCCGAAACAAATACCCCTGTCCCGCATCGACGACTTGTTCGACCAGCTCCAAGGTGCAACGGTATTTTCGAAGATTGATCTACGATCGGGTTATCACCAACTCAAAGTCAAGCCAGATGACGTACCGAAGTCTGCCTTCCATACTCGTTATGGCCACTACGAGTTCTTGGTAATGCCGTTCGGTCTAACGAACGCCCCTACCGTCTTCATGGATCTAATGAATCGGGTGTTCCGTCCGTTCGTTGACAAGTTCGTAGTAGTCTTCATCGATGACATCCTCGTCTACTCGAAGGATTGAACGCAACATGCAGAGCATCTGTGGACGGTACACCAAACCCTTCGAGAGAATCAATTGTACGCGAAGATGAGCAAGTGCGAGTTCTGGATGAACAACGTCTCATTCTTTGGGCACATCATCTCCGCCGCGGGCATCGCTGTCGATCCAAAGAATGTCGAGACAGTTGCTGATTGGAAACGGCCCGCATCAGTTAGCAAAATTCGAACCTTCCTAGGCTTGGCGGAATACTACCGATGCTTCGTGAAGGACTTCGAGAAGATCGCATCGCCGTTGACTCGCCTCACCCAGAAAGGAGTCGCATTCAAGTGGTCAGACGACTGTGAAGCTTCCTTGCAGGAGCTCAAACAACGGCTCGTTTCGGCCCCGATACTTGCTCTTCCTGAAGGGACGGAGGGATTTCAAATCTTGAGCGATGCTTCTGGCCAGGGCTTGGGGTGTGTGCTCATGCAGCGGGATAAGGTGATATCTTTTACTTCCCGGCAGTTGAAGCCGCACGAGAAGAACTACCCCACGCACGACCTAGAACTAGCGGCAATTGTATTCGAGTTGAAGCTGTGGCGTCACTATCTCTATGGCGTGGCGTGCAGGATTTATACGGACCACAAAAGCCTCAAGTATCTATTCACCCAGAAAGAACTGAATTTGCGGCAGAGGCGATGACTCGAACTAATCAAAGACTATGACTTATCAATCGACTACACGCCGGGCAAGGGAAATGTGGTAGCAGATGCGCTGGGACAGAAGTACTTAGCTTTATTATGCATCAACAATCGACTGCTGCGTGACTTGGGAGGAATGGACATTGAACTCCGAGTTCGTTTCAGAGACGTGAAACTAGCACAACTACGGGTAGAACCAAGCCTACTGGAGAGGATCAAGTCTGCACAGAAGGACGACCCATACCTGGTGAAGATGCGGAAGCTGATATCGACAGGAAAAGCGTCCGACTTTGCAGAGGACAAGTCGGGAGTGTTGCGCGTGAAGGGACGGCTATGCGTACCGGACGACGCAGAACTTAGAAAGGAGATAATGACGGAGGCGCACTATGCAAAATATTCCTTGCATCCTGGCAGCACCAAGATGTATAAGGACCTCCACGTTGTCTTTTGGTGGTACGGCATGAAGAAGGACGTAGCACTCTTTGTGTCAAAATGTATGGCCTGTCAGCAAGTCAAAGCCGAGCACCAGCGACCGGGCGGGGAGATGCAGAACCTCGTCATTCCAGAGTGGAAATGGGATCACATCACTATGGACTTCGTTGTTGGCTTGCCGAGGACGCCGCGGGGAAACGACGTCGTCTGGGTCATCGTCGATCGACTAACCAAGTCAGCGCACTTTATCGCCATCAAAGTTACTTGGAGCGTCGACCGCCTTGCTCAGATATACCTTGATAAAATAGTTCGGCTGCACGGGGTCCCAGTTTCTATCGTCTATGATCGGGATGGACGGTTCGTAGCGCGCTTTTGGAGTAGTCTACATTCAGCATTGGGGACCAAGTTGAATTTTAGCTCAGCTTATCATCCTCAGACTGACGGCCAAACAGAGCGGGTGAACCAAATTCTCGAAGACATGTTACGACTCTGTACGATCGACTTGAAGTCAAGTTGGGACGTTCATCTACCGCTGGCCGAGTTTGCATACAACAACAGCTATCAGTCCAGCATCCAAATGGCGCCGTATGAAGCTTTGTACGGCCGGAAGTACAGATCGCCCATTTGCTGGGATAAAGTCGGGGAACGACAGATACTTGGTCCGGAGCTGGTGGAGCAGACTGTGCTGAAGGTCAAGTTAATACGGAAGAGATTGAAGATAGCACAAAGCCGGCAGAAAAGCTATGCCGACACGTACCGACGTCCCCTCGAGTTCTCGGAAGGCGACCATGTATTCTTGAAAGTCATGCCCATGCAGAGAGTTTCCAGGTTCGGTACGAAGGGGAAATTGAGCCCAAGATTTGTTGGCCCGTTCGAAATATTGAAGCGAGTCGCCCCGGTAGCTTACCAAATCGCCTTGCCGTCTGCGTTGTCAGAGGTACATGACGTCTTTCACGTATCGCAATTGAGAAAGTACGTGCATGATCTGAGCCATGTTGTGGATTTGGGTAAGCTGGACCTGAAGGCGGACTTGTCATATGTCGAAGAGCCGGTACAAATCTTGGAGCGCAAGGATAAACTTCTCCGCAACCGTGCTATTCCCCTCGTCCGCGTCCTCTGGAGGAACCATTCGGTCGAAGAGTCGACGTGGGAGCTTGAGTCAGAAATGAAGGAAAAGTTCCCTTCATTGTTCTCGTAGATGTAGGTTCTATTTTAAGTTTCGAGGAAGAAACTTTTTCTTAGTTGGTTATGGTGTAGTGCCCCGTCCCTACATCGTGCCCCGTACTCTGTCCACGGGGTGCGCGAGAAAGGAACACTGTCGCTATCGATTCGGTCGGGACCGATAGGTCGGGATGGACTGAGTCGATCGAACGGAAACGGTTGAATTAAGATCCATTCTTCGTTATGGAATGTCTTCTTCGGAACCAAGTCCCATATTCAGCGGGCTGCGCCTCGAGGATTGACTCTGTGGCTGAGTCGGGAGAGACCTCCCGTTGCTCTGCTTTTCACGCCGCTTGCGTTGGTTTTGGCTTTGTTTTCTGAATGCGTTTTCATGAATGTTTTCGATGGTTTTTATGGCTTGCATTTCGAACTCGCATTTTCTATCGAACTCCTTGAATAATGTAGTGTTCTAATCGGTTGCTTGTGCAATTTCAGGTAATCGCGTAGGCGACGTCTAGCGCAGCCAACAAGTTCTCTCGCCGAAGTAACTCAAGGTGAGTGGCTGACCCTTCTCTTTTCGACCCCCTTCCTAGGTAAATCGAGAATGTTGTGCGAATGAAAGGATAAATGCAAGGGCACAAACACGGAAAAAAGGATTGAGTTTTTAAAGAGAATGTAGGCTATGTCTTAATAACTAAAAAGGAATATACGTCTTCACACGGTTATGGACAACTTGTCGACAAGGCGATAGTTTCCTCGAGCGGCAACCCGAGGCCACGGGATCGTTTTGGCCTAGGAGGAAATAGGGTATAGTCGTACATAAGATTTTAGCACAGGTTAAGCGAGGACTTGTAACGGAGCTAGCTACTTGCGTTGAAAGGATATCGATTAACAAAGCTATACGTTCAGGATGGCTTGTGATGCCAGTGACCAATCACACATACATTTTGCACTTTGCACTTGATATAAAAAATGTTAATAATTGACAGGGAAGAACATGGTAAGTTCTATAAGGCGCGGCGCGGTCCGCCGTGGGTAAGTTTCGACGTAAATTTCATTGCTTGTCATATGCTTGTTGAAATCCATTAGGATGGTTAGAAACATTCATACATTAAATCATATAAACTCTTCAACCAAATGAGAGATTGGAACTTAAATTTGCCACGCACCAGTACAAAGTGTAATGTACTGATCCTCGCTCTCCACGCAGGTACCCCGAATCCCGAAGGGCATGCCACTTAAATCTCAAGGCGGCGTGTACACTTTTGAAGCCTCGTCCGTGTAAAGGCTTGTTTCTGAATTCCTTTTGAAGACCCGCACTCAGTCCAAAAGAAAAGATGGCGGCTCGACTTCCCGCGATAGCAGGTGGAAATATATAATGGTTTTTGCTTGTATAAAGGGGTGTAATGTATGGAACGACTATCTCATCGGCGTTCATTTTGTAAGTCGAGTCATGTTGTAGCCCGCGCGGCAATGAATGTAATGAAGTCAATGTAAATGAAGTTTTACTATCAATAAAAAAATTTACTTCTATTTCAAATGTGTCAATCAATTTCTCTGTGTACTCTAACTTGATGTTGTGTTTCGGATAACCTTATGACTATGCCTTGTGCGATCGCAACTTAGGTTCGCACGGCATCACGCCAGGGGGAACTATCGATTCTACGAAATCGGGACGTGACAGAGTACAATATTGGGAATCGGATATGTCCTCCTGCGCTCCGATACCGTGTCTGAAACGTTGTCGCAGCGAAAACTTAGGCCAACCCACCTGAAATAACCAACCCCCGTCTAACAGACACCAAGCACAGATAAAGACAAGTATGTGGTTGTGACTATGTCACCTGGACAAATCTCAATCTCTATAACTCAGATGAAATTACAAGATTGACAAAAACTAATGTGCTCACCAACCCGTAGCAATCTCCCCTTGGATTAAGAGCAAAGTGCAGCAAATTGCGAAACTTTTTTGCCTCCACCCTCATCCCATATATATATGATGAGAAAAACCTATTTTAGATCATAATAGGATTTCTTAAATAGGAATGCCTCAAATAAGAATCCTACTACACCTAAAATAGCCCATCAACATCATATTTTAGATTATAATAGGATCTCTTAAATAGGAAACCCTAAAATGAGAATTCTATTATATCTAAAATAGTCACTAATTATGGACATCCAATTCAAATTAAATCAAATATTTAATCAAATTTGTACTCCATAAATATGCTATTACTAAATTCAGACTGGACTCCAACATACAAGTATTGTTCAAATATGACAATAATAGACACTCAAGGTCTGCCGGGAAAATCGAGTTTGGTGCAATGTTAACGATGATGCATTTATCTTAGATATTGATCTTTCTTGAGATAGAACTTACCGAAGAAATGTTGGATATGCACTATGGTCTATATTTTAGTACCATGGTAAGAACTTGGAACTTTTTAGTTTTAAGAGCTGAATTGTGGGAAGTTCAAGTTCAGCATTGTGTTTCTATGTTTAAGTTTCCATTTTTTTTCTCTCTTCCTTTTGTCTACCGTAGTCTTTGCCGAATTGTAATAGTTGTTATATGGATCAATAATTGGCATTTGGCATTATGATATTTTTGTAGCTTGATAATTACATATCTACTCATTAACATTCATGGACATGGAACATATCATTTATAGGCAATTATATTCGATTGAAAATTCTATAAAGTGTTATCTTTAATTTATTTTATACTTCCATGTTGCAAAACAGAAAATTAAACGTGACAAAAAATGCAGCTAAAATGCTAATATTGACACTGAGCAACGATAACATTGGAGATAGTATGCAAATGAGTTGTAGAATAAGTTTACAAGTCGATTCAATTTTGGATATTAAAACTGTTTGAGATTCAATTTTGGATATTAAAACTGTTTGAGATCTTTTATGAGCAGCGTGTAACGGCCCAAATGTTGCACCCCGCCCGAGGCCCAGTTGCATAACCTGTTCGCGGACCAAGGTTATGCGGGAAGCTTCCAGAACATTCTAGAAGATGACGGAAGGCTCTAGAAGATTGTGCATCTCTCCGAAAGGCCCAAGATCGTTCTAGGAGGCCCAAGAAGCTTCTGGAAGGCCCTTGAAGTTTCCTTTTATGTTGCTAGGGAATAATCCTGGAATATGCCATTCCAGTTATGGTAGATTGTAATAATCCTTGGAATATTCCTTCCAGGACTTTCTTTGTATTGCTCTACGAGCACTTATAAAAGGGGGAGGCTCTCATTTGTTCCTCACCACCTAAAATTGTAAGCATTCTCCAAGTCAATAAAGAGATTCTTATTGGTCCCATCTTTGCTCCACTATTCTAGTTTTCTTAGCGATCTAGCTAAGTCGGGACGGAAAGGCTTGCACGAGTCTTTGAGGAGAAAGACAGTGCGCCGCACGGGACAAAGTGCTAGCAAAAATACTAAGTCCGTGACAAGTGGTATCAGAGCAAAGGTTCGATCGCCGTCATGTCTTCGACCGAAGCCATCATCAACGATGAACCGGCACAACCCTCATCGCCTAAGGAGAAGACGAAGACCTCGAAGAAGGGCAAGGGCAAGGAACCGTTGCTGGAACGGGCTCTTGGCGAGTTGGCTGACCGGGTTGAGATGCTGGAGAAAGGCGTGACGGGCGTCGAGTATCAAGTGGAGCAGAACCAAATGGCTCACGAGGAATTCGCCGAAGGTTTGGAGGCGGATGTCGCCACGGCTATGACGGAGTTCCGAGAGCATCTCCGCGAGATGCAGGCCGAGTTCGAGGAGGAACGAAAGGCCACGAAGGCGGAGATTGCTGAACTACGCAAAGAGCTACAAACCAAGGCGGAGGTCCTCGAGAGGGCCATTGCTGGTGGTCCGACTCCGAGGAGGGAGTCGACGCAGAGGGCGAAGTATCCAGAACCCAAATCCTTCACTGGCGTACGGGACGCGAAGGAGGTGGATAACTTCGTCTGGAAAGTCGAGCGTTACCTGAAAGCGGTCCGCATCGAGGATGAGACCTGTCACGCCCCGACCCGGAATCACCCGAATCATCGTCCTCGCTGGGGCGTGATGCCGCACGAGCCTGGAGTTGCGCTCGTGCAAGGCAAGATAACAAGTTCTCAAATGGTTATCTTTTGAGTTGGTATTCACAACGAAAGGAAAACAGAGTATACGAAACAAATCTCTTTATTGATATTCGAAATCGGATTACAAGGCTTTCGATAGCCTAACAATATATGCCAGATTGGCTACAACACTCAGGTTCTCTCTTGCCCACAAAGGATTTCACCGTTCCATACATCATGCCTTCTATATCTCGGCCGCATCAATCCTGTTGCAAGTCCGAGCGTCAAGCGATCGCACGCTTCAATACGCCTCGGCATTCCGAGCCTCAACGCGTTCAAGCAACACTTCGCTTCGAGCAATCCATTCCCCGTGCCCTGCATAAAAGCTGGTGGGGGATCAGCACGTTCGTCCTCGCATGTGCCGATGAAAAGACTATCTTTCTAAACCGACATTTTAGTATTCATGTTGAAGCATGCAACTTAGCTTATGATCTTGCTATGTTCTCCTTAGGGTCAATTTCATGGCATATACGAAAACGTAAAGCATATTTAGCATGGCAAGCATGTTATTCAATTCGCGTAAGTAATCAGGCAAGCAAGCAATCTTCGTGTTTGATTCGTGGCGCGACTTACCAAGTCGACGCACTCGTCCCTTGCACCGACGCAAGGTGAATACGCCTATCTATTTTCCCTGTCATGTTATAAGTGCATCTCTATGCGGATCTATACGTGCACGATAAGAGTGTACCGCGCACCTTCGACCCAGGATCCGTCCGTACAAGATAACCGTACCTTGCACTTCCAACCCATCGCCCTTAGTAACTATATGAAGGTCACTAGCTTGTCACAGCTAGAATAGACTTATATTCGAAACATAAGACGATGTTAACTCCGTGCGGTTGCTAACCGTCAATCAGAGGCCACCGAAATAATCGCAGCAAGTGGCTTAACACACACATTCGCCATAAGGTCGCTAACCGTCTGGTCGATGTGGCGCCAACAATACTGAATACGAATCCCTCCTAGGCCGAACCGTCCCAGCGCCCTGGTGATCACGTTCGAGGGATTTGCCCATGCACGGGCTTTTATATCTTTAAGTCTATTTGACCATTTGACCATTTGGCCATGCAACGAATCTTATATTTCATACAACCAAGCAAGTTTGCTTATCGCTATTTCAATTGGCGCAACGCCTCAATGTTCACGTCGAACGCCCAAAGGCCATGAACATTTCGAAGGCACCATGCCGCGTCGACAGTTATGCCATATCCGTGCCACAACTGTTCTTCTCGTCGCAACGACGCCATCTTTTGTATGTATTGTGCAGCTGCGCACATTCGCCGTCTTTTGTGATCTCGTGCACGTAGGCACGTTTCGATCGTATATCAATTGTTCTATAACTTAGCATTCAATGTTCGGGGCTTGCGCGCTAGGGCGCTCGCCTATTGTCTTCCAATGTTCTAGCCGTTCTAACTCGTGCGCGAAGGCACGGTATGGTTCGTGCACTAAGGCACTTGCCGAGTACAGTTATCCCATGTTATTGCGGCTTGCGCACCGAGGCGCTCGCCTTAGCGATATCCAATGTTCCGTAGCGACTTGTGCATTTGATGCACATTTCATTCCAATTGTACTAGTTTAGTGTTCGACACACGTTATGATTTACTTCCGATCAGACCACGCCCGTGGCGTCGATAGGTTAACTTTTTAGCATACAATGATACATTTGACTTATCGAATGAAGGAGTAAAAAGAAGTCAATCCTCCCACCTTGAGTCGATTTGCCTTCGCCGTTTCGCCGAGCCGATGCGGCTCGATTCCCTATCTTTGTTGCACGGCCACTCTCCTGACTTAGCCATTCGAGCACTTCGTGCTTGTTGAATTTATACGTCCGGTTTGTCTTAGCGTGCCCAACTCTCAACCCATCGCAAGGCGTCGATTTGGTTCTGCGGACCCCTTACTAAATATTACCGAAGATCGACCTCTAATATTTTTGCGTCAAAGTATAACCTGCACACGAAACCAACTAAAATCAATACTTGCTTCGATTCGGACTTGCGCCTTGGTCGATTCGATTTCTTAGAATCTTCGAGCCGATTCAATGCACTCATCCTTCGGGGCAACGCGGCGCTTCGCATCGATTCACTCGATGCATTCTTAGGGACAAGGCAACTCTTCGCATCGACTTAGTTCGATGCGTTGCTCGGGACAACTTAGCCATCCGTATCGTTTTGCATCGATACATTCTTTCGGTCCACGCGACTCGTTGAGTCAACGCTTCAGCGTAATGTGCCGTGCGGAGCGGGGCATTACAGAATATACCACTCAAAACAAGGTTCGTCCCGAACCGAAACCAATACTAAATTTCCAAGGGTTTCATTAGATCGTTCCACGATCTCGTCTCACTATCATTTGGATCGTACAACTTAGTTTGGAATCATACACATATTTTAGGCGTCCCACCAATATATGCATTTCAGCCGAGCTCAGTTGTAAGATATCGGAACAACGCAAACACGCAACTCTTATTCTCGATAACTTGACATCTCGCATTCTCGATCGGACTTGGCTCTATTACTTGTTCTCGAAATTCTAGCGCACATGCATATTGATACATACGCGATCCGCCAACAAAAGTCAAGGCACACGACGCGATTCAAAAATCGCATTTCTCACTTTGTATGTTTCATATGGACTACCAACTCTATGCGTCGCGTCAAGCCATCACGCATCCGATCGCAACGATTCTTCGCAACGCCTTGCGTTCGATATCGCCATCCAACTATTTCCGAAGTCTCGCTTGCAACTTGTCTCGATACGATTTTCTTTGTTGACTTGCAAATGCATCAACATTCAGGGCTACGCCCGCTAGGTTACTTTCCAAGGCACCGTGCTTAGATTCTCCCGACGCAAGTTTAAATTGACATTGCATAAAGGCCACAATCTATCCGACACGAAAGTTTACATCAAGGCGATGGTGCTCAAGGCAACGATCGCCTTGACACGAATGTCTTAACGACGCGTTTTACATTCAATTTCCTAACGAGTAGGAATTCACTAGCCAAATTCCCAACTTACCCATCTCGCCACATCGAACAAGCTTTCGATTCACGCAAGCTCAATTGCAAGGTGAATCTGAATCTAACGACATGACTCGTAAGCCATTCCCTTATCGTTCCCTCTCGTGCATAGCACGTTACTCCCAATCTCCTAGACTTATCATCAACATGCACCGTGTTATATTTGTTATCGGTGCAATCCCATATACGATATCGCATGGGTCATCTTACGGTATGCAGCATTCAATTTGATTTGGCGGTCAAGTCTTCTAGGGTCAGCTGCCCCGAAGCTACGCTCGATAATTGTGGATCATTAACGAAGGACAGTTTTACTACGAACCATGCTATATCTTATTTCGGAACCAAATCACGTTCCGACGATTCTATACGAATACCCAATTTCGGACACAACCATTTCTATCGGCGCAACTTGATGCGCAACTATCCTCCGAGTCAAGTTATGCACTGCCGTCGATGATTCCGCAATTTACGGAACATCTACTCGTATCGAATTCGAGTCTATCTTATTCGCGGGTCGACACACGAAATGCTATACGCATCGAGCAATCGTCGATGACTTATAGTCTCGTCTCGATCAATCGTAAAGTTCACGATCAACCAGTCCGTTCTTTCTCGTATTGTTACTTACAAAATTCCATAGCACGAGGCACACTCTATTTTGCATTCTCACATCGCTTACGTTTCCTTACGTATCGATCTCGATACGCCGTATCCATTTCGATAACGTAAGGGTCAACTTTGAATCCGTTTCAACGTCAACTTAGTTCGCATCGCATACATCCAAGTTCGCAACGAACTTTTCCATACGCATCGACTTGTTCTCCGATTTTGCCGCATCCTGCTATACTTCGATCGCGTAACTGAGTTACCGATTATCCAACATCGAACCCTCAAGTCATACGATCTCGCCCTCTAAGTTTCGCGTATTTTCAGTCGTACTCAAATGAGTTTCGCCGTAACGTAACCAACTATTTCTTAGGCACGATTACTCCCGTCAACCAACTTTCTTACCGAAGTCGCACATCGTGCGATTCAATTACAATTCGCATCGCCTAACATTTCTATTGAAATTGCAAGTCGTGCGATTCGATTCGTAAGCTCGAGTATCCCTTTCCCGTCGATCCGATTATTGCATCAAGACATAATCGTTTCGCTAGTCTCGGTCGTCCGACCAACTTATAACTTTCGTCCGACGTATCGTTCATCGATACGAGTCTCGTCTTATCGTCCTAACCGATTTTCGAAGAACACTTGCATCAACATGCCGTCGTACAAATTTTCAATCGAGCCTCGGTACTCACCCGTCTGTTGCGGACAAACCTTCCGCAATACTCACAATACGCCGATGCAATTTATCGCACAAGTGGTATCCCATATACCCCTCGGAATCGAGTCATTCATCGCCTACGTGGTATAGCATATACCACTCGAAATCAAGCCATTTCCCTCGTACTATACTTAGTATAAACCGACGATCTCTTCCGACTTACGATTTCCGCAGTGATCGTGCATGATCACAACCGTAACTTTGATTTAAATCAAATCCGACACAATTCGGCCAATGCAATCATTTGCCAACACGAACTCGGTGCGCAACCGAACCGATCTCATTTTCTCGATTTATAACTTTTTGTTTTCTTCCGTTTGCATCTTGTGCAAATTTTATTATCGATATCCGTTGCATCTCGTGCAACAATTTTATTTTTGATACGCGTTGCACCACGTGCAACATTTTACCTTCGATACGCAAATGCACATCATACACAGACTTATCTTCGACATTCATTGCATCTCGTGCAACGATTTAACATTTCATTTTCGACATCCAAGTTAATGCTCAAATCCGTTTTAACACATTCCATATCAACTTTCTTCGACTTTTCAACACATCATTTACAATCAACGCATGGCAATTGCTGCAGCAACATTCCACGACTTTCATTGTATCGATGCAACCAACGTTTCTCGTATCGATCGTTGCAACCAACGAATATCTCAAATCCGAATTCACGACGTGTTGCATCCACGGCAACAATTCTCAAATTCGTATCTCGCAACTTGTTACGCTTTTAGCAACAAACCTTTTCCGACTTTTCCCAACGAACACCATGTAATTTCCAAACAACATGCGGCAAAATTACATGGTTGTATTAGACTTATTGTATGGAACATCCAGTGCGGCATCGAGTAGAGTCAAGAGTGGTTTCGATTGGTGGTGGGCAACTTTTCGAATGGAGATGAAGCAAACGTCCAGAGGAAATTGAGCCTAGAGCTCTGATACCAATTTGTCACGCCCCGACCCGGAATCACCCGAATCATCGTCCTCGCTGGGGCGTGATGCCGCACGAGCCTGGAGTTGCGCTCGTGCAAGGCAAGATGACAAGTTCTCAAATGGTTATCTTTTGAGTTGGTATTCACAACGAAAGGAAAACAGAGTATACGAAACAAATCTCTTTATTGATATTCGAAATCGGATTACAAGGCTTTCGATAGCCTAACAATATATGCCAGATTGGCTACAACACTCAGGTTCTCTCTTGCCCACAAAGGATTTTACCGTTCCATACATCATGCCTTCTATATCTCGGCCGCATCAATCCTGTTGCAAGTCCGAGCGTCAAGCGATCGCACGCTTCAATACGCCTCGGCATTCCGAGCCTCAACGCGTTCAAGCAACACTTCGCTTCGAGCAATCCATTCCCCGTGCCCTGCATAAAAGCTGGTGGGGGATCAGCACGTTCGTCCTCGCATGTGCCGACGAAAAGACTATCTTTCTAAACCGACATTTTAGTATTCATGTTGAAGCATGCAACTTAGCTTATGATCTTGCTATGTTCTCCTTAGGGTCAATTTCATGGCATATACGAAAACGTAAAGCATATTTAGCATGGCAAGCATGTTATTCAATTCGCGTAAGTAATCAGGCAAGCAAGCAATCTTCGTGTTTGATTCGTGGCACGACTTACCAAGTCGACGCACTCGTCCCTTGCACCGACGCAAGGTGAATACGCCTATCTATTTTCCCTGTCATGTTATAAGTGCATCTCTATGCGGATCTATACGTGCACGATAAGAGTGTACCGTGCACCTTCGACCCAGGATCCGTCCGTACAAGATAACCGTACCTTGCACTTCCAATCCATCGCCCTTAGTAACTATATGAAGGTCACTAGCTTGTCACAGCTAGAATAGACTTATATTCGAAACATAAGACGATGTTAACTCCGTGCGGTTGCTAACCGTCAATCAGAGGCCACCGAAATAATCGCAGCAAGTGGCTTAACACACACATTCGCCATAAGGTCGCTAACCGTCTGGTCGATGTGGCGCCAACAATACTGAATACGAATCCCTCCTAGGCCGAACCGTCCCAGCGCCCTGGTGATCACGTTCGAGGGATTTGCCCATGCACGGGCTTTTATATCTTTAAGTCCATTTGACCATTTGACCATTTGGCCATGCAACGAATCTTATATTTCATACAACCAAGCAAGTTTGCTTATCGCTATTTCAATTGGCGCAACGCCTCAATGTTCACGTCGAACGCCCAAAGGCCATGAACATTTCGAAGGCACCATGCCGCGTCGACAGTTATGCCATATCCGTGCCACAACTGTTCTTCTCGTCGCAACGATGCCATCTTTTGTATGTATTGTGCAGCTGCGCACATTCGCCGTCTTTTGTGATCTCGTGCACGTAGGCACGTTTCGATCGTATATCAATTGTTCTATAACTTAGCATTCAATGTTCGGGGCTTGCGCGCTAGGGCGCTCGCCTATTGTCTTCCAATGTTCTAGCCGTTCTAACTCGTGCGCGAAGGCACGGTATGGTTCGTGCACTAAGGCACTCGCCGAGTACAGTTATCCCATGTTATTGCAGCTTGCGCACCGAGGCGCTCGCCTTAGCGATATCCAATGTTCCGTAGCGACTTGTGCATTTGATGCACATTTCATTCCAATTGTACTAGTTTAGTGTTCGACACACGTTATGATTTACTTCCGATCAGATCACGCCCGTGGCGTCGATAGGTTAACTTTTTAGCATACAATGATACATTTGACTTATCGAATGAAGGAGTAAAAAGAAGTCAATCCTCCCACCTTGAGTCGATTTGCCTTCGCCGTTTCGCCGAGCCGATGCGGCTCGATTCCCTATCTTTGTTGCACGGCCACTCTCCTGACTTAGCCATTCGAGCACTTCGTGCTTGTTGAATTTATACGTCCGGTTTGTCTTAGCGTGCCCAACTCTCAACCCATCGCAAGGCGTCGATTTGGTTCTGCGGACCCCTTACTAAATATTACCGAAGATCGACCTCTAATATTTTTGCGTCAAAGTATAACCTGCACACGAAACCAACTAAAATCAATACTTGCTTCGATTCGGACTTGCGCCTTGGTCGATTCGATTTCTTAGAATCTTCGAGCCGATTCAATGCACTCATCCTTCGGGGCAACGCGGCGCTTCGCATCGATTCACTCGATGCATTCTTAGGGACAAGGCAACTCTTCGCATCGACTTAGTTCGATGCGTTGCTCGGGACAACTTAGCCATCCGTATCATTTTGCATCGATACATTCTTTCGGTCCACGCGACTCGTTGAGTCAACGCTTCAGCGTAATGCGCCGTGCGGAGCGGGGCATTACAAGACCGACAAGGTAAACACAGTGTCCCTATATTTTTCTGATGATGCTACGCTGTAGTAGCGACGCAGGTGCATTGATATAGAAAAGGGACTCTGCAAGATCGAGACTTGGGAGGATCTTAAGAAGGAGATCAAGTCTCAATTCTACCCGAAGAGTGTGGAGTATGTCGTAAGACGGAGTTTGCGTCAACTCAAGCACACCGGGACGATCAAGGAGTATGTGGCGGAGTTCACCCGCCTGATGCTCACCATTTCCAGTATGGGCGAAGATGATCGCATGTTCGCGTTCCTGGAGGGTCTACAACCATGGGCGGCACAAGAATTGCAGAGACAAGATGTGTCAGATCTGAACACAGCTGTTGCGGCAGCCGAGAAGCTGATGGAGTATCGACGGAGCGATGCCCCAAAGCCCAAGGAAAAGACCACCACCAAGTTCAATGGTGGGGGAGCGAAGAAGAACAACGAAAAGGGAGGCCCGCCGTCGAAGGACAAGCCGCAAGCAAAGCCTTCGACGGAGCGGAAGATCGAGTGCTATGTGTGCGGAGGAAATCACCTCGCACGAGACTGTCCGAACAAGGGCAAGAGGGTGAACGCAGTCCAAGGCGAGGAGGCCGAGGACCAGGAGCCTAAGAAGGGGGCTCATTGGGTGCCCTGCGCCTATTGAATGCTCTGAAGAGCAAGGCGGTAGTGTCCAAGACCCCGAATCGAGAGCTGATGTACGTGGACGTGAAGATCAACGGCCACAACACCAGGCGATGGTCGACACGGGGCCTACCCATAACTTTATCTCGGACACGGAGGCCCGACGCTTAGGTTTGGCGCTGGAAAAAGACTCAAGCACGATAAAGGAAGTCAACTCTGAGGCGCGCCCCGTGCAGGGGGTGGCCAAAGGGGTGAAGATCCAAGTGGAAGACTGGACGGGTGTCACCAGTCTCACGGCAGCACCACTGGACGACTTTGACATAATCCTTGGGATGGACTTCCTCACTTCGGCAAAGGCGGTCCCAATCACTACCAAAATACACTCATTTAGCGACGAATTATTAGCGACGGACTTATTCCGTCGGTATTAGCGACGGTTTCGTGGCCGCTCAGCGACTGCTTACCGACTACAATCCTTTGTCATTTTTATTTTAATTTTAGGGAGAGGAAAGGTCGCACATCCGTCGCTAGAGTGTCGGTGTTGTAGCGACGGAGTTTTCGTCGTCGCTACACAGTCGATTATTTTGGCAAAAATTGTGTAGAAAATTGGCGGGACATATTTTCGACGCCTTAGCGACGGATGTGCAGTCGACACTTATCCAAAAAGGCGACCGATTGGCGACGGTTTTTTACCAGTCGCTCGTCCGTCGCTAAATAAACGTTCCAGACTTTAAATGGAACGGCGAGGGGAACTTTTCGCATTCCCCCCAAATTCACTCTCTCTCTCTCTCTCTCTCTCCCTCTCTCGCCGGTGTCGGCTTCGGTGATCGGCGTCGGTGTCGTCGTCGGCGTCGGCGTCCTCTCCTCTCTCTTTCCCGAAGGTAATCCCTTCCTCTCTCTCTCGATCTCTCTCTCTCTCTCTCTCTCTCTCTCTCTCGGTTATAGGGTCTGGGCGGCGCGATTGGGGCTGGGCCGTCCGTGGCTTGGCGGCTGGCTTGGGTCGGGGACTGGGCGGTGGGCTTGGGGCGGAGGCGTCGGGGTCTGGGAGGCGGGCTTGGGGTTGGGGCGTCGGGGGCTGGGCGGGGACGTCGGAGTCTGGGAGGCTGGCTTGGGGTTGGGGCGTCGGGGGCTGGGCGGCTGGCTTGGGTCGGGGTCTGGGCGGTGGGCTTGGGACGGAGGCGTCGAGGTCTGGGAGGCGGGTGGGCTTGGGGCGGCGGGCTGGGCGGTGGGCTTGGGGTTGGGGCGTCGGAGGCTGGGCGGCTGGCTTGGGTCGGGGGCTGGGCGGCTGGCTTGGGGCGGGGGCGTCGGCGGGTACGTCGGGGCTATTTGCAACCGACGCACATCCATAAGCACTCTTCATATATATATGCAACCGAACTACTGGGCGGCGGACTTGGGGCGGCGGGCTTTGGTCGGGGGCGGCGGGTGGCTTTGCTTCTCAAATTCATCTGAGTTTATATATTGGCTAAATAATGTGTTATCCATATTGGGTGTTCCATTAGTTTGGTGGTGTCACTACAACAAATATGGCCTACAATAGCAGTTTTTTTATAGTGTTCAAGTGTCCCCGCTATAGAATGTTATCAACAATAGTGTTCTTTCTGCAATGTTGTAAAAATATCTCTCTATAGCGTTTCCTGAATGCTGTAGAATCTATAAAATTTATCTATTGAATTTTTTTTCTCTTAAAAAGTTGGCTACAACAGCTAGTTTTTGCCAATTTTTTGGCGGCCAGACAACAGCTCTCCACGAAAAATTTGGGGCCAAAAAATTTGGGGCCAATTTTTTTGGCTTTCCCTCTCTAAGTTGGCGGTCACAGCAAACTCCCTCTTTTATTCTCCCATTCTTTCTCTCTCTCTCTTATTCTTCCATTTTCCTTTCTCTTTTCTACTCTCCCTCTCTAAGTTGGCGGTCACAACAAAGGTGACGTTCTCTCTCTCTACATTTTTCTAGGGTTCTTCAACTTTTCCCCAATCTCCATCGTCGGTATTGCTCTCTAATCCCCTAATTCTCACTGCTACTTTGCTTAAAGTTCTCATTTGGTTAGGGTTTGCTTGATTCATCTCTTCCTCTCTACGAAAAATGTGATATTTAGGGTTTTTATGCTTATTTAGCGGCAGATTCTTCTCGATTTATAGAAATTATTATATGAAATCGAGTTTCGAGTAAAAAATATTGTGTTTGAACAAAAATCTAGCCATATATGAAGTGAATGTAGAAACTAAATGTTTATTCTAGGAGGCGTTTGGTGCAAAAAGAACTTTTTTGGTGATTGATTCATTACTTTGTTGTCATAGTCCTCTAGACAAGTTAATTTACTGTATAATTTCAGAATTTTTATGTGCTCGTAATTTTATTTGGAAAGAAAAGGGATTTAAGCTAATAGTATTTGGGATTTGCTCGCTTTATTTTCTATCTGTAAGGAAACTGCGATTTTTAGGAGAGTTTTTGGGTGTTTGACGGTCGATTCTTCCTGATTGGGTCTGAGTGGAATGTCTATTAGGGAAATTAATTTTTCAAAATTCCAATTTGAGGTAAAATAATGTGCTTGAACTAAGAAAGTAAAAGTTTAATCTAGGAGTGTTTGGTGCACAAAGCACTTTTTTGGTTATTAATTGATTTTCTTTATCATAGTTCACTGGGTAATGGCCAATCTGGCAATGTCATAATCAATTGACACGTGATTAGAACTTTTATAAAGAAATCGAGGATTTAATCTAATATTTGGTGTGAGAAACATTGTTTAGAAGCCTTCCAAAGGTCATTACGACTGAGTAATAGTTGGTTGGAAAGTGGTTCCACTCATGGGGTTATTATATTTTCTTCATTGTATCTTGAAATATTGCAAGGACTCATGAATAAATGGTCTTTTCTATGCAACATCAGTCAAAATGGTTATATTTTTATTTAATAATTTTAATTATGGGTGTGATGCACATGATCCCCTCAAGGTTTGCAAAATAAACAAAACTCCCTAGTTGTTATGATGTTAACTTTATGAAAGTTAGGGACACGTTAGGTCTTGAGTTGTCCCCTGGAACAACTAATGAGGTGCCTACGTCATACTCTCGAAAGGGATGACCTAAATAATCTTATTAAATTAAAAATATTTAGGAAGCTTCTAAGATTGCAAACGATTCCTTAACATTTTTGAAATGATATGATTCTAATGTAAGTTTCTACCGAAAGCACTAGCAACATCAATTATTATTACTAGATGGAAATCCACTTGGTTAACGTCATCATCAGACATGGTTGCACCTGTTCCTTCACCCGGGAAGACACATGTAAGGCTTTGTAAAGATAGCTCAAGCTCCCAACAAGCCATCACTGCTTCCATTGCATGAACACAAACATGATGCTGCAGTTTTCTTTGAAAGAATAGAGTAGTAGGACATAACGTGTCTGCCCATTAGGCAAGTCTCTTTGATCATTTTTGTTCATCCAGCAAGCATAATGGTTCTTGACTAATGAGACTGTGTTTATGAGCCTGACATCTCCATTAGACCCCAAACATCTGACACATGTTATTCTCCAGCAAAACCCTTTGCTTTCTCCATGACCTCCTGTTAGAAGCAAAATAACTATGGCAAGGACGTTTAGGTTGAAGATACAGAAAGGGTTTGAGATGTTCTTGTTTTTACTATTCAATTCTAGTGTTTGAGATGTTCTTATTTTTACTATTCAATTAACGAAGGGATCTATGACAAGGACGTTTAGGTTGAAGATACAGAAAGGGTGCTTGTAAATCTAGTTGTATAACATGTGCTACTTGATTTGTTTCCACTGGATCAGAATATTTTCCAGTTAAATTGTACCACTTAATCTATTATCTTGTTGTTTCTTTTGAGAATATATTTTCCTGTTCGAGAGAACTTCGTCGTTGATGTGGTTAGATATATAGTTTCAACCAATTCTATACAATTGCTGAGCATGCCTTCAATCCTATCTAAGAAGCAGCACTTTCCTTTCCTCTTCTATACAATAGCCATATATAATTTACTTGCTATTCAACCTTTTCCATTTATCTCCTCTGGAATTGGAGATAACATTGTATCACATGTATATTCCTGTGTTAATATTTTTTGTATGGACGCCTTTATTTGCAGCTCACTTTACCTGGGGAATATCGTGTACGCCTCACCAAAATGGTTAGTTAATTTCATAGCTTTTGCTCTTAAAACAGCCTGATTGATCTAAATTCTAAAACTAGGACTTATTATCTTGCACTTGTGACATACATACTTGTATAATGCTTACTCGTAAAAATTTGGCTGGATTGATCTTTAAATAGTGATTTAGTGACTATTTTATCAGAATTGAACACTGGAAGCTTTCCTGTGTGACATCATAGCTAAAATGTGAAGTATATAGTCTGAGTTGAATCTTTTAAGCTCTTTCTAACATGCTTATACCGAGTGATTTGGATCTTTGAACATTTTTGACTGGTGGCGGAGGAACAAACTTGTGTAATTGGAGCAAAATAACTGCTTGAACATCAAACTGTCTTAGTACACTTAGAGAAGTTTCTTTTTTTCTTTTTTAGTTTTATAATATTGGGAATGGCTATGAGAATATTTGTCTTAATAAGAATAATTGCCCAAGTTAGGACCCGTTGGCTCAAGCCGAAATGTATAAGGAGACTTGATTCTTATGCATCATTTTGTTATGTTTAGCTGTATGATCACATGAGGAATGGTTTATAATATTATTCCTATACAAATGTATGCTGATTCTGAAAAGCAAACCAAATGGTTGCATGTATGATTATACATATGCATATTACTTTTCAGGAGGGTGGATTGGATACTTTTCATATGACACTGTGCGGTATGTGGAGAAGAAAAAGCTTCATTTCTCCACGGCTCCTGAGGATGATAGGAACCTTCCTGATGTTCACTTAGGTCTCTACAGTAATGTTATAGTATTTGATCATGCGGAAAAGGTTTCTTCATTTTCATCAGACTTAGTGCACTTAAGAGAGCTAAGATGCTATTAACTGCTTTGTATATACCCATTCAGGTTATTTCAATGCATTTTCTGATAAAATATCTGAAAATTTTCATTAGGATAACCTATGTAGATTTATTACAATTATGCTAAGCCTACTGTAACAAATCTATGTTTTGCAGTGACATAAATTGGTAAAGGATTGGATTGGTTAATTAAGAACAAGTTGAAGAAGGAAAATTAAGAAAAATAATTGGAAGTCTTAATTGCATACATCATGTTATGTAATTGAATACTAATATCCATGTTCAAAAATAATTGTTGCATACATCATTGTTTCATTTGGGATAAACCAAATTCATATGAAATATAATGTCATTTCCACCACACTGTCATCTATCACTGTTGCTGTCATGGTCATATAATTTATCCAAAAAAATGCTTACCAAATTGTTGTCAATAACTTTCAATTTGACCCATTAGTTGCTAATAACCTCTGATTTTGTGGACAAGGACATGACAGAGACAGTGTCTCAGTGTCTGACATGACATTTCTCCAGAAATAGATACAAGGTGACTGCATATGTATGTCTCTGCAGATATACATAAATTAATATTGATTTATATATGGTTCAGTTTTTGTTTGCATATTGAAGTTCTTAAAGAGAAAGTGGGCAAATTGATATTTATCAGATGGTTCAACTATGCCTTAATATACACTTTTCTTTTTACTTTATAAAAACGATCAGGTACAATCCTGGCGACAACAGCTACTACTTGTATCCTAAAAGTAAAACTTAAAGAGTTTGTATAGAATACTGAATGCCTTCGCCAGCAATATCGTGATGCTAAAATGATGCTTGCTAATTGCTATAGCCTCAATCAATTTTGAGTTATATTCTTCAATATATGCTGTCAATCTTCTTTATGTGACTGCTCTCTTCTTTTTATCATACTTAGAATGCAATACGAATTTCCTTTTTTTTTTCACTGACAGTGAAGGAGACGAAGCAAAGAGAAACTTTGAGCATCTTTCTCTTCAAGTGTACAAAGCTGGGATAATGGAGATGAAAGAAAATTTGCCATTTTTTCCTTTCCGGGCCATGATGTTCTTGCAAACTGAGGAAGGACACTCGAAAAGTTCACTTTCAGGTCAATTTTATTAGTCTTCCTCATTGTATTGAGTGAATGTTTGGTCGTAAATAGTTCCAAGATGCTCTACTCAGTGTTCTCTATGATCTATTGAAGTAATTTAAAAGAATGTGTAACCTCTGAGACTTGTTGTTCTAAATAAATTTACTTATCTCCGCCATTTCTCCATCAGCTGACATGAGAGCCTTATGTTAACTGGGTGAAGGGATTTCACAAAGATTTTCACTTGAAAACACTAGGACTTAAATTATATCATCAGTAAACAAGAATACATCCAGTTACTCCAGGAACTTTATATCTTCTGCTCAATCTATATTGAGACTGAAACTATCATCTGACTTCTTGTATGCCACTACTGTCAACTGTTTCGATCATTGATTTTTTGTGTAAGTATATTTAGGTCATGTTTGGTTCTCGAATTTAAGGAATCATAAAAGGAGAGGAGTTCATTTCCGTTGCGTACTCATTAGTATCCTTTGTTTGATATGCCACTATTGTTAAGGTCATGCCTTCTCCTCTAGCACTCACTTCATTGTTCTTTGTCAGGAATGCATGATGGGTTTTTTTTTCCTCTCTTTTCATTTAATGGAGAGAAGCAGGGGCGGACGAAAGTAAAGTTTTTTTTTTCAGCTGGAGCAAAATTACATTAGCTGAAAAAATCTTAAGCAAAAAAGATAGATTCTATTAATATTCAGACTTGTACGCCTAGGCACAAGACTTCCCATAATTTATATATTAAACTTTAACTCTATTGTAACTATCAAGTTTCTTAGTATCGGCTATATTTCTTTCTCCTTCGTGACTGTTGGACGAGTACAATAAATGTTATTTCTCCTCTTGACTGTTGGACGAGTACATTGAATTTATTCTATTTGAACCTGTAGTTGTCTAATGGTTGAGCATGCTGAGAGTATCTTTGAGTGAGATCGGAAACCTTCTTAGCCACTGCGTACATTAAAACCTTCTTGCACTTTACTTCATGTATTACACTGCTTTACATAACACTACTGTCCCTGCAATTCACATTTAACACACTGCATGCCTCCTTAGCCACTGAACATATTGTATTCGCTATTGCGTATTTAGTTCATTTTATGGTGTCAAATATTTCTATCTTATTTTTTATATCATAATGTGTTTTCTTCTTAATTTTGTGTAGGTTGGCGTATATGTTTTTGATGGTTGTGGATAGCTGCTAGAAGGAAAGAGGCGATCGACCTATTTTTTGGCCTATAGATATTTGTAAATGGAATGGTTTATTTTGGACTACAGATACTTTGTAAATGGAATGATTTATTTTGGCGTACAACTACTTTTTCTACATCTTGAATGTTTTAATGACTACTACTTTTTGTACATCTTGAATGTTCTAATGAAACATTGGCAAATCTTTACTATATCTTGATTGATCGAAATGCAAGTTGCGATTGAAATTGTTTGCGATTATTGTTATTTATATGTGATACAAAACAGGTTATGAAATATGAAATTTTGTAGCAGATATGAAATAATATGAAATTCTGTAGCAGGTTTATAGCACTCAAAATGTCTAAATTGCTACTACCACGATAGCATATGATGAACGCTATAATAAATAAACTATAAATCATCCACAGCATTCACAAAATGCTATAAATAATCCACAACATTCACAAACGCTATAAGTAATCCACAGCACTCACGAACGCTATAAACTATCTACAACATTCTAGAATGCTATAAAGTATTTACAGCATTCAGAAACGCTATAAACCATCAACAGCATACACGAACGCTATAAATCTTCTACAGCATTCATGAACGCTATAATGTTATAGCGTTCACATGTCTGGACATACTATAGCGTGGGCGATCATAGCAGACAGAATCTGCTATAGAAGGCTTTCTATAGCGTTCTGCGCATGCTATTGTAGGCCATATTTGTTGTAGTGTGTTTGGATTAGTAAATGTGAATATATATGGGGTTTGGATTCATGGTGTATATGTTCACTGTCTCAAGGACAGTGCGAGTTCTATCAGATGTGTGCTTCTGTATAGATGTATATATCTATACATCTAGCTGTGATATACATATGTGTATGTGACAATCTCAGTTAGCGACGGACTAGTTACCGGTTAGCGACGGATATTTCCAGCTCCATTAATTGCATTAATCTACGGTACGACATGGTGACGGATATTCCCTGCAGCCATTCGACTGGCGAGGCAGAAACTATGTTGCCGTAGATAAAGTTGCCTGTCCTCCGACCCTCATCCCTCGGCAATGATGATACGACGACCTATCACTATATCTTATATAGTAGTAGATGATGTCTTAGTATTACATTAGTGAGTTCATCTTGATTATGTTACATACGTCCTTCAGATACTAGATACGATAAGGTTAACATATACTACATGATATGTATACAGAATATAGATGATTCACACTAATGTATGCTAGAATGAATCTTGGGTTGTGTTCTGAGCCATCCGTTCTCACACTTAAAACACATAGGGATTAGTAGTGTGAGAGCGCCAGAGAGAGTGAGAGCGCCGGAGGGGGGAGGAGAGAGAGAGTAAAATGGTACGACATGGTGAAGTAGTACTGTATTTTGGCTCCAGTTCCAGCTCTATTTGATCTACGGTACGACATGGTGATCAGGACATAGTACCTGCAGCCATTCGACTGGCGAGGCAGAAACTATGTAGCCGTAGATAAACTTGACTGTCTTCCGACCCTCATCCCTCGGCAATGATGATACGACAAAAAATCGGCGTCGGCGGCGTTCTCACACTTGGCAAAAAATTGAAATTTTTATACTTTATCGACTTTCGAAAATGTACTCAAATTACATGATGGTTCCTTTAGTTAGCTTGCTTCTGTTACAATTATATTATTTGTGACTATCGATCTTACCAGATGGCACCCATGACCCGAGGAGCGGCACGTCGTTTGAGGATAACAGTGAATGCTGAGGTGGCTCCTCCTACAGTTAAGGAGGAAGTGGCACCGGTTGCTAGTGAGACCGGGAGTTCTATTCATCCAACACCGGTAGCTAGTGAGACCGAGAGGACTCTTCATGCAATCCTTGCAATGGACGACAGCTCTCCTCACGCCAAAAATCTCGCTTTTTCGAGGTGGTTACGTGAACGTATCACTGAGCGTTTGCGTGAGCAGCGTGGTTCTCATTAGCTATTAGTACTTATTTGTATTGGACTATTTGTATTGGGTTGTTTTTGTATTAGACTATTTGTATTGGACTACATATTGAGTTGTTTTTGTATTAGACTATTTGGATTGGACTACATATATGAACTAGAACTGTGTTAATCTCTGGATTGTATTGGACTACGACATGGTGATCAGGACATATATAGTCCCTGCAGCCATTCGACTGGCGAGGCAGAAACTATGTATCCGTAGATAAAGTTGACTGTTCTCCGACCCTCATCCCTCGGCAGTGATGATACGACAACCTATCACTAGAGGATACTCTGAGAGATCCATCTGTGTAGGACGTATACTCTGAGATATCACCTTTACAAGAATGATATCAGTAGTGGGATCGAGTGTTGGATGAGATACTATCAGAGTATACGTCCTACTCAGATGGGTCTCTCACCGTTACTATTTTTTTCTGACAGCAAGGTGGATGTGCTCCGTCAACAGATTCTTTCTTCGAGCCAAAACTTTGCCCCGGAGCTCAAGTGAACATCCTTCGTGTAGAGCTCTAGTGAGAGGTTCCTGACAGCATGGTGGCCTCCTTTGTCAAAGTATCCGTGCTCATCCAACATTGGTTGTGGGACGAACACGGATACTTTAACAAAGGAGACCACCATGCTGTCAGGAACCTCTCACTCGAGCTCTACACCAAGGATGTCCACATGAGCTCCGGGACAAAGTTTTAGCTCGGAGCAAGAATATGTGGACGGAGCACATCCACCATGCTGTCAGAAAAAAATAGTAACGGTGAGAGACCCATCTGAGTAGGACGTATACTCTGATAGTATCTCCTCCAACACTCGATCCCACTACTGATATCATTCTTGTAAAGGTGATATCTCAGATATACGTCCTACACAGATGGATCTCTCAGAGTATTCTCTCCGGTTGGGTTGTGTTCTGAGCCATCCGTTCTCACAGAGGGTCCTATTTTGGATTCTATATTTTGTATTTTGGTTTCTGTATTTTGTATTTTGGTTTCTGTATTTTAATCTACGGTACGACATGGTGATCAGGACATAGTCCCTGCAGCCATTCGACTGGCGAGGCAGAAACTATATAGCCGTAGATACGATAATTGGTGTACATTAAAATCGTATGTACATATTTGGTCTATGTGATTCTTGGATAATTGGTGTGCATTATATATTGGTTTGGTTTATGCATATTTTTTCTCAGTTACCGACAGACTAGTGATCAGGACATAGTCCCTGCAGCCATTCGACTGGCGAGGCAGAAACTAGGCAAGTAGCCTTAGATAAAGTTGACTGTCCTCCGACCCTCATCCCTCGGCAATGATGATACGACAACCTATCACTATATCTTATATAGTAGTAGATGATGTCTTAGTATTACATTAGTGAGTTCATCTTGATTCTGTTACGTCCTTCAGATACTAGATACGATAAGAACATATACTACACCATATGTACAGAACATAGATGATTCATACTATTGTATGCTAGAATGAATCTTGGCTTGTGTTCTGAGCCGTCCGTTCTGATCAAGCATCTTCCTTCTCCTCGTCCTCCACCTTGGCTCTGAACAAATCTGCTCCTCCCTCCACTTTCCTTCTTCTTATTTGACTCTCTCAGCAACATATGACATCCACCTCAAGTGTAGAGTCGGAGGAGAAGAAGTGGACAGGAAGAGAAGGGAAAGCAGCACAGCCGGCGGCATGACCCGGAGAAAGTACAGAGGTTTTCTTCAACAGCCGTAGGAGAACTATAAGGATATATCTTTTTAGCGACATGTCATCTTGTCAAAGACCCTTCATGTGAATATCATGTTACCGCGGTGTCGGAAGACTAACATGTCATAAGTTTTTAAGCCGTGTGATATAATCTTCCCAACTCTTTCCTCCTCTGTAGTAATCTTGCATTATTACATAGCAGGAAAGAGTTTTGAGGATTATGTCAAAACACACGGCTTAGAGTCTCGCTTGACATGTTAGTCTTCCGATACCGCGGTAACATGATTGTCACATTAAGGGTCTTTGACAATGTGATATGTCGCTAAAAAGATATATCCTTATAGTTCTCCTACGACTGTTGATGAAAACCTCTGTACTTCCTCCGGGTCATGCCGTCGGCTGTGCTGCTTCCCCCTCCTCTTTCTACCCACTTCTTCTCCCCCGACTCTACACTTGAGCTGGATGTCATATGTTGCTGAGAGAGTCAAATAAGAAGAAGGGAAGTAGAGGAAGGAGCAGATTTGTTCAGAGCCATGGTGGAGGAGAGGAGAAGGAAGATGCTTGATCAGAACGGATGACTCAGAACACAAGTCAAGATTCATTCTAGCATACATTAGTGTGAATCATCTATGTTTTGTACATATGGTGTAGTATATGTTCTTATCGTATCTAGTATCTGAAGGACGTAACAGAATCAAGATGAACTCACTAATGTATGCTAGAATGAATCTCGGGTTGTGTTCTGAGCCATTCGTTCCGATACTTGGCAATTAAGCCATTCGACTGGCGAGGCAGAAACTATAAGGCTACTTGCACGTTCTTCCAACTTTAAATTACAAGATTACTATATTAGGTTAAATAAATCACTAACCTCATCACGGTGAGTCTTGGTGTAGCACTCAAATGTGGGGCACCTGTAATCTATGTGAGTTCATCTTGATTCTGTTACATCTTTCAGATACTAGATACGATAAGAACATATACTACACTATATGTACAGAACGTAGATGATTCACACTAATGTATGCTAGAATAAATTTTGGGTTGTGTTCTGAGCCATTCGTTCCCATACTTGGCAATTAAGCATGTGAAATAGAACTGATTATGTTTAGTTTATCTTACGATACAGATTTTCACATCCAAATTGAAATGGATCGTTACTTCGTTGATCGTACATGGGTGTACTATAGCGGATCAACCTCCTGGACCGTAGGTACTTATAAGTATTGACCGTATCGGATTAGTATCGATCTATCGTTTTGGTATGGGCCGTATCGGTTGGTACTGGTCTTAGCAAATTGGTATCGTCCTATCCGATATGTATCGGCCGTATAGCTAGGATTCATATTGGCCTTATCGATTTGGTATCTGTCATATCCGATAGGTATCGGCCGTGTTGGATTATTATATACCATTTCGGATTAGTTTCGTAGAAGGTTTAGTAACAACTGTACTTGGATTTCTCTCTTCTAGAGCTAGATTACCATTGCAAGAGAGTCACGAGAGCGTAAATGGCCAGTTACAGAACATACATACTTCCTTTTCAATCTCGCTTTTCCTGATGGAAAAGGAAGTATGTATGTTACTGTAACTGGCCAATCACGATCTGGTGATTCTCTTGCAATGGTATTCTAGCTCGAGAAGAGAGAAATCCAAGTACAGTTGTTACTAAACCTTCCATGAAACTAATCCAAAATGGTATATAATAATCCAACACGGCCGATACATATCGGATATGACCGATACCAAATCGATAAGGGCAATATGAATCCTAGCTATACGGCCGATACATGTACATATCGGATATAGGACGATACCAATTTGTTAAGGCCAATACCAATATGATACGTCCTATACCAATCCGATAGACCGATACAGGCTTGATACACTAGATACTAAGTACATCTGGCCTATACCAGCGGATCCACAAATTACTGCACGATAGGCCCAACGACTCCAGTTACATCCGGTTATTGGTGAGTACATGATTACATAGTAATTCTGTTAGTCTTGTGATACAGATTTTTACTCATGCTACCAACGTCACAACTTTTCCAGTGCTGCTCCCTCTAATGATGATGAACGCAAAAAATCAACGTCACAACTTTTATAACTTGAGTAAATTTCTTTACCCTATATGAAAATTTCTGTTGTCAGAAAGATGGCTCCTAGGACTCGTCGAGGTGGTGCTGCTAGTCGAGGAAGGGGTCGAGGCAAGAAACCCTTGGAGGTCGACACGGAGGAAGTCTCCGTCGTCAAACAAGAGCCGGTGACTGTTAAGGAGAAGGTGTTACCAAAGGTCGAGGTCAAGAAAGAACCGATGACCATCAGGGAAGAGATTGCTCCCAAGCTTGAAGCTAAGGAGGAGCCACCGTCAGAGAGTAGTAGCATCGGGACCGACCCTCCTGTCCCTACAGAAGACCTCAACCAGATTGAGCCTTCGTATGCAAAGTGGCTGATAGAATGGTACATGCCTCAACGCAACTATCATCCCTGGCTGTGAGAATTTATCGTCTGACTTGTGGTCATTGTTGAGGCGAAAGTCGATTTTCCTATGTGTTTTGGAATATTTGTGAAAATTTTGGAATATTTGTGTTATGATCGGTCGCCAGGATTGGATATTAGGTTACTGTAACTGGCCAACTCTTTCCTATGTGTTTTGAAATATTTGTGAAAAATTTGGAATATTTTTGCAATGATCGGATTATAACGATGGATATTAGGTTACTCTTCCGGATAATTGATGTCTATTTTATATTAATTTGGTTTGGTCTATATGATTCTTGGATAATTGGTGTGCATTAAATTCGTATGTGCATTACTTGGTCTATGTGATTCTTGGATAATGTGACTGCATTATATATTTGGTCTGTGTAATTGTTGGATAATTGGTGTGCATTATATATTGGTTTAGTTTATGCATATATTTGTGAACAGGGAAAGTGCTGCAATTTTTTTCCCAAAAAACCCAGTTAGCGACGGACTAGTGACCGTGTAGCGACGGATACTCCCAGTTTCTGACGGGTTGTCGACGGGTAATCCGTCGCTATCTGGAGTTTTTAAAATGTTTCCAGGCAGCGACGGGTTATCGACGGATTATCCGTCGGCAACGTTCTGGTGGTATAAGCTTCGACGGACTAGCGACGGAACGGCCGTCGCCAGGGCGACTGGTAGACAGCCGCTAATCAGGCGCTCTAAATAGTGACGGCGTAGCGACGGCAAATCCGTCGACATGGTTCTGGAAATGCATGACATTTTCAGAACCATGGCGACGGATAATCAGTCAGCAATCCGTCGCTGTGGCGTCGCAGTAGCGACGGTTTAGCGACTACGATTCTGTCGCCATGGTGCTGGAAATGCCAAGCTTTTCCAGAACCTGCTCGACGGATAGTCCGTCAGAAATCCGTCGCAAAGCGGTCGTTAATTACCGACGACTTGCGACGCATTAGCGACGGAATGATACAATCTGATACGCTGTTACGACGGGTTACCGACGGAAATGTACGTCGCTATAGCCTACACAGTTCAGTACTTAAAAGCTGAAGTGGACGACAGTCCGTCGGACATCCGTCGCTAAGGCTTCGTATTCTAACGTCGAATATCCGTCGCTAGTCCGTCATGTGACGACAACTTAGCGACGGAAGGTTATTAGCGACGAGCTGATTGCCGACGGATGTTTTTGGCCAATATCCGTCGGTACTCGGTCGCTAATTGTATTTACCGTCGTCTTAGCGACGGATGTGGCCGTCGCTAAAACGATAAATTTTGGTAGTGAATGCCACATCTGGGAGTCGTCGGGATCATGGAGGAGAGCTCTCCGTGCATGGTGACAACTGCACGAGGCGAGCTTGCGAAAGGGAAGGCTCTCTCCGTATTACAACTCAAGAAGAGGATGCGACACGGAGAGATGACTTACCTTGCTGTGCTCAAGACGGAGGAGGCGCCCGTGCAGGGGGATCTTCCGCCTGAGATCGATGACGTCCTTGTGGAGTTCGGGAACGTCATGCCGAAGGAGTTGCCGAAGAGGCTACCTCCGCGGAGGGAGGTAGACCATGCCATCGAGTTAGAGCCGGGCACGAAGCCGCCCGCCATGGCTCCATATCGCATGGCCCCGCCCGAGCTGGACGAGTTAAAAAAGCAGCTCAAGGAGCTGCTGGACGCAGGATTCATCAGACCGTCAAAGGCCCCGTATGGTGCACCGGTGCTGTTCCAGAAGAAGAATGACGGAACCTTCATTTGTGCATCGACTATCGTGCACTAAATAAGGTAACCGTCAAGAACAAATATCCCATCCTGTTGGTGGCGGACTTGTTCGACCAATTGGGAGGCGCGAGATACTTCTCCAAACTTGATCTGCGCTCGGGGTATTATCAAGTCAGGATTGCGGAGGGCGACGAAGCTAAGACGGCATGCGTGACGAGGTATGGCGCATATGAGTTTATGGTTATGCCTTTTGGTCTAACAAATGCTCCTGCAACTTTTTGTACTTTGATGAACAAGCTCTTTCATCCCTACCTGGATCGGTTCGTCGTGGTCTACCTCGACGACATCGTCGTGTACTCAAACACGATGGAGGAGCACATCGAGCATTTGAAGACTGTCTTCCAGGTGCTAAGGGAGAACGAACTCTTCGTCAAGCGAAAGAAGTGCTCATTCGCACAAGAAGAGGTGTCGTTCTTGGGGCACTGGATCGGGCGTGGTAAGATATGGATGGATGGCGCAAAGGTCCAGTCCATACGGGAGTGGGAGGCTCCCACCAAGCCGACGGAGCTGCGATCGTTCCTTGGCTTGGCGAACTACTACCGGCGGTTCATCCGAGGATATTTCGCCATCGCAGCGCCTCTGACCGATCTGCTGCGGAAGGATCGGGCATGGAGCTGGACGCCCCGATGCGAGGAGGCATTCGAGGCACTGAAGCGGGCTGTGACGGAGGAGCCAGTCTTGTCTCTACCGGACTACTCCAAGGCGTTCGAAGTGCACACGGACGCATCCGACTTCGCCATCGGTGGGGTGTTGGTGCAGGAAGGACACCCCATCGCGTTCGAGAGCCGCAAGCTGAATGATACTGAGCGGCGCTACACGGTGCAGGAGAAGGAGATGACCGCGATCGTGCATAGCTTGAGGACATGGCGGCACTACCTCCTCGGCACCAAGTTCGTGGTCATGACGGACAATATTGCCACGAGCTACTTCCAGTCCCAGAAGAAGCTATCTCCGAAGCAGGCGAGATGGCAAGATTTTCTAGCCGAGTTCGACATGGTGTTGCAGTACAAACCCGACAAAGAAAATCAGGTGGCCGATACGCTTAGCAGAAAGGCCGAGCTCGCATCTGTGTGCTTGCTCAAGGGGGACATTCTGGACCGTGTTCGAGTGGGAATCATGGAGGACCCACTAACACTGGCCATAGTGAAGCTTGCCAAGGAGGGCAAGACGAGAAAGTTCTGGCTGAAAGACGGACTTCTCTACACCAAGGGCGACAGGGTGGTCGTGCCTAGGTGGAGTGGCTTGCGGAGACAGCTGCTCAAGGAGTGTCATGACACAAAGTGGGCTGGAAACCCAGGGCAGAAGCGAACCTTGGCGCTGCTGGAGGCCGCGTACTACTGGCCTCGCATGCGCGAAGATGTGGAGGACTATGTTCGCACTTGTCTTGTGTGCTAACAGGACAAGGTGGATCATCAGAATCCCGGGGGCCTGCTGGAGCCTCTTCCCGTGCCGAGTCGGCCGTGGGAGAGCATTTCGATGGACTTCATCTCCGCCTTGCCGAAAGTGGGGGCGCTTGGGTCCATTCTTGTGGTGGTGGACCGGTTCTCAAAGTACGCGACCTTCATTGCTGCTTCGACGGACTGCACAGCAGAGGAGGCCGCGCGACTGTTCATCAGCCATGTGGTGAAGTTCTGGGGCATCCCGGTCAACATTGTCAGCGATCGAGACCCCCGCTTCACGGGGAAGTTCTGGACGAAAGTGTTCAAAATCCTCGGGACAGACTTACACTTCTCGACCAGCTTCCACCCGCAGATGGACGGGCAGACCGAGCGGGTCAACTCGTTACTCGAGGAGTACTTGCGGCACTTTGTGAGTGCCAACCAGAGGGATTGGGTGCATCACCTCGACGTCGCTCAGTTCTGCTACAATCTTCAACGGAGCGAGTCGTCGCACAGCAGCCCATTCGAGTTGGTGATGGGTCGCCAACCGCTTGCCCCGCACACGCTGAGTGCGGGGTCCTCGAGTAGAAGCCCCGCGGCCAACCAGTTCACTTCAGATTTTAAGACAAAGGCGGATATTGCCAAGGCATTTCTGGAGAAGGCCGCAAGGAAGATTAAGAAGTGGGCCGACGCGAAGCGAAGGCCGGTTGAGTACAAGGAGGGGGACATGGTGCTGGTGAAGCTACAACCGCAACAGTTCAAGGTGTTCCGCAAGGTGCACAAAGGACTAATCTGGAAGTATGAAGGCCCCTTCCCCGTGCTCAAGAAGGTAGGCAAGGTGGCCTACAAGCTTGAACTCCCTGCCAAGCTGAAGATTCACCCAGTCTTCCATGCCAGTTGCTTGAAGCCGTACCATGAAGACTTGGAGGATCCCCAGCGCGGAGCTCCGAAGCGACCGACGGCGACTATGACGACTTCCTTCGACAAGGAGGTGGAAGCCGTGCTGGACAGGAGGACCATTCGGCGGCGAGGCGTGTCCCCGTATGTGGAGTACCTCATCCAGTAGAAGGGCTTGCCTTACGGCGAGTCTAGCTGGGAACGTGCTGATACGCTGCATCAGTTCGAAGCCGAGATCCAGGCGTTTCTCAGCGAGCATGGTTGACGAGGGCGTCAACGCCTTAGGTGGGGGAGAATGTAACGGCCCAAATGTTGCACCCCGCCCGAGGCCCAGTTGCATAACCTGTTCGCGAACCAAGGTTATGCGAAAAGCTTCCAGAACATTCTAGAAGATGACGGAAGGCTCTAGAAGATTGTGGATCTTTCCGGAAGGCCCAAGATCGTTCTAGAAGGCCCAAGAAGCTTCTGGAAGGCCCTTGAAGTTTTCTTTTATGTTGCTAGGGAATAATCCTGGAATATGCCATTCCAGTTATGGTAGATTGTAATAATCCTTGGAATATTCCTTCCAGGACTTTCCTTGTATTGCTCTACGAGCACTTATAAAAGGGGGAGGCTCTCATTTGTTCCTCACCACCTAAAATTGTAAGCATTCTCCAAGTCAATAAAGAGATTCTTACTGGTCCCATCTTTGCTCCACTATTCTAGTTTTCTTAGCGATCTAGCTAAGTCGGGACGGGAAGGCTTGCACGAGTCTTTGAGGAGAAAGACAGTGCGCCGCACGGGACGAAGTGCTAGCAAAAACACTAAGTCCGTGACAAGCGGGTGAAATCGACGTGCTAGCCGCTAGACTTGGACATAATTTTATCCAACCTACATAATTTTATTTTCTTTGTTATAACCAATTTAATAAATAATCTCTTCCTCCTATCCATTCCAACATCCTACTCCATTCCAACATCCTACTCCTTTTCACGTTTTTCGTAAATGATACGGTCCACTCCGGAATGACGTAGTCACCATCTCCAGTAATAGCTCCACTACGCGACACGTTGGTGCACTAAACGACGTTGATGGAGCGGACTAAACGACGTTGATGGAGCACGCGACCGCTGGTGACTTGTTTTGAACATTTGAACTCCAAAGAGTCTTGGAGTTCAAAGGAGTTGCACAAAATTCTCCACTTTCATCGACATTTAGTATTTATATTCGTAGACAATAAATTGAAAATTATACATTTATATTTGTAGACAATAAATTGAAAATCATACATGGTGCTTCAGGGTGCTTCTGCAAGAATACCAATAGGGTGGTGCTTGTGCAAGAATACGATAGAATTATCCTATGTTTAATATAAGATCTATCCTTCTTCTCTTTTTCAACTTCTTTCTTTCCTTTCCTTGATAGGTTCAATCAATAATTTAACCAAGAAAATAGAATCCACATAAAAAAATACTCATAAAAAAAATACTCATTTGTTTTCTTATATTATTAAAATTTTTAAAAAAATACTCATTTGTTTTCTTATATTCTTAAAATTTAAATGAATTAGTTTACTCCATTATCTCACAAAAATACCGCCAAAAGTAGATTTAATAAATAAATAATTTTTTTTGTAATGGTATTTTTTAAACTAAAGTCAATTGTTAAAATAATCAAATATTATAGGGCATCACACAATGTCTGGTTTGTTATATATAAATTCTACTATTAATTTATTTTGAGTGTATACATACAAATCTTGAAAATCTTATAGTTGCTAGGAAAGATAAATTTTTACCGGTCACATTAATTAAAATTTTGAGTAAAATAGTTAATTAGAAGGGAAACAAAAAAAATCAGAATAGTGTGAAATTTCACGAGGTACTAATGATTTCACAAAAAACATGCCATACAGACTATAGTCAAGATGGAGCTAGCTTATCAAATAAATAAGCAGAAGCCGTCCATAAGCCAAGCTTATCATACACAGTCGTGAGTCACGCCCCATTCAAATCATTTCACTGCACCACTTTTTACTATCCCTCCCGCGAATAAAGCCAATCAGTTGGCAAAAAAAAATTCAAAACCGCAACCCAATCTCAATAATCCCCCACATTTTCACTGCACACCAACTGTTCGACGAAATGTCGGAGCCGGAGACCGCGCTCCTCTACGAGGCCTACAACGAGCTGCACGGGCTGGCGAGGGAGTTCTCGACGCCATTCTCGTCGCCGGCGGTGGTGGTGGTTGGGCACCAGACCGACGGGAAGAGCGCGCTGGTGGAGGCGCTCATGGGGTTCCAGTTCAACCACGTCGGCGGGGGGACCAAGACCCGCAGGCCCATCACGCTGCACATGAAGTACGACCCCTCCTGCGAGTCCCCGCTCTGCCGCCTGCTCCCCGAAGACGCGGAGGCCTTGATTGTTTTAAACTGAAAGGAAAAGCTGAAAAGGAGAGTTTAACATCATATAAACAGATGAGTTTTAACAGTAAATTAATATCTTGACAGATACTGCAGGATATCTCGACGCCAGATACAGAAATTATGTCAACTCTTTTGTGTAGCTTTCTCGTTCGATGGTGGGGATGGTGATGGTGTTGTTGCTGCTGAAAATTAGTACTTGCCAATGTCTAATTCTTCCAACTCAAGAAAGAAAGTGTAAGAGTTTACTATCAAGAAAGAAGTCTAGATTATTTATTTGGCTCTTTTGAACCTTGATTTGTTGAAGTATGATGTGTTCACTATAGCTAAATCACAATCAAGAAGCCACAGTGGGATCATTGGAGGCACACGGATTTAAGATACTCTCTTTGAAAATGACAAACCCAACAATTTCTAATGTTCTTATAGAGATTGGTCAATATCGTTATGATATGCATATTATGTACCGGAGTTGCATCTAATGTTCACCTTTGGCAGCGGATTTCAAAGGACAAAGATAATACTTATCTTGAACAGGGGCAAAGAGAACATTGGAACCTAAAAACGGATTGAACTTTAAAAGTTACACCTTCTCAAATGTTTTTTGTATCAAACATTCTACATCCTGAGCTCTCCCACCACAGATAATATTCGTACCATGGTTTTGATATATAAAAATCTCAAACTTCACTATGCAATCATTTAGAGAGGGCCATGCGGCCCGCCCCCAAAATTGGTGTGACACTAATACCTCAATTGGGCAGGCACGAAAATTGATGTATCATGTCTCTTGGATCAACTCCGGTGAATCACACCGCGTTCTCTATAAGTGCTTTGACCGTCCCTGTCCAATGAGCATTTGGACAGTGAGATTAAATAGCTAGTTGAAATTGATACATGAGAGAGTTTTGAATAGACGGGCGGGGGGGGGGGGGGGGGGGGTGGTGTGGGCTGTCCACTAGTTTACCATTGGGTAAGGGATCGAATTAGGGAAATGGTTTCTAGAACGATGGCAATTCACATAAAAAGTTGGACCATTAGTCTTTGTGATTTGTGGAGACTTAGTTCAACGAGCATCTGCATACTGAGGTCAGAGAGCTGGTTAAATTAATTAGTTGTGGGTTGCTACTTTGTGATTAATACACTACTAAAATCTGTCAAATCAGCGACGCCTCAGGACGTCGCTAAATAGGGAAAATACGTCGCTAATATCGATTAGCGACGTATTTAGCGACGTTTGCACGTAGTCGCGATTAACCTAGTCGCTAAACAACAAAACGTCGCTATTGCGACGACACTCAGTGACGCGGACACGTCGCTAATTCAGCGACTACCAGCGACGTAAAACGTCATCATTTACCGACGCAACCTAGCGACGTTGAGCGACTTGACATGCATCGATGGTGACCTGGCTTGAGAGCCAAATGGCGACGTTCTGCAACTTTGCTACATCGCTATAGTACCGACATATAGCGACGTTTAGCGACATTTAGTGACGATCAACGACGGTACTCATCACAGTTAGCGACGTTGTGTTACTTACTTAGCGACGTTGCCGTCGTCGCTGGACGTCGCTGAACGTCGCTAATCTTGAAAAAAAGATAAACAAAATACAGCATTTGCAGCATCCCCTGCAGCATTTGCAGCATTCTCTACACCATTTGTTACAACAACGACAGTGTGTATCACGAACACAGTATCAAACAACACAGATACACACAATCACGAACACGTTTGAAACACAATCTCATCAATCAACACAGATATATGAAAATTTGTAACAACAATGTCAAACATAATGGTCCACAACTTAATTGTCAAGTATGGGAACGAAATGGCTCAGAATACAACCCAAAATTCATTCTAGCATACATTAGTGTGAATCATCTATGTTCTGTACATATGGTGTAGTATATGTTCTTATCGTATCTAGTATCTGAAGATTGTAACAGAATCAAGATGAACTCACATAATGTAATACTAAGACATCATCTACTACTATATAAGATATAGTGATAGGTTGTCGTATCATCATTGCCGAGGGATGAGGGTCGGAGGACAGTCAACTTTATCTACGGCTACATAGTTTCTGCCTCGCCAGTCGAATGGCTGCAGGGACTATGTCCTGATCACGATGTCGTACCGTAGATTTAGGATTTAAAATATGGTATTCAGGTCAACTTAATTCAGTCAAAGGGTACTGAATAGAAAGTCTAATTAAGACTTTCAACTAAGCAGGCAGCCTGGACTGTTGTTCAGAACTTGGCAGACAAAATCCCATACCATCTGATGACAAACCTATACACACCCTTGCCCAAACCATTTGTTTCAGTAGGTAAAACATTCCAGGTTACTTAAGTAACCTGTCGTGCAACATTTGGTGTCAACAACATTCCTTGTTAATTGTAACATGCATACTATCATATCCCAACTCTGCCAAAACCTGACCAACATACCCTACACTAATCATTCCATATTTCAGTAATGTCAGTGAGCTAAATCATACTCAACTGTCGAGAATACTTAGGAGAAAACTCATTCACATGTTAGTATCCATCCTTCGTGACATAGCTAAAATTTTATAGGGCTCGATAATAATTATTAGTCATTTTATTCATCATTTTAAAATCCTAAAAATGCCCAAAAAACTCCCAGTATCAGTATATAGGGCTCGAACCCTAAATTAGAATTCGAATCCAAGTAAAACATCAAACTGACAGTTAATATGCCCAAAAAAACTCCCAGTATCAGTATATAGGTGTCACACTGTGAGTCTCGTGTCCACACAGTGGGACACGACGTGTCCAAACCAACAAAATAGGTGTCACACGAACTAGAAGCGAGTCCACGCTCTCGTGTCCCCCGCAGCGAGTCCACTGTGAGTCTCGTGTCCCCCGCAGCGAGTCCACGCTCTCATGGACACGAACTAGAAGCGAGAGAGAGCTAGAAGACGAGGAGAAACTGGGGAGGAGCTACCCGAGGAACGAGGAGGAGGAGAAGGAGGAGGCCGGAGGAGGGAGATCGCCGGAGGAGCGCCGCGGAGGAGGAGGCCGGAGGAGGGAAATCGTCGGAGGAGCGTCGCGTCGAGCGCGCGAAAAATTGGGGGGAAAATTTGTGAATGATCGAAAAGGAAACCCTCGCTGGCTATATGAAACGATTAACGACGTCCTTTTAGGACGTCGCTAAACGTCGCTGATATTTAATAAACGGCGACGCTGCTTAAAGTGCGTCGCTACACGTCGCTATATCAGCGACGTGTACCGACGAACTTGCGACACAGATTCCTATTTAACAAATTGTAGCCGCTAGACGTCGTTATTAGTCGCTGTTGGCGACAAACAGCGACGTCTTAGATAAACATCGCTAAACCCCCAAAAATTAGCGACGTTCTATCTTGGAGTCGCTAAATACGTCGCTGATATGACTTATTTTGGTAGTGATAGTAAGATCTTTCTGTGTCATATTTTACCTGTCGAATAATTGGCGGTAGTGGAATAGAATGGAAAGAACGTTCCGATAATTTTGTTCATACTTTACCTGTTAGAAGACATATTGTCAGGCAAAATATTCCACAAAGATGTAAACCTCCTTTTCAAAAAATTTTTAAAGTTCGTCCCTCTTTGGTATATGATCATCTAAGCCATGGAGCATAAAAAACCTTCATAATTTTTTTTGCAGTTCTGACAATCTATGCTAGTGCCGTACTTATAGTCAAGGTAGATAAGTATGAGAGGACCATGACATAAACCTAGAAGACCAATTGGAAGCATAGTTTGCAGTATCGATCGATACCGATCCGATACGGCCGACACATAACGGTTTGGTATGTTCCGATCCGATACCAATCGATACCGATACTAACCAACATCAATACTGGCCAGTCAATTTGACAAAGAAAATTTTAAAAAAAAAAGATCAATCAACAGTGGTGTAAAAACATAGTAAGATTGTAAAAATATGTAAAAGTAAAAACTTATCTAAAACGGGTAGATCAATCGGCAATGATGACTACTATTCCATTCAATTTGAAAACTACTAACAAACAACACAAGAAACACTTAAAATTATGCCAAAATGTATACAATATTTTATTCTAAAATTTTAACAATTTACTAATATTTTTTTTTCATGATACCAAAAAAAAAATCTAATACTCCATTCTGAATCTGTCGAGACTGTCAAATACCACCGATCCCAATACTCATAGGAAGGAACCGATACCGATTCCGATACCGATATTGCAAACCTTGGAAGTAGACATACCTGACTATTAAGTTTTTTGGCTCCAAGTTTCCTAGAATATAAATGAGTCCAGACAAAATGCATGATTCTCAGTAGTACACTTGGGCTGTCTGATGTGGTTTTTTGTGATAAGGACTTGTTTGAGTATGCTGACTGATTTTCATATTATGTTTGCTTAACGTTTATGGGTTTTAGGATAACTTCAACCTAGTGACATAACCTGTGTGTCTGGCTGCTAGACTGTTAATTCCTACACTTGGTGGAAAGAACTGATAGCATATCCTTGTTGTCTTGTTACCTTGTGATGCTCTTGTTCCAAAATGGGCTTAATATTAACTTTAATTACTGTTTCACCTTATGAGATGACATTGTTAGGTTGTGTCGAGTCTAATTTGCTGAACTTTTCTAGTTTGATCGCTTAAGTGACTAGATCATTTAATCCGTTGATCATGGATCGACCTTCGCGATAAGGTCAATTTTCCCATAGCGACCGTGGACATAACTTCTCAATTACCCTTAGGCCTCGTTTGGTTCGCGGAATCATCGGATTGGGAAAGGAAAGTGATTATTTTCCCAAAGAAATTGAGGAGGAAAGGAAAATTAGGAAAAAAAAAGTAATTCATCCACCCAAGCAAGGAATCACTTTTCCACATTAAAGTATTCACTTTCCTTTCAAATTTCTTGGCATTTCCAAACATAGGAAAGGAAAATGTGTTACCTCCTGCAACTGCAATGGTAAAAAGTGGATGTATTAACATGTCATTAAAATACATGCAACAGAGTATCAATACAGAAAATTGTGGTGCAGAATAACTTGACAAATTTCAAGATCTAGTTTGATAGGATGATGTGAGAGGACACCATATGTATCCTACTTGAACAGTTTCTCTTTTATAAAAGAACTTCTCCTTAGAGTATATGTATATTCATGTTTCTTTAAGCTAACAAGCATAAAATCAAGCTGAACTTCGATAGGACAATTTATTTGAGGAATATTTGGAATCCTTTCTATATTGTTGTCGCAATCCTTTGATTTTTTTCTTTATTGTTTGTAGGTTTATATTGAGGCTGAAAACACGATACTAGGCCGAGTCTTGCCAGTTTTTTTTGGAGAAAGAGAGCATCATAAAAATAGAGTACAAGTATTGTTCAAATCTGACAATAATATACACTCCAGGGCTGGCGAAAAAATCGAGTTTCCCGGGTGCAATGTTAACGATGATGCATTATCTTAAATGTTGATCTTTCTTGAGATAGAACTTACCGATGAACTGTTTGATATGCACTATGATCTATATTTCAGTTGATTCTCTCTTCCTTTTGTCTCTGTAATAGTAGTCTTTGCCGAATTGTAATAGTTGTTACATCAACCATGGGCATTTGTCATTTATCATTTATACGCAATTGTATTCAATTGGAAATTCTATCACATGTTATTTTTAATTATTTTATAGTTGCATGTTGCAAAACAGAAAATTAATTGTGACAAAAGAATTTAGCTCAAATGCTAATATTGATACGGAGCAACAATAACATTAAAGATAGTATACATATGAGTTCTGCAATAAGTTTACAAGTCGATTCAATCTTGATAGTAAAACTGTTTGAGATGATTTTACGAGCAAACGGATGAAATCGACATGCTAACTGCTAGGCTTGCCATAATCTTATATACTCTAACTAATCTTGTTTTCATTGTTTATTTACCCATGACAGAACCAATTCAAGAAATAATTTTTTTTTCCAATACCCATTTAGTAGTTGCCGCCTCCATTAACAACTACACTACTGCACGTCCTTTTAGTATTTATATTTGTAAAAAAAAAATATATTGTGGTGTTTATAGGCGAATTCGATAGAAAATATAATGTATGATACAAAAAATACTCATTTCTTGTTTTACACTCTTAGAATTGAAATAAATTAGTTTACTCCATTATCTCACAAAATTAAATACGACCAAAATTAGATAAAATAAATAAATATGTTTTTTGTAATGGTATTTTTAAACTAAAGTTACTTGTTATAATAATCAAATTTATACCGACAGCATAATGTTTGGTTTGTTATATATAAATTCTACTATAATTTATGGTTTGTTATATATAAATTTTACTATAATTTATTTTGAGTGTATACATACAAATCTTGAAAATCTTATAGTTGCTAGGAAAGATAATTTTTTACTGGCCACATTAATTAAAAAATTTAGTCAAATAGTTATATAGAAGGGAAAAAAAAATAAATCAGAATAGTGTGAAATTTCATGAGTTACTAATGATTTCACCAAAAAATGCCATCTTGACCATAGTCAAGGTAGAGCTAAGCTTATCAAATAAATAAGCAGAAGCCGTCTATAAGCTAGGCTTATCATACCCAGTCGTGACTCGTGACTCGTGACTCACGTCCCCATTCAAATCATTTTACTGCACCACTTTTTACTGTCCCTCCCGCGAATAAAGCCAATCAGTTGGGAAAAAAAAATTCAAAACCTCAACCCCAATCTCAATTACAAATCCCGCGGCCCACATTTACACTGCACACCAACTGTTCGTAAGATCCATCGATGGCGAGCTCAGGCGTGTGACGGCGAGGATGCGACGGTTGCGGTGGGTGTGACCAGATTCGGTGGAGACGTACCCACAGCGATATGAGGCGGCGGATCCCGGCGATGTCGAAGGTCCGGTGATCTTGCGGTGGCGATCGGTGGCCGTCCGGGAACGACGGTGACAGAGAGAAGAGAGGAAAAATAGTGGAGAGAGAGTGCGTGTGATGTGACTGTGATGGAAGTATAAATTTAATTAATAGATAATTATTAATCATAACTAATCATTCTCTTTCCAATAAATTCTGCCATTAACCAATATTTAGTGACTCATAGTTAATTTAACTCAAAAATATACTTAGTAACCATCTTGTTGCAAAATAGTAACAAAATAGTAATTAAATAAAGAAAATCAAGGTTTTTTTTAGGGGCACCTCCACATTTACTAAGGGGCAACCCAAAATTTTTTTGAAAAAATTACAAGTTTGCCATTGGATTTTTTTACTGGGGGACAGCCCAAAAAACACTATATAAGCCAATTTGATTTTAGATTTCATCTCTCTCTTTCTTCCTCCCTCTACTACTTCTCTTCCTCCACTCTTTTTTCTCCTCCTCATATAAACCTATAATTAACCCTAGCTAGGTGAAATTGTCCCCCAACCTAAAATTTTTGGTAGAATACAGCGTCAATCACTTCTCCCATTAATTTGTAAGTCGTCGAATTTATTTTTGTGTAATATTTTAAGTTTTAACCTAAATTTTACATATAAAAGTTGAATTTTGTGTTTAATGTAGAAAAAAATAGAAAATGGAACAACCCGGACCATCAAATGCTGGATACTCTCCTCCCACAACTTCCGAAGAACACTTTGACGCATCGGAAACCCTCTTGGTAACTACACTTGAACTTTACTTCGGGTCAAAAATTGGACTTTGACACAGAGGACTGCCACAAATGTGGCAGTCCCTCACATATATAGGACTACCAGAGATGTGGCAGTCCTGTATATGTGAAGGACTGCCACATTTGTGGCAGTCCTATAAATATGAAGGACTGTCACATTTGTGGCAGTCCTCTGTGTCCAAGGAAATATGACAAGGAAATATGAAAATTTCAATTAAGACAAGAGGATAAATGTGTGACAAACAACAGAGAATATGTAAAACATCAAAGAGAACACCTAGTAATCAAGCATGTTCCTTGCAACGAAAGGATTTACAGTTAAAATTGACTTCTTCGTTTATATCTTCCAATCCCATGCTAACACATGATCTTCCATTGAACTATTACAAAGCTTTCAAAGTTAAATTCTCACTTTTCACTCACTAGGTTGAAAAGTGAAAACATAGCAACAGAACCAAACATATAATACTACGTTAACATTTCTTTATATCTAAAATTGAAACTGAGAACTTGTAAGCTTAATGTAAAATTAAGCAAGAATTTCATTATGTCAGATATATGTTAAAGCAAAATTAAGCAAGAATTTCACTATTTATGGGTTCACCACCGTTTGTGTCTGGGCATTATGATGTTAGTTTCAAGTAGCAACTATATTACATTTATAACTAAATTTTAGAGAACTAAGGATTATATGTTGCAGACAGATACGCTTGAAGTGTCTCAACTTGTGACCAAGTACAGACTCCTCTATAAATAATAATACGCTTTATGTAGTTGTTTAGTTTTGACTTTTAACTTCTATTGTAGGAGTTGCGATCTTCCGAGGTTGCGGTACATGCTCCAATTGCAATCGATGTAGGGCATTTATTTTGGACCGATCTTTCGTTTCAATCAAGCGACGATGCGGTACAATGGTGTCGAGAAGTTGGACGGAAAATATGGAGGACCACTTTTGTATACATTTTGGCATTTTGGTTATAGAGGACCACTTTTGTATACATTAAACTATAAAATATGAAGTCCAATATATGTTTCTTACTTTTATCCATGTGTTATATGTGTTTTATGTGCTTATCTGGGTGTTATACATGTGTGTTTTGTGTATTTGGCTGAGTATTATACATGTTTTACATCTGTGCTAAAAACCATCAGAGGACTGCCACAACCAGGGCAGTCCTTCACATGTGTTGGACTGTCCTGGGTTTGGCAGTCCTAGCTGAAATGTTCTGTGATCTAGATCACAGAACATTTCAGCTAGGACTGCCAAACCCAGGACAGTCCAACACATGTGAAGGACTGTCCTGGTTGTGACAGTCCTAGATATAATGTTTTGGAAGACATTTTACTACTAAAGGTTCCGAGTCCCACTTCTATTTTCTACCGAGGTGATCTCTTACTACAAAATTCTAGCTCAGTAGTATTATTTGTTTATAAGCCCATACTAACTTTGATAGCATGCTGGGATTTCTTAGGTTGGTATCTATAATATGGTATATGTTTGCAGCATCTGTGGCATTTATCTCCACTTTCACATATTTTGGCCTTCAGTTCTTTCATAGGTTTATGAGTTTTGGCTCATGTACATTCTTCTTCATTCTGCTGCGGAAGTTATTTGTACATACATGGAATAATGTGCACATCCGCAGTCGTCAGTTTCTGTATCGGCCAATCTTTCTTTTCGATAGTGGTTTCAGGTAATTACTTCTATTAATTGTATTTTGGATTTTGGAGTACTCCCTCCTATTTTTCGAATTAACATATAAAGTTTTTGATCTAGTCACAGAATATTTCATCTAGGACTGTCACACCCAGGGCAGTTCAACACATGTGAAGGACTGCCCTGGGTGTGGCAGTCCTAGATAAAATTTTCTGTGACTAGATCACAGAACATTTCAGCTAGGACTGCCACATCCAGGGCAGTCCAACACATGTGAAGGACTGTCCTGGATGTGGCAGTCCTAGATATAATGTTCCGTGATCAAGTCACAGAACAATTCATCTAGGACTGTCACACCCAGGACAGTCCTTCACATGTGTTGGACTGCCCTGGGTCTGGCAGTCACAGCTGAAATATGAAGCCCCTTTTGTTATTTCATGCTATGAAGCTTTATGTAGAAAATCTGAAGTATGGTTCGATTTTGAGGACCATCCTGTTTCATGTCTACAATAATTCATGTTATTTCATGCTATGACTTGAGCCCCTTAACTGAAACAAATTAGTTCCAAATTTCATCTGCCAGTTGCATAACGTTCGGACGACAGTACATAAATATCAATATTAGTATATTATATTGTCTTTTGATTGCATGTTTGTTTAACTTTTGTTAGGCTGTAGTGTTACTATCTGAGTATCTGGGCATCTGTTAGGTGTATAATCTCCAGAAAATCAGTATCTAAATATCCATAGAAGTATCTCACCATTGGTCGTAGGTTGGTATTACTAGGGTTAGGTTGTATGGTGTTACTATTAGATATCCTTTATATGTCCCTTGTGTTTCCCTCTTTTCTTTTCCTTTTATTATTATGGATGTTGTGAGCATGGTCTTATGTTGATACGTGCTATTTTTCAACCATATATTTGCATACAAAACACTAATGGAAGAGAAGTTTACATATATATTGTCTAAACTAAAAAAAAACATATATATGGTCTAAACAAATCTTGGTGTCATCAGTAAGATGTTTTATTGATATTTTCATCATGTTATGATATATTAATTTCGTTAATTCTCCAATAGATGTGTCAATGTCAATCTAGCCTTCCCCTGTCGAAGCTCAATTTCGACATGGCTCTTTAGTTTCTTTACGGTTGGTCGTTGATCTGGAATTTACCATCTGTGATATTGACCGAAATTAATTTGACACTGATACATTTTCCGAACTACATGGCGCTTGGAAAGAAACATCTAGAAATTTGGACATTTTATTTCCGTTTTAAGTAATATAGATTAAGAACTTAGAATGCAAGATATACACACGATCCTTTTATTTCCATTTTATTTCCGTTTTCAGTTAGGACTGCCACACCCAGGGCAGTCCTTCACATGTGTTGGACTGCCCTGGGTTTGGCAGTCCTAGATATAATGTTCTGTGATCAGTCATGGAAACAAGGACTGCCACAGTCCTGACAGTCCTATATTGAAAGAGGACTGCCACGACTCTGGCAGTCCTTGTTTACATGTGGACTGCCACATGCTTGGCAGTCCTACTGTACTCAGGGCCGACAGACGAACGACTCGCTAGTTTGTCGTTTTCTACGGTTAGGGTTTGAAAAAAATTTGTGAGTTTGTCGTGTTCGAAAATGCCATTCATAAACCCTAAAGAGATTCTAAACCTAAATTATCAAAAGTTTTTAGAAAATTAAAACTATTCTAGGGTTTCGAATAGAATGTAGAAAATTATAGAAGAAATTAGGGAAGAACGATTTATTCGACTTGCGTGTCATCTCGTCGAATGTAGGAGTGTTCTTGAAAAAATTTTGGTGGAGGAATTAGGATTAGAGTGGTGGAGGAAAATTTTCTAGGGTTTAGGGAGAGGGAGAGAGAGCTCTTCTTCTTTTTCTTTTGGAGGAGAGAGAGAGAAAATGATGAAATGGGAAGGAAATGTGAGTTTGGGGGGTTGGGCTGCCCCCTAGTAAAATTTGGGTGCCCCCTAGTAAAATTTCCACCAAATGGGCTGCCCCCTAAGTAAGGGCTGCCCCCTAGTAAATGTGGAGGTGCCCCTAAAAAAAACCAAAATCAATTACTAATAAAAAATTTAATAATCTCTAATATCACGAAGATCGGTAATAAATAACTTTAGCAAGCAAAGCAAGGAATAATAGCAACAAAAAAATAGGTTTAGAATATTAACCAATAAACAGAATAAAATTAAATAATAATGATGATAAGGTTTTGTAATTAATAATATCAGGGAAAAATAAAAATCGAATTGAATAATCCCAACAAGGTTTATAGGAAATGATACATTTACAATAAAAGAAAAATATAGAATTTTTTTAGAAAATCTACAAAAATGAATTTAGAGAGTTACAGCAAGCGCAACTTAGGCTTGCACGGCATCACGTCTTAGCGAGGACGACCGGTCTCAAAGAGTCCGAAGAGAGGACGAAAGGACTCTGCGGGATCGGGCGTGACAAGACGAGCTAGCCTGTGGCATCGGCAACTGATGATCATCATTATGAGGTGCCTGAAAGAAACAAACAAAACACAAATTAATCATTAAGCACACAAATTAATCATCAAGAACACAAATTCCATAAAGCAACAAAAACACAAATTAATAAAAAAAATAAAAAAAATAAGCAATTGAGCAACTTGGGAACCTGAGACGAGCTAGCATGTGGCATCGGCAACTGATGATCATCATTATGAGGTGCCTGAAAGAACAAACAAAACACAAATTAATCATCAAGCACACAAATTAATCATCGATTCCATGAAATAACAAGAACACAAATCAATAAAAAAAATTAAATAAATAAGCAATTGAGCAAGTTGGGAACCTGAGACGAGCTAGCCTGTGGCATCGGCTCTGACAGTGAGCAACTCGTTCTAAATTTTAGGGTTTTTAGGGGATTCTAAATTTTTAGGGTTAGGGATTTTATTTGAAAATGAGAGAGAGGGAGGGCACTCACCAAAGTCACTAACTCTACTCATCGAGAACCGCTCTTAGAATTGAAATAAATTAGTTTACTCCATTATCTCACAAAATTAAATACGACCAAAAGTAGATAAAATAAATAAATATTTTTTAAACTAAAGTTACTTGTTAAAATAATCAAATATTATACCGATGGCATAATGTTTGGTTTGTTATATATAAATTCTACTATAATTTATTTTGAGTGTATACATACAAATCTTGAAAATCTTATAGTTGCTAGGAAAGATAAATTTTTACTGGTCACATTAATTAAAAATTTGAGTCAAATAGTTAAATAGAAGGGAAAAAAAAAATCAGAATAGTGTGAAATTTCATGAGTTACTAATGATTTCACCAAAAACATGCCATCTTGACCATAGTCAAGGTAGAGCTAGCTTATCAAATAAATGAGCAGAATCCGTCTATAAGCTAAGCTTATCATACCCAGTCGTGACTCGTGACTCACGTCCCCATTCAAATCATCTCACTGCACCACTTTTTACTGTCCCTCCCGCGAATAAAGCCAATCAGTTGGGAAAAAAAAAATTCAAAACCGCAAACCCAATCTCAATTACAAATCCCGCGGCCCACATTTACACTGCACACCAACTGTTCGACGAAATGTCGGAGCCGGAGACCGCGCTCCTCTACGAGGCCTACAACGAGCTGCACGGGCTGGCGAGGGAGTTCTCGACGCCGTTCTCGTCGCCGGCGGTGGTGGTGGTTGGACACCAGACCGACGGGAAGAGCGCGCTGGTGGAGGCGCTCATGGGGTTCCAGTTCAACCACGTCGGCGGGGGGACCAAGACCCGCAGGCCCATCACGCTGCACATGAAGTACGACCCCTCCTGCGAGTCCCCGCTCTGCCGCCTGCTCCCCGACGACGGCGGCGCGGCCGCGCGGCCGATGCCGCTCTCCGACATCCAGGTGCAAATGCAATGCACAGCTCTGCTGTGCTCCCCTTATTTCAAATTAGGAGATTTTTATTGTTATTATTAGTAGTAAAAGAAGTATATTTCTTTCCTTGCGAAAATGAAAAATGTACAGTTTTGGAAAAAATATTACCAAAATGAGATCCTTTTTGAAGTCACATATTAAAAAAAATTTGTTGTTACAGAGGATTAACAAAGAAACTACTCCCTCACGAATATATTCGAGTATTTTCAAAAAATTATTTGGTAAATTTACGTACATTTAGTAGACTATTTTATTTGGATAATGTTTTATAAAACTACCATTTCTTGAACAATATCTAAAAAATATTATTTTACTAAAAAATGTCTAATTTGGGGTCAAAAGATACTTGTTAGAACTTAGAAGTAAATTATTTTACTTGGTCACTTTTTTTTTAATGTACATTTGGTTTGTTGTACTTTTGTCCCCTAGTAACTGTTATTACCAAAATTTTGACCGGTAGTTTGGAAAATTATCGATATCACTTAGTGGCGGCAAATGTTTTTTGGCTCATATATTCAACATGTTACTAAAATATATGAGCCATCGGTCTTTCAATGTGTTACCTCCTGCAACTGCAATGGTAAAAAGTGGATGTATTAACATATCACCAAAATACATGCAACAGAGTATCAATACAGAAAATTGTGGTGCATAATAAATTGACAAATTTCAAGATCTAGTTTGATCGGATGATGTGCAAGGATACCATATGTATCCTTACTTGAATAGTTTCTCCTTCATGAAATAACTTCTCCGTAGAATCAGTATATGAATATTCATGTTTCTTGAAGCTAACAAGCATAAAATCAAGCTTAATTTTGATGTTAAATTTTCTTTGAGAAATATTTGGAACCCTTTTATATTGTTGTCGTGCATCCTTTGATTTTTCTTTATTGTTTGTAGGCTTATATTGAAGCTGAAAACATCAGATTAGAGTCTGAGCCTTGTCAGTTCTCGGAGAAAGAGATCATCATAAAAATAGAGTACAAGTATTGTCCAAATCTGACAATAATAGACACTCCAGGGCTCACTATTCCTGCTCCAGGCCGAAAAAATCGAGTTTTACAGGTGCAATGTTACCGATGCATTATCTTCGATATTAATCTATATGATCTTTCTTGAGATAGAACTTACCGATGAACTGTTTGATATGCACTGTGATCCATATTTTAGTACCATGGCATGAACTTAGAACTTTTTAGTTTTTAAGAGCTGAAGTGTGGGAAGTTCAAGTTCAGCATTGTGTTTCTATGTTTAAGTTTCCAGTTGTTTCTCTCTTCCTTTGTCTCTACAGTAGTAGTCTTTGCCGAATTGTAATAGTTGTTATATCAACAATTGGCATTTGGCATTATGAGATTCGTTGTAGCCTGATAGGTATTCTACTCATTAACATTCATGGGCATGGACCATATCATTTATAGACAATTATATTCAGGCAGAAGATTCTATCAAGTATTATCTTTAATTATTTTATAGTTCGATGTTGCAAAGCAGAAAACTGAATGTGCCAAAAATAAAAAATGCAGCTCGAATGCTAATATTGACATGGAGCAACAATAACATGAGAGAGAGAGAGTGAGAGAGTATACATATGAGTTCTGGAGGAAGTTAGAAGTCGATTCAATCTAGGATATTGAAGTTGTTTGAGATGGTTTTATGTGCAGCGGGGTGCTATGGGCATGTGTTAGGCTTGCCAGGACCGTAGTTGAAGTTGTTACTAGGTGTGCAAAATTAACTTGGATTGAAGCACTGAGATATGACATGATAATTGCCAATATGACTACTATGATAGTTCTTAATACAGCTGATAGAGAAAATAGTATCATGCAGCAGGATATGAAAACATGGGACATTGGTGGGGATGGTGTTATTTGTGGAATAGTGGACTAGAAATGACCTATTCACAAGTCTGGTCTCTGACAGCGGAGATATGGTTTTGTGCTGCCATAATTAGAAGTGTTAAATTGGTTCCATACATATTACTGATGCACTACCTAACAACTAAAGATTTTGGGTCCAAATGGTTACATGGTTATCATAGCACCAAGATTAACATTTGGTAGTTCGGGGAAGCTCTCTGTAAAAACTGGTTATCCATGTCTGCTCTGTGTGCGATCTTTTATGTGGTCTTTGTTATTTACTTATTTGTTGTCGTCAACTATCTGATAAGTTAAGCTTTTGGCTATTATGGCGTCTAAGTGGAAGGTTTGATTAACTGTAGAAGCTTGGAAGACAACATATATTGATATCTAACTTTGCTAGCACCACCAATTATTTATGTATTTTGAGATCATAATTTGTGAAATGATTTGTAAAATGATGTCTCAAGTTACCAGCTTTTAAAATGTATGCTATCATGTCTATGCTCACCAAGTGGGAGGGAATTCTGTTTGAGATGGTTTTAGTTTTTAGACCCGTGTAGTATATGAGAGAGTGTTGATAAATTTGATCAGGGTTGTGAAGTGTGGAATGTGGAGAGACCATAGAAAGATTAATTAGTTCAAGGATGCATGCTCAGATGTTTTATTCCGGAGGCTTGCCCTTGACAGGAACCAATGCCAAAGTTGGTCCCACAAACCTATTCATTGACTGATGTCTTGAGGCTTACTTTTAATTTGAAGAAATACACCTCTATCTATGCATCAACATGTTACTATGTTGAAGATTTGCACCTGCTCTATTAAAAATATACAAGTTGATGAGAAAATGACTTGTAAGAGGGTGATACAAGTCCTTATAGGATCACTCACAAAGGGATTGTTCCTTGGTCACTATGATGCAGAGTTCCTTCAAGGCTCCTTTGGTATTGTAGAACCAGCTGTATGCTTGAAATGAATAAGCTGACAAACGGTTTCTTTGAATGCTAAAGTTGGAAGATTCACTTCAAGCATCGCAACTGTATCTAGTAGTATTCTTCATTATGAAAGAGAGGCCTATTTCTCCGTCAGATGGTTAATTCTGTTGTGAGCTTTAAACTTTATGAAACTGGAATATCGATGCATGTGTTCCCTCAAAGGTGATGCTTCTCTTCAAGTATCATTCAGTTTAATTTTGAACATTTAGTCTGTGAAACTAATTGTGATGTAACTTAATATTCTGATTATTTAGATATAAAGGAGTTCACTGTAAATCACTTAAAAGTATGCATGAAAAACCTTAATCATCCTCATCCCTTGCTTTTAGTTGAAGGCTATCGATGCTTTAAGGCACACCATTTTCCTACTAATATATATGTCTTTCTTGTTTTCTTATTTGTAAGCCTACCTTCACTAATGTATCTGATCTGGATATCCGAATTTCGCCGCAAGCATAGTAGAATACTTGCAGCACGTCACATGAGTCATCTTTGTGAACTATTTCCTCGTTGGCATTTGAATATTTAAATGTTTCCTCGCTGGATAATTGTTAAGACTCAAAGACTAGCAGAAACTTAACAGATTGTGGAAATGATTCATAAGATTTATTGAACAAACTTAGGCTCTTTAAATAGCCTTTACATCTTAACAGGAATGAGAAATACTAGCTCACGTTTTCCACAATAGCAACTACCAGATTGAAAGCACTAACAAGCATATCCTGATTATTCTAACAAATAGCTAAACTTCAGGAAAGATCCCAACAGAAACATTGACTTCTTCTCTTCATTCCCTCCCTTAAACTAGTTCCCAACTAGTTTAACACTATATAAGCTGTTACAAGGGAGTAGGAGAGGGAAAAAAAAACCTTGATTCATGTTTGGCGCCTAGGCACTAGGCTCCCTTCCTCACCACCGAATCAGCATAACGAATTTTGGAACACTGCCATTAGTTGATGAAAAAGTTTAATTAGACAAATACGAAACTAACAATGCACTACCATGTTTTGCTGGTTAAAACGTGGGGCAATCAACGAGCAAGTCTAGAAATGAATAAAATGATATGTGGAATGAGAATTTTGAGATGGATGAGCAATAATGTAGTGGAACATACTGTAAGTGCTCTACGTCTTTCAGATGCATCTTCAATAAAAGATAAGGTCGGGTTGATCATTTGAGATGGTTAAGACTAGACTATACTAAAAAATAACAGATAGTAGAAGAAGCTGCTTGGACTTGGCAGATTCAACTATACTCGAACAAAGTACAAAAGGATACTGTGGTTGCTACAACAAAGAAGATAACCCTTACTAGAGATGAATGGGAAAAAAGGTTCATGTAGCCCATTCTTTCTGACTAGGCATAAAATCCTTTTATTGTTGATGTAAAAGTTCAAGCAGAGGGCGTCGCCTGGCGGGAGTATAGTCCATTATATAGAGGTAAGACTTGTCGTTTGCATGTAAAAGTGCAAGATATCAGTTCAAACATTGTTGCCTTGCGATGGTAAGTCTTGTTGCTTTCATCCTTGAGGACGCAGGTTCAAGTCGCGGAAACAGCCTCTCCATATATACAGGTGTAAGACTGGGAACATCTTGACCCTCCTGAGATACTGTACAAGCGGGAGCCACTTGGCTTTAGTATGACCTTTTATGTAAAAGTGCAAGCACAGAGAAAGAACATTAATGAGCCTACTTTAATACTGACTAGAATGTTTTTCCTAAGCCGGATATTTGCAAGAAAATCTACTTCCAACATTGACATATCTTGCAGTTTTTACATCATTTACGCTTGCAGTACATAATCATGATGCAGACTATTGGGGTTGTTTTACTAAACCATATCCATATCGTGGGTGAAATTTTATCAGGGGCAAGCTCGTGCAGTTGAGTCGCTTGTACGAGCTAAAATGCAGCATAAAGAGTTCATTATATTATGCCTTGAGGACGGTAGTGATTGGAGTAATGCCACTACACGCAGAATAGTTATGCAGGTCTGTTATCTTGTTGCCATTTTATGCTGTTCATGTTCAATCCCTTTAGATTCATGTTTTCACCAAAACATTCTGATAATATTATGTCGAGGAATCCGCTGTTGTACAATACTAACTGTAAATGTGATTTGTTGAAATTGTCTTTTGCAGATAGATCCTGAACTATCAAGGACGGTTGTAGTAGCCACTAAGCTTGATACAAAAATTCCTCAGTTTGCACGGTCTTCTGATGTTGAAGTTTTTCTTAAACCACCTGCTTCTGCATTGGATGGTTGCTTATTAGGCGATTCACCTTTCTTTACTTCAGTGCCCTCAGGAAGAGTTGGTTCTGGACATGACTCTGTTTATAGATCTAATGAGGAGTTTAAGAAAGTACACTTCTATAATCCTATCTAAACTTGAACATTATTTTAAGTTATTCGACTGAGTTTTTTAGAACCACTACATCATTTCTTCTATCATTTGATGTTATTTCATTTAGTATTTGTCCGAACTTTTTCTATCTTGCATAATCTGTGATCTTATCACATGGAAACAATGGCTTTTTCTATTGCTCTTTTCTACAAGTTCAACACTAAATTTTTTTAAGAAGTTCTCTGTAATCTGACTAGCAACTTAGCAAGTACCATACACTTTTGTGATATGCTTACGCCAAAATATCTTCTTTTTATATGAATGCGTATGTATACAAGCATATAAGAAAGTGATCATAATCTCTGTAATTTTGAAATCTATAGTCATGCAAAATTATCTGGATCTCTTCGAAATAGTTGCAATTACATTATTATCCAAAAGGTTCGAGAGCCAGCTTTTTAATTCTTCAGCTAGGTTCAGTTTTGGCAGTTCAGTTGTTTAGATCAACATTTTATTCCACCAACAGCAAAGCCTTCCATTCTAATAATTAAAGTAATATGTGATTTGAATAAATTGGATCTACTTATATGATTGCCTTGTTCTTCCTTCTCTCAGATCATACGCTGTTTGTATGGCTGATGCTCATGGATGCTGAGTGGGGCTGTTCCACGGACTAGCTTGTATGTGCACCGGAGTATCTTTGCAGATGCAGACCATGTTGCATGGCTGTTAAGTGCTAACGCTTTTAATGTCCCTTGAGACAGAGACAAACCTGGAGTGTTCTTTCACTTCAGTGGAATCAATTTTGTCTTTTTAAGATGAAAAACATATAGAATCCAAACATATAAACAAACTTTTATCTGTCAATCCCAAATTTAGTAAACCCTAATCTTTTTCTTAACTCCATTAGGGAGAAATCAGCAGTGCAACAAAATAAGCAGGAAACCAGCACAAAGTGGGAGAAAAACAAGGTCTACAAGTAAATCTTTTTTCATTGTAACGAGAACACTCGGTTGGGTTATGTTCTTACCACAAATCTTCATAAGTGTATTATTACTGGCTAGAAATGAATATTTAGTCTGGTTTTGGATTTGCCCTGCCAAAGTGGCTGATATGTATAATAATGGTCAAAATCAATATTTTAGACCAGTTTTGGACTGTCCCAAACTAATAAAATTTCTAATGGGAATTAGTTCTAAATGACACTTAAAATCATAATCAAGGAGAGCCGTCGTTGTCAACAGAAAGGCGATAGTAGCGTGCACCTGTCGTATCATAGTTGCCTTCCTTATGTGTTGTTATTTGGTTATGTTGAAATAAATTACAATAGTTTGATTTCTTGTTTCCATGAACTGAGTTTAAAAGAGAATCTAGATTGTTCATAAACTTGACATTGTATAGTCATGTCATATCTTTGTATGATTACTTCCGATTGAAAAATTCTATTGTTTATGTTATAGAATGTCTAATAATCATAATACACTTCTAAGTACATCAAAACCTAAGCAAGTTTCATTTGAAGTATATATAATAAATATTTGTAATACCGATCATATTTTCCAGTGCAATTAGTACAAACGAGGGTTGTTAAATATTAGACTCACGATGCTTATACTTCCATATAATAATGAATATTAGTATAGAATCTTCTTTCTTTTCCTATTGAATTTTCTAGATTGTTGCTAATGCCAATTTAACGAAGGAAATTGTGTTCATAGAATAGAATTAAAAACAAACTCAAAGAATCGGGAATTTGCTGTTGTTGTTGACATACTAGAATCAAGTGTCAAAGTAATAGTGTAATACCTACATAGAATACAGAAATATTTGCATGCTTTTGCTGATATGAATCTAGTTGTTCTCACCTACGACTGTAAAGCTGTTCAGTAATATCTAGAATTACTGCCTAGAGTTTCTAATAAGTTTTTTTTATATATATACCACTTCCTAATTTGTTTAGCTCCATTTTGTAGGCCATTTCCATGAGAGAGCTGGATGATATTGCATCTTTAGAAGATAAGTTAGGTAGATCGTTGTCGAAGGAGGAAAGAAGCAGAATAGGTGTGAGCAGCCTTAGGCTGTTTTTGGAAGGATTACTGCAGAAAAGGTATACATATAGTTTACTTTCTAGTTATGTAAATATTTTTTGGAGTTAATGTATGTTAACATGGTTTCTTCATGTGATCTTTTCTAGTGTTATGTTTCTTGATGTGGTTACTTCATTTGAAATTGATTAAGGTACATGGAAAGTGTTCCCTTGATTATCCCACTTCTTGAAAAAGAATATCGAAGCACAACAAGGAAGTTACGTGAAATCAGTCAAGAACTGAGGTATCATCTCTAGATTAACGTGGCTAATTAAGTTCTTCAGCTTCTGCCTGAAAAGTTATAAAGTTTGAACTTTCTTTGTCATGTATATTGATGGTTTTCTTATACGAGGTTAAAATATATTTAACATTTATTTTGGTTGTAACATGTTCAGGGTTTCTCTATTTCAATTAATTTTGTGTACTTGGTGTATTTTGGTTTTGGGCCTACTATTCAGCCATTGTATTGTATCCAGTACTCGTAGACTATAGACTACTATCTAGTTGGGTTGTAGCATTTTGAGGGTTTCTTTATTTCATTAATTTCTCTCATTATTGAAACAATGGAGGTGTTAACCTTTTGTCTAAAAAAAATATATTTGATGTTCTCACTTTTTACAGATCACACTCTCTCTCTCTCTCTCTCTCTCTCTCTCTCTCTCTCTATATATATATATATATATATATATATATATATATATATATATATATATATAAAATATATATATATATATATATATATATATATATATATATATTTTTTTTTTTTCTCTCTCTCTCTCTCTCTCTATATATATATATATATATATATATATATAAAATATATATATATATATATATATATAGTCTATATATATAGTCCCATATCAGATGCAAGATGGGAGTTTATTATGCTTATACCCAGGTGCTTGATCTCATTTGTACATCCAGGTTAACCATTTGGCAAGTGGATAGCGAAGTGGTGATGCACATTTAGGCTCATGCACAGGTCATGTCCTGGTGGTCCCATCGGCCAGGACTTGACAGGTTACCATCATTCTTTAAGCTTATTCTCATACTGCATCTATTTTCATGCAGCAATTTGGACGAAATAAAACTAAAGGAGAAGGGACGTGCATTCCACGACTCATTTTTGACCAAGGTTTTTATCCAATTTGCTTCTGTTAGAAGAAGAAGAATTTGAAATTCTGTTTTGAAGTAGGAAAAACTTTTCCTATTAGATTGTACTATCCAGCTAATGGTTAGTGAATTTCTGCATTTATGTGAAGCTTTTCTGATTCCTACTTCTTGTTGTTGTAGCTATCATTGCTATTGAAGGGAGCAGTTGTGGCACCTCCTGATAAGTTTGGTAAGATCAGCTTGTCTTCAGTTTGAAAGTAGGTCTGGTATAGGGCGGGGAAGAGGAACCTATTGGCACTAGTTGATCATTCACTAATTTATTGAGGTATTCTGGTTACAGGGGAGACACTACAGGATGAAAGAAGTAATGGGGGGACATTTACAGGCACTGAAGGACTCCAACTTCCACACAAGATGGTGCCTGTAAGTTATAGAAGTGGTTGTTATACTGGTATTTGGATCCTATATATGTGTACAACTTTCTTGTCGTGGTATGCTTCAGTTTGCAAATGTTTATTTGCAAAACCCATTCTTAACTATTCCAGATTTCAGACCATACATTTTCTTTTTTGTGGACAGTCCAAACTTAAAGTCACAAGGAAAACATCAGGACATTCATAGAGAAAAGTACATTGGTTTAAAACATTGCGTCTCGGGTCTCTTGACAATGCTATTAATGTGCAATCACTTATATGGTTATATAAAAAAAAATTGTCTTGTAAGAACTTTTTGCCCAGGAATAGTTGGTGGTTGCATGGTCTTCTTAAATTACAGAAGTTTCCTTCCCTCTAGTCTGTAATTCAGAACTCAGGCCATGCCCTTTTGTGCCTAAATTTACATCAGTCAGGTGTCTGGCACCAATCATAAAGGGTTTTAACTTTAAGTTATAAACTTATTAAGAAAAATAATCAAACTTGGATGGCTCATAATTTGATCCTAAAAGCCTACCAATCTGGCTGGGATATATTAGAGAAATCAAGGATTAATTACTTTCTGGCATCTAAGGGGCTGACTAGCAGTTTGCTCCCGATAGTTTCCCAGTGAATTGATTGTGATGATGTGCATATGATGGGGACTTTGGTTCCCCTTGCACTAGATGGTATTTTACTCTTTTTGTTTTTTAGAATGGTGGAATGCGCCTTTATGGTGGGGCACAGTATCATCGTGCAATGGCAGAGTTTCGCCTTGTGATCGGAGGTGTCAAGTGTCCTCCAATTACCAGGGAGGAAATTGTAAATGCATGTGGAGTTGAGGATATTCATGATGGGACCAACTATTCCAGGTTATTTCCATTTTCAGCTACAATTAATCCTTATCATGTACTGCCATTTGTTTCTGTAAAACAATATCTTTCATATTGAACATTGTCATCATAGAACTGCTTGTGTAATCGCTGTTGCAAAAGCTCGTGACACCTTTGAACCATTCCTTCAACAGGTACATGTTCTGATCCAGACTTGCCTCCATTTGTGGTGTAAAGGTTTTATTTACAATCTTTCTTTTTATTTTCTGTAACAGATGGGTAATAGGCTCTTGTACATATTGAAGAGGTTACTTCCAATCTCAGTATATCTATTGCAGGTACAAGTTAGCACTGAATTGTACACACCCTCTTTAAGCAAGCAATTTCTAAAGTTTGTCATTTACCTAACATTTGGACCTTGGACCTTGGACCTCCTCGTCTCAGGAGGCCCCTTACCAGCTGCTCTACAGCTTCTATCTTTGTTATATATGTTTATTTTCTGACTTTTTCAACTATTGACAGAAAGATGGCGAGTATCTAAGTGGCCATGAAGTTTTTCTAAGGCGTGTTGAGATCGCCTTCAATAATTTTGCTGAGGCTACAGAACGGACATGCCGTGAGAAGTAATAAAACTTTATGATTCCAAGCATCTTTTGGGAATTTTATAGTTATTTGTAATTGTAATAATTATAGTTCCTTATATATGAATGAGTGAAGGGATTAGTGAATATAATTACTGTGTTAGGTGCTGTTGATTTTTGAACTGCCAGGTTTAATTGAGTAGGCTTAACTTGAATAACTTAGTACACTTGTATGGAACAACTTATCCGGTACTGTTAATTTTTGAACTGCCAAGTTTGGTTGAGTATGCTGAACTTGAATAACTTAATACACTTCTATGGAACAACTTATCCGTTTCATTCAAAACCTAAGGGAAGCTTTTGCGTTCTTAAAACACTTGGAACTTTTACTTAATATAACCCTTAAAAATAATGAATAACATGGGACACAAGACAGAAAACAGTTAAATAGTTCACTATATTTCAAAACTGTTACATAGAACTTTGAAACATGATTTATTTATAATTGTTTTATAGATGTATGGAGGATTTAATGAGCACTACTCGCTATGTCACTTGGTCCCTCCATAACAAGGTAATGCTAATATCTCTGAGCATGCTTGACAAACTGGATCTTTGCTGATCTATATTTGATTTTATTTTGCTTACAGAATCGTGCTGGACTGCGCCAATTCCTAGATTCTTTTGCTAGCTCCGAGCATTCTTCTTCAAGTGGAGGTTCTATCTGTTCAGCTGTCCAACAAGAGTCACCCTCTGGGCCATGTACCAATGATAATAAAGCTGATAATAGGGTGAAGACAGATTCAAAACTTAACCACCTTACATCAGGCATCGACTCAAACCCGTATAGTCATACCACAGAGACGAGACTTGTTGATCTTTTGGATAGCACTCTATGGAACAGGAGGCTTGCTCCGTCATCCGAAAGAATTGTGTATGCTTTAGTGCAACAGATTTTCCATGGCATCAAAGAGCATTTTCTGGTATCTACAGAATTGAAGGTGTGTATCTGTAGTATCCTTCATCTTTAGGTGACTTTAGTATGTAGTTATATTTGTTCTTAACTACATTTCATACCTTGTTTAAGCGAATATGAAGTTAACCAAAGGTGCTAAATATATACGAAACTGGCCCACTGCCCAGCTCTTGTGTAAAAAAATAATATAAAAGTAAAATCAAAGGTGCTAAACCGAGACGTCATCCATGCATTTCTGTCCTTTTAGTGGCTTTCACTCTAAAGCACTTTATATTTTCTGTTTCTCTTCTATTGTAAACATAGCATCGGCATTCCTTAGTAATTTGATTTTCATTGTTATCATGAAGTTCTGTGGAGGGGACACATAGTAAATATGGAAGTCCTTAAATACTATTTTATTTTCTCTCATTAGGGGAAATGCGGAAGTTCTTAGTATATTCTGGTCATCACTCAGTCTGTTTTTATCTGATGTGGACAAAACTATATTAGCACTGTATACAAGTTATGATATGATTGCCATCATATTTGTTCTTTATTACCCTTTTAGGAGAATCAATAATTTATTTATTTAGAACATCTTTCCAATCAGGAAAGTGGTCACCAGTATCTTGTTTCTGGGGAAGACTTGTCTAAGTTTCTTATTGCTTTCTTCCATGTATATAATAATCCTATATCACTATTTTTTCTCAAAGTCCATGTTACCATTTAGTTTCCGCTTTCAAGTCTTTGGCACCTTCCTGCGGTTTTAAGAAGTCCGTAATAATACCTTGAAAAACTTGTTTTTCACTATTCTTCACTATACCACGGGGTGTCACGCCCCGCTCCCGTAGGAGCGATCGTCCTCGCTAAGGCGTGACCGCACGAGCCTAGACTGTGCTCGTGCAAGGCGGATTTCATAACGGCCGATTACAGTGGCTGCGACGAGGTCATCGCACAGAAGTCCCAAGCAGAGACATTGAAACAGCAGCGGAAATTTTGGACGAAACACAAGTTACTCAAACGATGATCTTTATTGATGTTGGAACAGAGGTTACAATAGAGCGCAAGGCCAAGATTACAATCACTCAAGCTCACTCATCTCACATTACAAGTCACTCAGCTCTCTCTCTCATCTCTCAATACATATCTTGAACCAGCGGATGCTTCGGAAGGCGACGTCCATACATTATGTCCCGTATAAGTCTTGACTCCACGCGGCCGCACGCTACGAATCGCCAAGGACGGCGGCCGATTACAGCGGATGCTTCGGAAGACGACGTCCATACATTATTCCCTTATCTATGTGGATTCGTCTTTTTTATTATCAAGCCTATTGTGCAAGTTGAAAACATGCGATTTATTATGTGAAGGCTAAGATGAGACGAGTTCACCGAAACTATCCCACCCGAGCGAGGAGTCGCCTCGACCGAGCGAGCCTTCAAGTCGTCGTTGCATGCTAAGTCCGAACGCCGTCGGCGTTTCGATTCCTCTGATTGACTGAGCGGGACGGGGCACTACATCATACACCACTCAGAAAAAGTTTCGTCCTCGAAACTAACTGAGTACTTACTTATTTACTTATCACTTTATTCATCATCCTACGTTTCTCGCACACATTCCTCCTACGCGTTCCCTCAATCCGAGCCACGCTCGTACTTACCGCTAACTTAGTCGTGGGACAAACCAATCAATCAACCAACATTCACGTCATCTCCGATCGACAATCGCACTACCATCAATCTTTTCCTTGAAACACGACTTCAAAATCCTCGACCCTTTTCCATTCATCTAGTCTCACTTGATTCAACGCATCACTTAGTTGGATCGTGCACGTATTCTAGGCGTCCCCAAAATACATGCATTTCAGCCAAGCCTCGTGATAGAGAATCTGCCATCACCACTCGAGTCGGATCGTGCGTCTATTCAGACGTCCCTGATATACGTGCATGTCAACCGAGCCTCATGAGTGGTGTCTCCACAATTCCTATTGCTTCGTGCCGGAACGTCTGCCTAACCGCTAGGCTATGTCAATCCGTCAGTATTGGAATAATAGTTCCCAAACAACGATATCAACACCGACTCCATCCTAAGGTCAAACCAAGTTGATAGTACGGGATTTTCTACCCAAGCTTGCATCACTCCGATTTCTAAACATCGAGTACAGATTTCCTACTCACATCCCAACATTCGTCGCACGGGGTCCGAGTCGTTCAGCACAGCCATCCTACGATAACTCACGTTTCAACCAATTCCTCGACGTATCAATCTTACTCGCTCATCAAGCCGTTTCGCATAGTCTAACTCTTCGAGCATGTTCGACATAATCCTCCTATAAATCATTCTCAAGTCAAGCACGCTACGACACGATTCATCGCTAAACCATAATTTATATTTCGCACTTCCTAAGTCATTCATCCCAATTCACGTATTCGATCACAAGGTCGTCTAGCTTAACAATATGTTGTGCTCCGATCTCACGCGAGTCCGATTATCTATGGTGGGCATGAATCATCATGCAACGCTCCCGCGGAATAATCATTCTCATCGGGACATAACTCTTATTTGAGTCTAGACTAGTTCATTCTCGATGCGCGGATTGGACCTGCTCAATCATCAAGTTTCATTCATTCGTCAATCACAAGTCCTACAAATCCTCGAATTCACCTTCGCATCAGACCAACAAGTCGAGACAATCAAAGTTGTCACGTCCCAATTTTTCGAGTTCGATCATTCCTACGACATGAATCACCATGTCAGCGCTCACGCGGAACGATCGCCCCAAATCTGACGTAACGCATGTGCGAGGCTAGAGTTGCGCTCGCGCAAGACAAGGCCGTCGACGTTGTGGTTATCAACGCAATCATCAAGACACGATTGTTTTCATCCACATCTATTTCAATCAAAATCCTAAGTATTGCACCCATCAGAACGATAACACTTGCACGATCGTCATTCACCGAGTCAGAGTACCCCCGAGTTATTGCATATCGATCTTTGATACGCCTCAATACCATCGACGATATGTGTAACCTGACGATCTTCCTTTGCAACCAATTTCGAGTCGTGCGAATGATGCCATCGTCCGACTGGATAATCTTCTCAACATTCAAATTCAAGTTCGACCATTTTCCCAAGAATCGTTCACAACATCAATTTTTTCAAACCCAAATTCGCGTATTGTACATCCGTCTATCTTAAACCATCGAGCAACATTTATCCTAATCCTTAGAGTCCTTCACAATTATATTCGAATCATTTCTATGCACGCTATCATCCAATCGTGCTAAATTTTCGTATACGATTCACATCGATTTCCTCGATCAAGTCATCTATTCGTACACCCTAACTTTTTCTCGATTTGATTTCACCTACACAATCATTCTGCATTTCATACACGCGAAATCCTCAATCTCGTGTACGTCTCATGCGCGTCAATTTCTAGGTTGTATGAATCAACTCGTCAAATCTTAAGACTACAACTCATTCAACGATACTCAATCTACGGCTTTGCATACACGCGATGCTTGCTTATAGACTCATTGACACCCCGTATCCTTAATCGATCGACATCCCTGAGGCTATCGCATACACCACTCAGGGATGAAGTCATTCAACCAATCATCAACTTATCATTCAATTCACAATCGACTTCTTCAAATCCCGTTCGAACCATTCCTCGAACTCCAAGCACGTTCACCTATATCTCACTGACGTTATCGTCGCTCGATAGCATCCCTATCGATAGTCATCCCACTTTACTCAATCGAGTTCAACGCATTCTAGCTCGAAACATTACGAATCCCGCACCCGACTTTGCTAAGGTCGATGCAACTTTGGTGTATATGTCCAGCCCGACTTAACCAACCGTGCTTACGTAAACCATCTTTTTGTTTCTTGACAAAACTGTTCTCCTACGTTTTGTAAATTATTTAGACTTATTGTATGGACATCCGTGGGACATTTGAGAGAGAGCGCACCAACGATATCGACTTTGCGGAAGCAACACTTCAGAGTTTGCGGAAACAACGGAGTTAAAGAATTCAATCGATAGTCCAAGGACGTAAAGCCGTCCTCTGATACCATTATGTCACGCCCCGCTCCCTTAGTAGCGATCGTCCTCGCTAAGGCGTGATGCCGCACGAGCCTAGATTGCGCTCGTGCAAGGCGGGTTCCATAACGGCCGATTACAGCGGCTGCGACGGGGTCATCGCACAGAAGTCCCAAGCAGAGACATTGAAACAGCAGCGAAAATTTTGGACGAAACACAAGTTACTCAAATGATGATCTTTATTGATATTGGAACAGAGGTTATAATAGGGCGCAAGGCCAATATTACAATCACTCAAGCTCATTCATCTCACATTACAAGTCACTCAGCTCTCTCTCTCATCTCTCAATACATATCTTGAACCAGCGGATGCTTCGAAAGACGACGTCCATACATTATGTCCCGTATAAGTCTTGACTCCACGCGGCAGCACGCTACGAATAGCTAAGGAACTCCGTGCCTTGACGCATCCAAGCGAGCTCCGCACCACGAGCTGCTACCTGTGCCTGCACCTGAAAACTGTGTGGGTGTCAGTACTCAACTGTACTGGTGGAGTGAGCTCCTCGTCCACCCATACAAAACCGACACGTTCATTTACTTTGCGTAACATAATCCCTTTATGATTGTCTTTCTATTCTTGCCTTAGGATCGATTTTAGGACAGACGCCTTGGTCTATTTTGTGTCTCTAGAACATCTCCGTGCCTAGCACCGATAACTTTCGTATCCTTGCCTCTAGACCTTTCTCGTGCTTGCATTGTGCACGCACCGACTCATATTTGTCTTCCGTGCCATACTCTTGGACGTAACGACTCGGTCGTGTCATGAACTCGATTCGTTCTTCAATATCTCTGAGGCAGTGCCTCGCCACTTAATAACTTGCCTATACTTGTGTCGTAACAACATGGTCGTGTCATAAACTTGCTCGTGCCTCAAACATCGAGGTCGTGCCTCGCAGCTTAACCTGACTTAACCAAACTCGCATTACGGCCCTTCCAGACTTAACTCGAAACGTCTAACCCAACTTGTGGAATCGGTGTTGAGAACTAAAGCACGACGCCATACCTCGTGGCGAAACACGTGTCTTTACGTATAGCCAAATCTTAGGCTTCATAATACCTTCTGTGCATACCGTGCACACATTCCTTCTTAACACAACTCGTGCCGCGCTTACATTTCCTTAGAATCGACCGACACCGTACATGCGGATTGCCGCTTAGCACGCCAACTTATCTATATGAAAGGCCACTGGCACGACAAGCCATCGTGGACATAGCTCGGGTAGGCAGCGGGTCTTTCGATGCAAGGTAGCTAGCCCCATGGAAAGCCCCCGACTACCCACGCGGTACAATTCAGCGCTGCTATAACGTCTTCCCCCTAGGTCGACTGGCCCCGGTGCCCCAGCGTAATACCAGTCGAGGAAGAAATTTTTGTCGACAAGTTGTCTAATGACTACGCACCTACGAGACATCTAGACTCACGTAAATGCATGGCCTAATTTTACGCTACGACTGGAACTATACTTAGCAACTCGTGCTCTAAATCACACTTTGGGTAACGTGCATCGGAACCGAGAGACTCCCAACCGAGGGACCGTCTCATACTTTGAAAACGTGCATAGGAACCGTATGATGCAAATCGTGCATCAAAACCATACGATGAAAAACGTACATCCTAAGAGACTCCCAAAATGTGGGACTGCCTCGGCGACAAACGGTCGCGTGAACTTACTTCTTTGAAATCGAGGGAATGACTACTGCGTAGCCTTCCAACTTAACTTGCACCAAACATGCCTAATACTTGCCATAGCCCGTGGCATTTCTATCATCGAAACAACCGTGTTTCATGCCTTAAACCCATTGTATTCCGTGCAACACTATCGTCCAAGTTATACTCTATGTGACGAGCCTTAAGACCGTGGGAACAAATGGCTATATGCAGCCGTAGAACCGTGGGACCGAGCATGCGCTCAACTTGAACAACCATGTTCTTTGGGTACCTAGACTTATACCATAAGTCGTGCGATACAACTTAGCTCGTGGGACGATCAAGGCTATGCCAAGCATTGGACGATGGGACCGTGTATGCTTTATCAAGCATTTAAGCGTGCGACGCCTATGACTTAGGCTAATTCCCACTTGGTGACAACTTAAACCAACTTCCTTCTCCCAAGCTACGGGACGAAGGGACGAGTGACATTTTCAAAGCACGCCGTGCACCAACTCTAAGTCGACCGTTAGACCTTTTCATATTCTAACTCAATTCGACCCGTCGGGATTATTCCCTTATCTATGTGGATTCATCTCTTTTATTATCAAGCCTATTGTGCAAGTTGAAAACATGCGATTTATTATGTGAAGGCTAAGATGAGACGAGTTCACCGAAACTACCCCACCTGAGCGAGGAGTCGCCTCGACCGAGCGGGCCTTCAAGTCGCCGTTGCATGCTAAGTCCGAACGCCGTCGGCGTTTCGATTCTTCCGATTGACTGAGCGGGACGAGGCACTACACGGGACGGCCTAATGGTTGGGGCTGGTGTGGTTTATTGAGGAGGTTCTAGGTTCAAGCCTAGGCCTCACAAAAATTAACGTGTTTTTTGACTCCCGGGTATTCAACAGATGGATTAATTTCATATAGTGTATTATTATTATTATTATTATTATTATTATTATTATTATTATTATTTTGACAAATAATTCAATAGCCATTGACGTTTTTCCATAATTGTATGTCTCTTTGCAATATATATATATATATATATATATATATATATATATATATATATATATATATATATATATATTGGAATAAGGGTAAATTTTATTCCACGCATAACTCTGTAAAAGTATTACAGTACACAATCTCACATCTCTCCCACCCCGGTTAGGGAGCCATTACAGATACATCGAATTCTAAATTATTTAGAATTCCAACGGGAGGGATAATCAGCCCCTCAAATATACGTCTGTTACGCTCTCTCAAGACGTGCCAGACTGATGCTGCAAGTCGAACTCTGGCCATCCTAGCCCAACCAAGCTCTATACCTCGGCGATCCCTAATCCAAGTGAGAATCTCCCGTATATCTCTGGCCCTGCCAACATCTCCCAGTGACCTCGTGCATTGCTTAGACCAGATATGCCAAGTCACCGGACACTCAAAGAAGAGGTGGCCAATAGATTCAGCCGCCGATGAACATAGTACGCACTTCGAGTCTGGGATCTGCCCCCCAAACCCGATGAGCCTGTCCCTCGTCATCAACCTGCCAAGCAACAGCTTGTATGCACATAGCTGCATTTTCCGGACAATCCCCTTTCTCCAGATAAAATCGAATTCCGCAATCCTGTCATGAGGGGTCCTGACCAGATTGTAACAACTCTTGAAGTGGAAGGGGCCTGCCCCACCATCCATCCCAGGAGTAGCCCAACTCCAGGAATCTGCATGCTGGCTAGCGTCAATGATGATCCGGCGAATCTCCTCTCCAAACTGAGCAGTATACCGATAGTCCTCATGCCTCCAGATTCCATCCCTGATAATCAGATTGCACTTCAGCCCTCTACTTGCCTCTCTGTCCATCTGTGATCCCAAGGTCTCCAGGAGGGAACCATTACCCATCCACGGGTCTAGCCAAAGATCGGTGTTAGCCCCATCTTTCACGATCCTGCGTATAGTGGACTGAAGAACCGATCTGCATCTAAGAATAGCCTTAAAGGGAACAGAAAAATTGTTATCAATCCTACATGACCAGAAATTAGTCTGCCTCAAGTATCTGCTAGCCATCCAATTTGCCCAAAGAGAGCCGCCTTTGATGAACTGCCAAGCCATCTTCACCCCAGAGGCCTCCATAATCGCAAGAAGTGGTCTCAACCCCACTCCTCCTTCCTTCCTAGGTCGACAGAGTTGCTCCCATGTTATCGCATGCATAACTCCTCGCCAGATGAAATTGGCGCATATGCTCTCCACTTCCGGATGGTGGCCACCGGAATCTTTATCGACTGCAACCAGAACATAGCAATGCCCGAAATGACCGACCTCACTAGCTCGATGCGGCCCCCAAAAGATAGTCCAGCTGCCTGCCAGCCTTCCACTCTCCTTTGGGCAAACTCCACCAGGCTTTAGCAGTCTTGGTCCCTTAGCATAATTCACCGTCAGAGGTACCCCCCACATGCTCTTTGCAATATATATATATATATATATATATATATATATATATATATATATATATATGAGGCATCCCCCCAAAGGTCTTGGGTTCGAGGCTTGAAGGAAGCATTCTAATTCCCCATGTGGTGGTGAGAATTAAATGGTTCAGTCATGTCACGCCCCGACCCGGAATCACCCGAATCATCGTCCTCGCAGGGGGCGTGATGCCGCACGAGCCTGGAGTTGCGCTCGTGCAAGGCAAGATGACAAGTTCTCAAATGGTTATCTTTTGATTCGATTCAACAACGAAAGGAAAACAGAGCATACGAAACAATTCTCTTTATTGATATCCGAAACTTGAGATTACAAAGGCTTTCGATAGCCTAACAATATATGCCAGATTGGCTACAACACTCAGGTTCTCTCTTGCCCACAAAGGATTTTACCGTTCCATACATCATGCCTTCTATATTTCGGCCGCATCAATCCAGCTGCGTAGTCCGAGCGTCAATGCGATAGCGCGCTTCAATGCGCTTCGGCATTCCAAGCCTCAACACGTTCAAGCAACGCTTCGCCGCGAGCAATCCATTCCCTGCACCCTGCATGAAGCTGGTGGGGGGTCAGTACGTTCGTCCTCGCATGTACTGAAGCAAAGATCATCTTTCCAAACCAACGTTTTAAATGTTTACGTTGAATCATGCAACTTAGCTTATGATCTTGCTATGTTCTCCTTAGGGTCAATTTCATGGCATCTTTGAAAGCGTAAAGCATGTTATCATAACAGCATGTTATCGAATTGAATAGGCAAGTAAACAAGCAATCTCGTGTTTGATTCGTGGCACGACTTCTTACCAAGTCGACGCACTCGCCCTTGCACCGACGCAAGGTGAATACGCCGTAATCCTTCCGTGTCATGTTATATGTGCATCTCTAAGCAGGATCTCCATGCGAGACGCATACGCGCCTACACTTTCAACCCATCGTTCCTTAACTATATGAGGGCCGTTGGCGTATCCGCGCCGGAATGGACTAAAGGAGTTCCTTTCTTTTCTCTCCTTATTTTCTCTCTATTTGGTCGGGCTGCCCGGCGTTTCACGGGTTGGGTTACATCCCAACAACCGAAACGTTCCCGCTGCATACCATCATTTGCGGCTTTTTCCATCTTGTTTAAGGTTGTGCGCCTACAAAGATTATTCGATTCCCTCCTAGGCCAAAGCGGTTCCGGGGCGCTCCGGCATTTAACCGTTTGGGGGAAACACCCGTGCACGGGCGATATCACATTTTATCTCGAGCCCATTCCAATCGACCATGCAACGCCCTTATCATTCAAGCAATTAACTTCAAATAACCAAACATAGTCTTGAGTCCGAGACTCAGACTTATCATCTCGCATCTCTTTTGTTAGTTTTCTGTGTTCTTACATTTTATACTTCGTTTCAATGATTCAATGGCATCGTGCCTCAACTCAATGCTCGTCAACCGAACGACCCGAAGGTCTTGAACACCTTTCGAGGCACCATGTCATATCCGACAGTTCTGCCACATTCATGCCACAACTGTATTCTCTCGCAACGAAGCCATCTTTTATTATTCCGTGCACGTAGGCACGTTTCGACCGTATCCCCATGTTCTATAACTTAGCATTCAATGTTCGGGACTTGCGCTCTAGGGCGCTCGCCTATTGTCTTTCAATGTTCTAGCCGTCTAACTCGTGCAGCAAAGGCACGGTATGGTTCGTGCACTAAGGCAATCGCCGATTACAGTTATCCCATGTTCCTACGGCTTGCGCACCGAGGCGCTCGCCTTAGCGATATCCAATGTCCCATAACGACTCGTGCATATTGATGCACGTTTCATTTCAATTGTTCTAACTTAGTGTTCGACTCACACTACGATTTTATCTCCGATCGGCCACGCCCGTGGCGTCGATAGGTTAACTTAGCATACAATGATATATTTGACTTATCGAATGAAGGAGTAAAAAGAAGTCAATCCTCCCACCTTGAGTCGATACGCCTTCGTCGTTTCGCCGAGCCGATGCGGCTCGATTTCTTAACTTCGTTGCACGGCCACTCTCCTGACTTAGCCATTCGAGCACTTCGTGCTTCATTGAATCATACGTCCGATTTGCCTTAGCATGCCCAAGTCTCAGCCCGTCGCAAGGCGACGATTTGATTTCGCGGACCCCTTACTAAATATTGCAAAAGATCGACCTCTAATATTTTTCCATCAAAGTATAACCTGCACACGAAACCAACTAAAATCAATACTTGCATCGATTCGGACTTGCGCCTTGGTCGATTCGATTTCTTAGAATCTTCGAGCCGATTCAACGCACTCATCCTTCGGGGCAACGCGGCACTTCGCATCGATTCAACTCGATGCATTCTTTCGGGGCAAGGCAACTCTTCGCATCAACTTAGTTTGATGCATTGGTCGGGACAACTTAACTCTCGCATCGTTTTGCAATCGATACATTTCATTCGGTCAACGCGACTCATTGAGTCAACGCTTCAGCGTAATGCACCGTGCGAAGCGGGACATTACAGAATATACCACTCAAAACAAGGTTCGTCCTCGAACCAAAACCAACACTCCGACTAAGTGTTTTATAGATCGTTTCACGATCTCGTCCCACCAATGTTGTTCAGTTTCACACTATCTCGCAAGCTTTTCATTAACATTTCAAAGTCATCCCTGCAGCTCGATTTGAATTTTGTATACAACTCGATTTGGATCCATACCTATATTCAAGGCGTCCCGAAGATATATGTATTTTGACCAATTCCAGTGGTAGCAAATTGGAACAAAGCTGACAGGTAAATTTCAATCCTATGCTTGCCATCTCGTACTCTCGATCGGACTTATCCTTAGCACTTGTTCTCGCAATTTCATTGCATATGCATATTGATACACACGCGATCATCCAACAAAAGTCAAGGCACACGATGCGATTCAAAATCGCATTTCTTATTTCGTATGTTTCATCAGAACTATCAGTCCTATGCATCGCGTCGAGCCGTCGCGCATCCGATCGCAACGATCCTTCGCAACGCCTTGCGTTCGATATCGCTACCCAACTTATTTCTGGAGTCTGGCTATGCAATCTCGATTACGATTTCCTTATCAACATTCGGGACTACGTCCGCTAGGTTACTTGCATAGTCCCCGTGCTTAACTTCTCCCGACGTAACTTTAAATTGACATTGCACAAAGGCCACAATCTATCCGACTCAAAAGTTAACATCAAGGCGACGATGCTCAAGGCAACGATCGCCTTAGCACGAAGGTCTTACGACGCGTCTTACATTCGATTTCCTAACGAGTAGGAATTCACTAGCCAAATTTCCAACTTATCCATCTCGCAACATCGAATATAAGTTCGATTCACGCAAGCTCAATTGCAAGGTGAATCCGAATCTAACGACATGCCTCATAAGTCACTCCCTTATCATTTCTCTCTCGTCATAGCACGATTCTCGCACTCGCCTATCCGAATCACCAAGTTCGTTGATGAATTTCAAGTTCGATCGTCGACCAACATAACCATTCAAGCATTCATCCGACGAATACTCAAATCTAACTATCTCATTCTCAATCGAAAGCTGTTCCAACAAATTCTCGATCGCCTAGACTTATCGTCAACATGCACCGTGTTATATTTGTTATCGGTGCAATCTCGTATGCGATATCGCATGGGTCATCTTACGGTCTGCAGCATTCAATTTGATTTGGCGGTCAAGTCTTCTAGGGTCAGCTGCCCCGAAGCTACGCTCGATAATTGTGGATCATCACCGAAGGACAGTTTAATATGAACCATGCTATATCTTATTTCGGAGCCAAATCACGTTCCGACGATTCTATGCGACTACCCAATTTTGGACAAAACCATTTCTATCGGCGCAACTGATGCACAATTATCCTCCGAGTCAAGTCATGCACAGCCATTGATGATTCCGTAATTTACGAAACATCTACTCGCATCGAGTTCGAGTCTATCTTATTTGCGGGTCGACACACGAGATGCTATACGCATCGAGCAATCGTCGATGACTTATAGTCTCTCGTCTTGATCAATCACAAAATTTACGATCAACCAAGTTCGTTCATTCTCGTATCGTTACTTACAAAATTTTGATAGCGCAAGGCGCATTCCATTTTGTATTCTCACATCGCGCTTACGTTTCCTTGCATATAGATCTTGATAGTTCATATCAATTTCGATAGCAAGAGGGTCGACTTCGAATCCGTTTCAACGTCAACTTAACTCGCATCGCATACATCCAAGTTCGTAACAAACTTTTCCATACGCATCAACTCATTTTCTGATTCACCGCATCCCGCTATACTTTGATCGCGTAACCGAGTTACCGATTATCCAACATCGTGCCCTCGAGTTATACGATCTCGCCCTCTAAGTTTCGCGTGTTTTTCAGTCGTACTCAAATGAGTGTCGCCGTAACGTAACCAACTATTTCTTAGGCACGATTACTCACATTAACCAACTCTTCACCGAAGTCGCACATCGTGCGATTCGATTACAATTCGCATCGCCTAACATTTCTATCGAAATCACAAGTCGTGCGATTCGATTCGTCTCGCCCAACATTTCTACTGAGATCGCAAGTCGTGCGACTCATTTGCAAGCTCGAGTATTCCTTTCCCGTCGATCTGATTATTGCGTCAAGGCATAATCGTTTCGCTAGTCTCGGTCGTCCGACCAACTTATAACTTTCGTCCGACGTATCGTTCATTGATACGAGTCTCACCTTATCGTCCCAACCGATTTTCGAAGAACACTTGCATCAACATACCGTTATACAAATTTTCAATCAAGTCTCGGTACTCTCCCGTCCGTTGCGGACAAACCTTCCGCAATTCTCGCAACGCGTCGATGCAATTCATCGCACAAGTGATATACCATATAGCACTCAAAATCGAGTCATTCATCGCCTACGTGGTATGGCATATACCACTCGGAATTTAAGCCATTTCCCTCGCGCTATACTTAGTATAAACTAACGATCTCTTCCGACTCACGATTTCCGCAGTGATCGTGCTTGATCACAACCGTAACTTTGATTCTATCAATTCCGACGCAACTCGGTCAATGTTCTCGTTTGCCAACATAAGTTTGGTGTGCAACCGAACGATTCGTTCTATCGATTTACGATTTCAATTCTTTCCTTACGTTGCATCTCGTGCAACAATTTATTTAGATACGCGTTGCACCCCGTGCAACAAATTTCACTTCCGATACGCGTTGCACATCGTGCTACGATTTATTTCCGACACTTTCATTTCACTTTGTACAACGATTTATTTCCAATTTCCTTTGCACTTCGTGCAACGATTAATTTGATATGCGTTGCACCACGTGCAATGATTTTACTTTCCAATACGCGTTGCACATCGTGCAACGATCATTTCCGATATTTACCGCACCTCGTGCAACGAATTACTCTCGACTTTCCAAGTCAATGCACAATCCGTTTAACACATTCGGTATTGGCTTATCACTTCTCACTTTCATTTTAACGCATATTCACCATTAACTCGTTGCACTTCGTGCATCGTTTTATTTCTCTTCCAACATGTTATATTGCAACAACAACATCCCAAATCGTATTTCACAATTTGTTGCGCTTGCAGCAACTAACATTTTTACGGCTCGTTGCATTCAATGCAATATACCCCTCGCAACTTTCTTAGCAAACATCGTATAATTTCCAAAACACATGCGGTAAAATTACACGATTTGTATTAGACTTATTGTATGGAACATCCAGTGCGGCATCGAGTAGAGTCAAGAGTGATATCAAGTGGTGGTGGGCAACTTTTAGAATTGTAATGAAGCGAGCGTCCAGAGGAAATTGAGCCTAGAGCTCTGATACCAATTTGTCACGCCCCGACCCGGAATCACCCGAATCATCGTCCTCGCAGGGGGCGTGATGCCGCACGAGCCTGGAGTTGCGCTCGTGCAAGGCAAGATGACAAGTTCTCAAATGGTTATCTTTTGATTCGATTCAACAACGAAAGAAAAACAGAGCATACGAAACAATTCTCTTTATTGATATCCGAAACTTGAGATTACAAAGGCTTTCGATAGCCTAACAATATATGCCAGATTGGCTACAACACTCAGGTTCTCTCTTGCCCACAAAGGATTTTACCGTTCCATACATCGTGCCTTCTATATCTCGGCCGCATCAATCCAGCTGCGTAGTCCGAGCGTCAATGCGATAGCGCGCTTCAATGCGCTTCGGCATTCCAAGCCTCAACACGTTCAAGCAACGCTTCGCCGCGAGCAATCCATTTCCTGCACCCTGCATGAAGCTGGTGGGGGATCAGTACGTTCGTCCTCGCATGTACTGAAGCAAAGATCATCTTTCCAAACCAACATTTTAAATGTTTACGTTGAATCATGCAACTTAGCTTATGATCTTGCTATGTTCTCCTTAGGGTCAATTTCATGGCATCTTTGAAAGCGTAAAGCATGTTATCATAACAGCATGTTATCGAATTGAATAGGCAAGCAAACAAGCAATCTCGTGTTTGATTCGTGGCGCGACTTCTTACCAAGTCGACGCACTCGCCCTTGCACCGATGCAAGGTGAATACGCCGTAATCCTTCCCTGTCATGTTATATGTGCATCTCTAAGCAGGATCTCCATGCGGGACGCATACGCGCCTACACTTTCAACCCATCGTTCCTTAACTATATGAGGGCCGTTGGCGTATCCGCGCCGGAATGGACTAAAGGAGTTCCTTTCTTTTCTCTCCTTCTTTTCTCTCTATTTGGTCGGGCTGCCCAGCGTTTCACGGGTTGGGTCACATCCCAACAACCGAAACGTTCCCGCTGCATACCATCATTTGCGGCTTTTTCCATCTTGTTTAAGGTTGTGCGCCTACAAAGATTATTCGATTCCCTCCTAGGCCAAAGCGGTTCCGAGGCGCTCCGGCATTTAACCGTTTGGGGGAAACACCCGTGCACGGGCGATATCACATTTTATCTCGAGCCCATTCCAATCGACCATGCAACGCCCTTATCATTCAAGCAATTAACTTCAAACAACCAAACATAGTCTTGAGTCCGAGACTCAGACTTATCATCTCGCATCTCTTTTGTTAGCTTTCTGTGTTCTTACATTTTATACTTCGTTTCAATGATTCAATGGCATCGTGCCTCAACTCAATGCTCGTCAACCGAACGACCCGAAGGTCTTGAACACCTTTCGAGGCACCATGTCATATCCGACAGTTCCGCCACATTCATGCCACAACTGTATTCTCTCGCAACGAAGCCATCTTTTATTATCCCGTGCACGTAGGCACGTTTCGACCGTATCCCCATGTTCTATAACTTAGCATTCAATGTTCGGGACTTGCGCTCTAGGGCGCTCGCCTATTGTCTTTCAATGTTCTAGCCGTCTAACTCGTGCAGCAAAGGCACGGTATGGTTCGTGCACTAAGGCACTCGCCGATTACAGTTATCCCATGTTCCTACGGCTTGCGCACCGAGGCGCTCGCCTTAGCGATATCCAATGTCCCATAACGACTCGTGCATATTGATGCACGTTTCATTTCAATTGTTCTAACTTAGTGTTCGACTCACACTACGATTTTATCTCCGATCGGCCACGCCCGTGGCGTCGATAGGTTAACTTAGCATACAATGATATATTTGACTTATCGAATGAAGGAGTAAAAAGAAGTCAATCCTCCCACCTTGAGTCGATACGCCTTCGTCGTTTCGCCGAGCCGATGCGGCTCGATTTCTTAACTTCGTTGCACGGCCACTCTCCTGACTTAGCCATTCGAGCACTTCGTGCTTCATTGAATCATACGTCCGATTTGCCTTAGCATGCCCAAGTCTCAGCCCGTCGCAAGGCGACGATTTGATTTCGCGGACCCCTTACTAAATATTGCAAAAGATTGACCTCTAATATTTTCCCGTCAAAGTATAACCTGCACACGAAACCAACTAAAATCAATACTTGCATCGATTCGGACTTGCGCCTTGGTCGATTCGATTTCTTAGAATCTTCGAGCCGATTCAACGCACTCATCCTTCGGGGCAACGCGGCACTTCGCATCGATTCAACTCGATGCATTCTTTCGGGGCAAGGCAACTCTTCGCATCAACTTAGTTTTGATGCATTGGTCGTGACAACTTAACTCTCGCATCGTTTTGCAATCGATACATTTCGTTCGGTCAACGCGACTCGTTGAGTCAACGCTTCAGCGTAATGCACCGTGCGGAGCGGGGAATTACAGATGCAATGGGCCGGGTTGTTGGGCCATAGGTGGCCAAAATTTGTAATATATATATATATATATATATATATATATATATATATATATATATATATATATATAATTCAAAAAAAAAAAGAGTAAAGTGAGTCTCTGTATCTTATTGGTAAAACATAAAACTTGGAATTCCACGGACCCACAGTTTTCTTCTTGTGGAATAACCAATATGAATGATTTTTTATCATAAAATAAATAAAATGTTCACTACATTTTTCACTCATCTATTTCCAGGTAATGTGTTTCATTTATAGTGCTGTATACAAAATTCCATTTTGTGATTTCCTTTTCATGGATGGAACATCTTTCCCACCCTGCATTCTGATTATTGCTATTTAGGGATTGGTCACTGTTGAAGTCTGATGTTGCACATTCATGGTTCCTCTATGTACACATATGCAACATAAGAGCAGAGTGTTTCTCCAATCTATTGCCTTTGAATCTTTGATCATCCATTTCTTTCCGATTTGAACTTTGCAGTTCAACTGTTTTCTCCTTATGCCGGTGATTGACAAATTGCCAGCACTTTTGAGGGAAGATTTAGAAGCCGCATTTGAAGACGACTTGGATAACATCTTTGACATCACCCAGATGAGGAACTCGCTTGGACAACGAAAGAGGGACCTGGAGATTGAGTTGAAACGCGTATGTATTGAATGCATGACTTAGATTTTTTATGGGTGGGTGTCGGAAAGCCAATTGAACTAATTTGTTTGTTGCTTTTTTTTTTTTTTTTTTTGCAGATACAAAGGCTCAAAGATAAGTTCAGACAGGTACATGAGCAGCTGAACTCCCTTTATGTCCAACCAAGGAGATTGTCAGCCTTGGCGTCGTGATTGCTGGTGCAAAACACAACTGCAACAAATCATGATCCTAACCGAGATGGTCAGTACTGGTATCCACTCTTTCGGCTCTACTGAGCAAATATCGTGATTTCACCGGGTTACCTATTTAGCCAAATGCAAACTTTTGTGTATGAAGGATCCTTCTGCGTCAAGCAACAAGAATAATATATGTTTGTCAATGAAGTTAGGGTATTGATGTTGCCCATCATGTATGAGTTAATCTTAGATGGTCATGTTTGTCGGCTCCTATTGTAATTGTGTTTCATCCTTAATAAAGGTTTTTCTTTTGCTGTTTGGTATCTATGGACATTCGTTACATTTACCAAGAGTATGTGCACAATCTGGAAATTCTACAAGTTTTCTTAACAAGGATATCTATGCACAACTGCTGCAAGCTATCCGAATAAGTGGTTTTATTCTACTGGAAGACGCAGAGGGGTCCCTGCTTTCCCGTCATAAAATGAGTCCACATAACATGACAGCAAATACCACCGACAGCAGGCTCATTATTGCCTCCTCCGAACGCAGACACCCGATCATCGGTCTGCTCGAGTCCCTGCAGTGCAAGCGCAGCGCTGCATTGAAGATAGTCATCGCTCTGCTAGAGTCCCTGCAGTGCAAGCTCAGCACTGCATTCATAGTTTCTCCCAAAACTTGGTTTGTAGGAAAAAAAAAAAAACCAATACTGAGGTTTGCAGATGGTAAGCATTATCACTAGCAATCTGCTCGTTTGAGCCATCTCGAAAAATGCAGTTTCTGTCTACATCATACGATGCACTCAACAATACACTCCGAAGATTGTAGTCATTACAAGTTACCAATACTTTACAGAAGACTCGGAGAGAAAGAAGTTTATTACTTTTTACTGCAAGGAATAATCTGCCTTTATTGGATTTTATATAAATTTTACAGGAGGGGAAGAATAAAACAGTTATTCCCATACAATGCCCTCCCTTATTTTACAAATACATACGAAAATGAGAGGAAGAATCAAATAAAGCTTTCTATACGATCTTTAATCTTCCTTTGGAACTGCAGAATTTACTCCGGTAATAATTGACAGTTACCAACTACGGGCCTTGAGTTGTTCCGGAGGGCTTCCTTGCCTGTGAACACTCGATGTACCTGGAAGAAGGCTAGGGGGACTCATGTTTCATATTATCTACTCATTTTTAGGCCCAAAACACATGCTTCTATCCATCAGATGGATATCAGGAAACTCGCAGAAAGAGCACCTCTGATCATGAATTGGTTGCCTGTGCTGCTGTAGCTAACTCAGAACTCGGTTCATCAGCATCTTCAATAACAGATCTCAGCAGATCCTGCCTCCTTTTCTCGCTCGCCTTCCTCCGGTTAGTTTCCAAGTGAATAAGAAGAGCGGTGATGTCGGCAGGATTCACTCCGCCGACCCTGCTTGCTTGGCCTACTGTTTGTGGTCTGACCTGTTAATGATGTATTTGATCATAAACAACGATAACACTATTAAAATATTTGGACGCAAGCAAGCAACTACCATAGGCATTTCAGGAAATATGAAAACTTATAATTTGATGCACCCGTATGCAGCAATTAAACAGTTAAAGGAGCCGCTAAGACTAGGGGGCATGAATTGAAGCCATAAAGAAGGATATGATTTGTCGGTGTTACAGAGGACATGACCTTGACATAGCTGAATTTAAAAAAAAATTAAAAAAGCATCCGGATCCAAAATTTCCAAAATTTTGTGATGGAGGCTTTGTTGTTATTCTTGCTGTATGAAATATAAACACATTTGCGTTAGTGATTAATAGCTCATTTATTTGTTTGATTGATCATTTGACATTATAGCTCAAAGTAGGAAACTCGGTGTTTATGTTGTACTTTATACATCATATATTAATATAATACAGACGACAAAGAACAAAAGTATTCAAAAAGAAGCTCAATAACAAATTGTTCATAGAGGCAAAACGTGTAGGCGGATCGACTCATCAAGTTCCTATTAAATAGGATCTACAGAAGAAAAAGCACTTGTTGGTTGATCAATAAGGGCATCCCTAAAACGTCCCGGTCGAAATATGGCTTTCAAATTAAGTTCCGCCCTTTGCAACAGCGAAAAAATGTTTCGCTTTGTCGAAATGAGCGAATCGAGGGCTTGGCTCCACTTCTAGGATTTAATAATATATTGAATCGAATTTATATATCAGAATAGTTGATATAGTCGTGATTCAACGGGTATGGTCGACTTTTATAATTTTATGTTATGATATGTTTGATAGGAAAAATGGGGAAGTAGGAACTTGGAAGTGGAGAGTAAATTGAAGAAAGGACCTTAAATCTTTGTGTACCGACGCCTAATCAAATTATTTGGGATTCAAAAGTGAAACAAATCATTTTATCTACTATTAGTGAACTAATTAGTGTATTATCAAATCACGCATCCTCTAACTAGTCCGTTACATGAACCACGAACCATGAAAGATATGCTCCTATTCCACTCCTTATACTATATAAGAAAATATATATTTCTTCAATCGATTCCTTTTCTTTTTCACCGGTGTCTTGTCTCTTGGTGAGTTGTTTCTGCTCGAGTGAAAATGCTTTCTGTGGTACTTGGTTGAAGTTTAACAATTCAAGTAGGCCAGCGGTAACTACAAATGGCTATACTTCATCATCTTTGACGTTGTAGTGAAGCTCATTGCAAAAGAAGGTAAATCGACCACATTAAGCCTAACATCAGGGGAGGTCCGTTTCATATCCAAATGTTGGGACAAACCAAAAAGGGACGGTAATTGTGATATTTCTTCTTGGAACGTATTGTATTTGGCAGTTTTCTGGATGTTGAATACTATTGTTGGATGGGTCACTATTTATTAGCATTGGAAACAACACACATTATGGCAGGGTAACATTTCACAATTTAATGAATCTTTCACTTATTAGCAAAAAATCAATCTGAGCTTGAATTTCGATTGGAGTTTTGAGTAAATTGAGATTTTTATTTAATTTTGGTTCTAGGACCAGTGGTTCTAGGGATCGACATACTAACATCTTAAAGTTATGTTAGGTTGTCTCCGTCCACTTGAGTGTGATTGGTATGCAGAATTTTTTTTAATTCCGGGGAAAACGAGAAAGGGAAAACAAGCGACATGTTTGTTTCATGTTATAAATTTTTCACCCGGGCATATTTAATTCCCATATATCAATTGTTCCGCAAATCATCGGAAACTAATTCCCTCCAAAACATGTGGGTATTTTTATTTTCCATAGGAAGGGAACTATTGCGCCAGTAGTGTTCAGACTTCGAGCCAGTTGGGTTCACTTTCGTGTTTGTGCTCAGGGTTGGTTTATGTTTTGGTCCGTGGGTTTGGGTAACGTTCATGAAAGAACATTAAAATATAATATTATGCCTTTGGTGGAACTTGAACCCAGGCCTCCTGCGTCTGGGTACAAGACCAGCATCTTAACCAACTAGACTACGACAAGCTTTGTATACAAAGAGAAAACCAATAAATATATCATTATCAATCAAAAATATCATAAAATGTCATATTCTTGCTCATGAATTATCATTTCCGGATTATATTAAACATGGTAATAAAAAAATTCCATGAATTCGATGTGTGGGTATTTCATTCCCAGGAATATACCGACAATATTGCAATCTGCTACCAAACACAATGTTATGGTCAATCATTCCTCATAGTGGATAGATTAAGGAGGATTTTGTTCACATAATAGAAGTATAATGGTTTGAAAGGACCAATTTTGTAACATTGTGCATCTATAAATACCCTTGAAAACTTAATAAGTTAGAATTAAATCAATATACCTCCAATTTTCAGTATTACATAGATACCTAGACAGATTCTTTTGTCATGTACCCATATGCCCAAAAAAGGCAGTATGCAAGATCATGCTTTTAACAACGTGATGTGAACTACCATTCTCCCTTCTTTTGAAACATCGGAAATTTAAAACTAGTAATCTTAGAAATTTAATCTTATTTCTCCTTGCTCTCCTCCAGATCTCGACTCTACCAACCTATCACCAATGGCGGCCACACTTGGCAGTTGGCACCCAGAAAGGCTGACAACCAGGGACAGCTTGCAATCCCATATTTCAATTTGCAGTCCCATTTCTCTTTAACGGAATATCATATGAACTAACATTATAAATAAATAAATAATAACTATATATGGAAGAATAAATAGGTTAAAAAAATATATGTTGATTTATTAACATATGTTGAATTAAACTAATCAATACATAATTAAACCTTCCTTTAGGCATTGGACTTCACAAGACATCTTTTAAAAAGCAGGTATTATTGAGGATCAATACCTTGGAAAGTTTCTCACGTGCTTCAAGAGATAAATTCGTCATTGATTGGTAATTCAATTCCTCAGGAAGTGGCCTATGTTGCTGCTTGACAATCTTCAAAACAACAAAAACATAAGAAGGTTGACAGTTGGTGGTCATCGAGTACAACCAAACGTGCTTTTCTAAAGCTATCTATGAACGTGCTTTGGAAATTTCCATATAACAAAACATATTGTTCTAATTATAGTGAATGATCATATATGCAAAAGCATAATAAACAATATAAAAATAGTACGATATGAACCAGTCATATCAGAAGATCTAGAAGAGAGACGTTTATAGATAGACAAAGATGTGCCAAAAGCAACGCCAAAGTTGCAAAAAGAAGTAAGTCCTAAAGAACATCCATGGCTGTAACAATTTAGAATGCACTATCTGATCATTTCTGGTCAACTAATTTCTTCTATAACCATTACTTCCTGGATATGATCATTTTGTAGGTTATTGCAATCACATTAATAAATTCATCATAATCTTAGTCTTTAGTCATGCAAAACTAGATCTTGCCTTTGGACCACTTTTACCCACTCTTTGTTATGAAACTGTTCATCGCATTGTAATTACTAGTACTCTTCTCTCTCTGACTTTAGATACAAATAAATCAAGATTCTTGCCTTTGAACCACTTTTTCCTCCGTTTATTAATGCTAAGAAAAATGTTCAACAAGTACTTAGCACTTTCCTGGTAATAGAAGGTACTCATGATCCCCAAGTTAAATTTGAAAGGCCAAACGGGACAAGGAAAAGATCCCAACCAATCAGGTTGCTGAAAACAGAAAATCAGAAGAGAAATTTCACTCTATACCAAATCTCTTACCTGGCCAGGATATTGAACGCACGATCTACAGTCCCAAGTTTCTCAGCAAGCTCTACTGAATTTTCAAGGGATACAGTGCAGAATCACTTCTCTAGCGAAAACAGTAATAGTGCAAAGACAGAGAAGGCAGCAAACCTTCAAAAACAGTGACAAAGATGTATTTGGCCTATGATGCACGAATAGGGACAAAGACGGGATATGGATAAGAACACAATGCGGACATTGTCGGAAAGGTACAATACATATGTTGCATTAGTACAGACACGATACCGACATCATTTTACTGTCTGTGCAACACAGTACTTGGCAACGTAATTTTCTTTAACTTTGATCTTAGGCACTAACGAGAAGTCTTGGAATTTTACACAACTTACGAAGACAAAACACATCCTTTTTTCCAAAAGAATAATAGTCCTTGCATGTTCTGGACACTAAAATCCTCAAGCCACAGCCATAATAAACATGCTACAATGTCCGTGAAATGCACTTTAACTGTTGTGTAGCACACGCTAATACACTATCATTGACAATGGTCTGTAGCAGCAAGAAACCTCTGGTAAGATCCGAAACATACATATCTTAAATTACTAGTATGAACACCAACACCAGACAGCAATATTAATGACAACTGATAAAATTTCTTCTTAAAACCAAGGTTTAAAAGTATCAACTGAAATAGATACGTTTCCGCCATTCAAACGGAATTGGAGGGTTCAAACTGCTGAAACTACTGAAGCAACAGATTCAAAACCATTGAAATCCCATGAAACCCGTACTCATACGAAGTGTCCAAAACCGATACCAAAAATGAGCTTTTGAACCTTGCTTAAAACCTCACATCAAGTACACGAACAGGACGTGCTCAACTTTAAAAAAAATCAGCAGTTTGGCATTCATATGTTCCTTCAAACAAGCATCCTTTAGTGCTTTCACTACTCCAGTAAGCGTTACTGGATCAAGCTGAAGATGCCACAACACGTGCGAGGGAAAAAGAGACAACTGGCCTCTGTTGCTATTGGAGAAACAAAATGTTTTCGCTACAACTTTTACCGCTAGCGGAATTCACGGCTTCACAGCCCTATTCCTAAACCAAAAGATGCAGTCTAAAATCTATATCAAGGTCACACGAAATGACCCGAAAGCAAAGAATAACAGACACAGTTGTAAAATTTATGTTTCATATACTCTCAAAAGAAAATAGGCGTTCGAAGAAATGACTTATAAGTTCTCACCTGTTCGAGTTGGCTCTTCTGTCGTAGAATGAAGCCCTCATATTTGATGTCGATCTCGATGCATTCTTTTTCTGTCCTGGATAGAAGCTTATTTCCATAACCATGTTTATCGAAAACTTTATACTGTATATGTGGTTTTTTTAAAATGCTTTCTAGTGTGGAGGAGTCTTTGACTGGTTGTCCTGATAGAAGAGTAATCTCTTCAGCCAATTCTCCCCCTGCACTAAACCAATAGTACATCCATTTAAAAAGTAGTACTTACTACATAGAGAAGAACAAATTTTTGAAGTAACTGGGATTTTAAATGGAGCCAACAGCAGAAGCATCAGGTGAAAAAGATACAAACCTGATAAGCGCACAACCTTTAGGCGTTGTTTCTCCTCTAAGATACGGGCTTGCTTAGATTTGTAGAGATCCCAACGTCTATCATCTATCAATCCGATATCCCGGCCCAAAGGAGTTAAACGGCTATCAGCATTATCAGCACGTAGTAGCAGTCGATGTTCTGAGCGGCTAACGAGATAACACTTCATGAGAAGAAAACATATGCAATGGAAAGAGTTGAACTTACAAGGAAACACAAGTTACTCTATATAATAATGTTACCAAACAAATGGAACAAAAGAATCATTTTCTGAGTAGTAAACTATCTTGTGTATCTTTCTGGTGACTCCATTACATATTATGTTTTAAACATGCAATGTAACATCGGAAAATAGGTTATAGAAGTAAAATCCAAGCAATGCAGGTGCTTCTTGATCAACTGCAGCTAAACTGACAAAACAAGACGAAGAGTGAGAAAATTGTTGCAACGGTGTCAAATTATTTTGTACTTTCATATGCAAACTCTTACAGCCTTTTTCCACTTGGACCATGAAATACAATAATTAAGACTACAACCAACTTATCCAACGAGTCACAATGTACCATGACATGTCACTAATACAAGAACCACCCATCCACACGATAAGAAAAATCGTACAATAAACTTTGTATCCCTATGGACGCAATCAGAACATGAAAAGTTCAATCTGCAATACAACTGATGTTGAGTGATCTTTTATTAATTTGACAATGATTATGCATTGACCTTAAACTGAAATGCAAAGTGAGTACGTAAGCAGTTTTACATTGATGAACGGTAACAAATGAGCACAATACCATTATGCTAAATCATCAGTTGCACCATGGAACAAATCAAAGCATTCATTCCAGTTCTTTGAGGTCCCTGCCTCAATTGCAGCCTTATCCCAATTAAATTGAAATGTGAAGTTCGGTGAAAGCAGTGTTGTATTCTTATACCCCCGCCCTCAATAGAAGCAGGGTGCCAATATATATATATATATATATATATATAATCATGTCCTATCTTTTCCAAAACTCTCATATTTTACCAATATCATATTTGTCTCTCTGTTATAAACACATGTTCTTTCATTTATATGCATAACCATCATATCCCATCAAGGTTTTCTAAAGTTCCTACCTATGGCCATGTGAAACTGTAACATTTTGGCGATATCCATATCTGCACATTGTAGACACCTGTAGCTGTTTTTCAAGAGAACTAATTTCTTAGAAATATTACCTTGTTAGCATGCGGTATGGCTCCCGTAGGTCCTTTGTAACAAGATCATCGATCAAAGTCCCTATATAGCTGCTTTCTCTCTCAAGAATGATAACAGACTTCTGACATGAATGCCTGGCAGCATTAACTCCAGAGACAAGACCCTGTATACCAGACCATATAAGTTAAGAAGAACAGTAGGAACCTAATCAAGAGCACAAGGATACAAATTTTATTCTACATAAAGGTCAGTAATCACTCATATTCAGTTCACATGCTTCGCATTGAATTCTATTATGTTACAGAAATAAAATAAAATAATACAAGCTCAATACAGTTAAAACATAAAAGATGGTCACTGATGTAAAACCTGAGCAGCAGCTTCCTCGTAGCCAGTAGTACCATTTATCTGACCTGAGAAAAACAAACCTTCAAACTTCTTTGTCATTAGAGACCTAGAGCATTGATGGGCAGGTAAGTAATCATATTCCACAGCATAGGCAGGTCTCAGCATCAAACAATTTTCAAGCCCAGGTAACGTCCTCAAGAGTGCTAATTGCAGCCTCTCGGGTAGACCTGTTGAAAATCCCTAATCACCCAACAAAATCTTTAAGGATGCATCAAGAAAGATTTATCTAAAAACTAATGTAGGATACACATATTTGTTGAATAATATGATTATATCTTCAAAACCAAGAGCAGAGATTCATATATTAGCCAGATATGTTATACAATTATAAAACAAGTTACATCTCATAAGCTTATAGAGGGTTGCGCTAAATCATCCTTGCCAATGAAAAATAATAAAAGAAAATTGCTATCAAATAACTGACGTTTGCTGCCTACTATAGCCTTTTGTAGATAGAATGGATATCATTAGCAGTAGTAAATTACTATTGGCCGATGACAATATAATAGTAGATAGTGACATTATAAAACTGAAGAAGTATTATGGACTAAAGAAATAGAAATACCTGCACATATAGCTCTGGTACATTGCGACCTTCAGGTTCAAGAAAAATTTGATGTGATTCTTTATCTTTAAATCTCACGATCTGGGATAACAAAAGCATTAGTAATAGTTATGTTCCTTAAGGTGCAACATGTAAAGCGTCCAGAACTTTTCTAGCTTTGGAAAGAAATGACCATAATAAAATGAAATAAATTATTCCTGGGAATGTATCATAAAAAAATAACCAAGCCAACAAAAGAACTATGAAGAAAAGGAAAGGTAATGTTTGATGGTCCAAATTAATTGTACTCTGAAGTCTAAATCTTTAGAATTGAATTTTCGACAGTTTCCTATGTAGTGCTCCGTCCCGCTCAGTCAATCGGAGGAAATCGAAACGCCGACGGCGTTCGGCCTTAGCCTTGCAACGGCTGCATGAAGACATCGCTCGGTCAAGGCGACCGTTCGCTCAGGTGGGATAGTTTCGGTGAACTTGCCTCATCTTAGCCTTCACATAATAAATCGCTTGTTTTCAACTTGCACAAGTAAGCTTAATAATAAAAGAGAATCCACATAGCTAGAGGGAATAATCCCGACGGGTCGAATTGAGTAAGAATATGGAAAGGTCCAACGGTCGGCTTAGAATTGGTGCACGGCGTGCTTTGAAAAATGACACTCGATCCTTCGTCCCGTGGCTTGGGAGAAGGAAAGTTGGTTGAGTAGGTGAAGTATGAACGTAGCCTAAGTCATAGGCATCGCCCGCATGAATGCTTCATAAAGCATGCACGGTCCCGTCGTCCAAGGCTTGGCATAGCCTTGGCTTGCCCATGAGTTAAGTTGCGTTGAGCGGCTTGTGACCTAAGTCTAGGCACCCGAGTGGCTTGGTCGTTCAAGTTGGATGCGTGCACGGCACGGTCCGTTAAGGCAAAGCTTGACGCAGCCTTTGCTCGTTAAGTTGTTGCGAAGTTAGGCAAAGTTATGTCGGTCGACCTAAGACATTACAAGTACCGTCCCGCTCTTTCGCGGTTCGTCCAAGTTAAGTAGTCCCACGATCTCAAGGCCCGTCGACTTGGGCAGGAGTGTCGCATAGAGCACGATTGGCTTAAGGCACGATGCACGGATTTAGTGTTTAAGGCAAAGGACTATCAAATAGGCGTTCATGAGTTGAACCAAATGATAGGGTAACAAGGAAAGAATGCTCGCGACCGTGGGTCGTCGAGGGGTCTCAAGGAAAGAATGCTCGCGACCGTGGGTCGTCGAGGGGTCTCAAGGAAGGAATGCTCGCGACCGTGGGTCGTCGAGGGGTCTCAAGGATAGAAGTCTTGGTTTTGGTAGAGGAATGACTGTGTGAGACGTCAGTTTGTGTCGAGTCTTGCATGGTCATTTGACAACTTGTCGACAAGGGCGATGAATCATCGAGCGGCAACCCTGGGCCATGGGACCGACTCGGCCTAGGAGGAAACAGGGTATAGTCGAGCTGGGAGTGCGCTCCCGCTCAGGTTAGTCGGGGACTTTCAGCGGAGATCGCTACCTTGCGCTGAAAGGATCTCGAATAACAAAACTATACGTCAAGGTATAGCTTGTGATGCTAGTGGCCAAGTTCATATAGATATCGGCAAATAGCGGCTATCCACGTGTATGCCTTTGGATTGAGTTGAGTTGAAGGTGTGTACAGTTAGAACACAAAGTTTGGGCCTAAGATTGGGTTTCAACATAGGCGTCGTGCTTCGGCACGAGATGTGGCGTCGAGTCTTATGTTGTCGGCATATAAGTTGCATGGTTATGGTTGAGTTGTTTGAGTTTAAGTCAGGAAACCGCCGCAAGGCAAAGTTGGTCGAGTAACCCTTAGTTCACAAGTTGGATAGGTCAGTTGGTGATCAAAGTAGCAAGGGCCGCGAGGCGGCGATATGATCGAGTCTCATTGAGTTGCGAGGCACGGTCTCAGCAAGGGTTTGTAGCACGGTCACACGGAAATGGAGCCTCATCGCGTAGTTGCGCCTCTGAATTTAAGCCGTAAAGGCAAATACGGCTCGATAGGTTAACGTTGTTGGCACGAGAATGGTCTAGAGACACGGAATAGGCCAATGCGTCGGTCCTAAAACTGATCCTAAGGCAAGAGTAGAAAGACAATCATAAAGGGGACTAAGTTGCACAAAAGTAAATCAAACGTGTCGGGTTTGTATGGGTGGACGAGGAGCTCATTCCACCAGTACGGTTGAGTACTGACACCCACATAGTTTACATGTGCAGGCACAGGTAGAAGCTCGTGGCGCGGAGCTCGCTTGGATGCGTCGAGGCACGGAGTTCCTTGGCGATTCGAAGCGCGCGGCCGCATGGAGTAAAGACTTATACAGGACATAATGTATGGACGTCGCCTTCCGAAGCATCAGCTGGCTAAAGACTTGTAATTGAGAGATGAGAGAGAGCTGAGTGACTTGTAATGTGAGATTGAGTGAGCTTGAGAGACTTGTAATCTTGGCCTTGTGCCCCCAATGTAACCGTTGTTTCAATATCAATAAAGAGCTTCTTTGTATAACTTGTGTTTTGTTCTAAATTCCGCTGCTATTATTCAATGTCTCTGCTTGGGACTTCTATGCGACGACCCTGTCGCAGCCGCTGAAATCGGCCGTTATGGAACCCGCCTTGCACGAGCGCAATCTAGGCTCGTGCGGCATCACGCCTTAGCGAGGACGATCGCTCCTACGGGAGCGGGACGTGACATAATGGTATCAGAGCACAGCTTTACGTCCTTGGACTATCGATTGAATTCTTTAACTTCATTGCATCCGCGAACTCTGAATGTTGCTTCCGCATATTGATATCGTTGGTGCGCTCTCTCTCAATTGTCCCACGGGATGTCCATACAATAAGTATATCTATTTTGCAAAACGTAGGAGAACAGTTTTTGACAACAAAACAAAAAGATGGTTCGCGTAAGCACGGTTGGCTAAGTCGGGCTGGGCATATACACCAAGTTGCGTCGACCTTAGAAAAGTCGAGTGCGGGAATTGAATTGTGTCGGACGAGAATGAGTTGAACTCGATTGAGTAAAGTGAGTCGACTATCGATAGGGGTGCTATCGAGCGACGATAACGTCGATGCGATATAGATGAGCGTGCTTGGAATTTGAGGAATGGTTCGAACGAAAAATTTGAAGAAGTCGATTTTGATTCAAATGATAAGTTGAGGATTTGTTGAATGACTTCATCCCTGAGTGGTGTATGCGATAGCCTCAGGGATGTCGATCGATTGATAAAGGAATGAGGCGAATTGAGGAAATACGTTGGTCGATGACTTAAGATAAACGGATGAACGATACGTGATTTTGGTTTTGGGAAAATCGATGTTGTGAATGATTCGAGGTATAATGATTGAACTTGAATTTGAATGTCAAGGAGATTATCCAGTCGGATGATAGCATCATTCGCACGACTCGAAATTTGGTTGCAAAGGAAGATCGTCAGGTTACGCATATCGTCGATGGTATTGAGGCGTATTAAAGATCGATATGTGATAACTCGGGGGTACTCTGACTCGGCGAAAGACGATCGTACAAGTGTTATTGTTTGACTGGATGCTATGCTTTGGATTTTGATTGAGATGAAGGATGGATGAAAAATAGAAGTGTCTTGATGGTTACGCAGATAACCACAACGTCGACATTCTTGTCTTGCGCGAGCGCAACTCCAGCCTCGCACATGCGTCGCATCGGATTTGGGGCGATCGTTCCGCGTGAGCGCTGACATGGTGATTCATGTCGCGGGAATGATCGAACTCGGAAAATCAGGATGCGGCAACTTTGATTGTCGCGACTTGTCGGTTTGATGCGAAGGTGAATTCGAGGATTTGTAGGACTTGGGATTGATGAATGAATGAAACTTAAGGATTGAGTAGGTCCAATCCGCGCATCGAGAATGAATTAGTCTAGACGCAAAACAAGAGTTACGTCCCGATGAGGATAATTATCCCGCGGGAGCGTGCATGGTGATTCATGCCCACCGTGGATAATCTGACTCGCGTGAGATCGGGACGCAACGTATTGTTAAGTCAGACTACCTTGTGATCGATTACGTGAATTGGAATAGATGACTTAGGGAATATAGAATGTGAAATTTTGGTTAGCGACAATTTGTGTCATAGCGTGCTTGATTCGAGAAGGATTGATAGGCGTATTAGTTCGAATAAATAGACTATGCGAAATGGCTAGATGGACGAGCGATATCTATACGTCAAGGATTTGGTTGAAACGTGAGTTATTTGTAGGATGGCTTTGTTGAACGACTCGGACCCCGTGCGACGAAATATTGGGATGTGCGTAGGAAATCGATGCTCGATGTTTAGAAATCGGAGTGATGCGAGCTTGAGTAGAAAACCCGTACTATCAACTTGGTTTGACCTTAGGATGGGGTCAGTGTTGATATCGTTGTTTGGGAACTATGATTCCAATACTGACGGAAAGACATAGCCTAGCGGTTAGGCAGACGTTCCGGTGCGGAGCAATAGGAATGGTGAAGACACCACTCATGAGGCTCGGTTGACATGCATGTATATCAAGGACGATTGAATGCGTGCACGATCCGACTCGAGTGGTGATGGCGGGATTCGCTATCACGAGGCTTGGTTGAAATGCATGTATTTTGAGGACGCCTAAGATATGTGCACGATCCATACTAAGTGATACGTTGAATTCAAGTGAGATTTGAGGAACGGAAAAGTGTCGAGGATTTTGAGATTGTAAGTTTTTGAAGAAAAGATTGTGGGTAGCACAAGCGTGGCTCGGATTTGAGGGAACACATAGGAGAAGTGTGCGCGAGAGTCGTTGAACGTTCGAGTGGTAAGTCAAGGAGTAAGTACTCAGCTAGTTTCGAGGACGAAACTTTTTCTGAGTGGTGTATGATGTAGTGCCCCGTCCCGCTCAGTCAATCGGAGGAAATCGAAACGCCGACGGCGTTCGGCCTTAGCCTTGCAACGGCTGCATGAAGACATCGCTCGGTCAAGGCGACCGCTCGCTCAGGTGGGGTAGTTTCGGTGAACTTGCCTCATCTTAGCCTTCACATAATAAATCGCTTGTTTTCAACTTGCACAAGTAGGCTTAATAATAAAAGAGATGAATCCACATAGCTAGAGGGAATAATCCCGACGGGTCGAATTGAGTAAGAATATGGAAAGGTCCAACGGTCGGCTTAGAGTTGGTGCACGGCGTGCTTTGAAAAATGACACTCGATCCTTCGTCCCGTGGCTTGGGAGAAGGAAAGTTGGTTGAGTAGGCGAAGTATGAACGTAGCCTAAGTCATAGGCGTCGCCCGCATGAATGCTTCATAAAGCATGCACGGTCCCGTCGTCCAAGGCTTGGCATAGCCTTGGCTTGCCCATGAGTTTAGTTGCGTTGAGCGGCTTGTGACCTAAGTCTAGGCACCCGAGTGACTTGGTCGTTCAAGATGGATGCGTGCACGGCACGGTCCGTTAAGGCAAAGCTTGACGCAGCCTTTGCTCGTTAAGTTGTTGCGAAGTTAAGTTAGGCAAAGTTATGCCGGTCGACCTAAGACATTACAAGTACCGTCCCGCTCTTTCGCGGTTCGTCCAAGTTAAGTAGTCCCACGATCTCAAGGCCCGTCGACTTGGGCAGGAGTGTCGCATAGAGCACGATTGGCTTAAGGCACGATGTACGGATTTAGTGTTTAAGGCAAAGGACTATCAAATAGGCGTTCATGAGTTGAACCAAATGATAGGGTAACAAGGAAAGAATGCTCGCAACCGTGGGTCGTCGAGGGGTCTCAAGGAAAGAATGCTCGCGACCGTGGGTCGTCGAGGGGTCTCAAGGAAAGAATGCTCGCGACCGTGGGTCGTCGAGGGGTCTCAAGGATAGAAGTCTTGGTTTTGGTAGAGGAATGACTGTGTGAGACGTCAGTTTGTGTCGAGTCTTGCATGGTCATTTGACAACTTGTCGACAAGGGCGATGAATCCTCGAGCGGCAACCCTGGGCCATGGGACCGACTCGGCCTAAGAGGAAACAGGGTATAGTCGAGCTGGGAGTGCGCTCCCGCTCAGGTTAGTCGGGGACTTTCAGCGGGGATCGCTACCTTGCGCTGAAAGGATCTCGAATAACAAAACTATACGTCAAGGTATAGCTTGTGATGCTAGTGGCCAAGTTCATATAGATGTCGGCAAATAGCGGCTATCCGCGTGTATGCCTTTGGATTGAGTTGAGTTGAAGGTGTGTACAGTTAGAACACAAAGTTTGGGCCTAAGATTGGATTTCAACATAGGCGTCGTGCTTCGGCACGAGATGTGGCGTCGAGTCTTATGTTGTCGGCATATAAGTTGCATGGTTATGGTTGAGTTGTTTGAGTTTAAGTCAGGAAACCGCCGCAAGGCAAAGTTGGTCGAGTAACCCTTAGTTCACAAGTTGGATGGGTCAGTTGGTGATCAAAGTAGCAAGGGCCGCGAGACGGCGATATGATCGAGTCTCATTGAGTTGCGAGGCACGGCCTCAGCAAGGGTTTGTAGCACGGTCACACGGAAATGGAACCTCATCGCGTAGTTGCGCCTCTGAATTTAAGCCGTAAAGGCAAACACGACTCGATAGGTTAACGTTGTTGGCACGAGAATGGTCTAGAGACACGGAATAGGCCAAGACGTCGGTCCTAAAACTGATCCTAAGGCAAGAGTAGAAAGACAATCATAAAGGGGACTAAGTTGCACAAAAGTAAATTAAACGTGTCGGGTTTGTATGGGTGGGCGAGGAGCTCATTCCACCAGTACGGTTGAGTACTGACACCCATATAGTTTACATGCGCAGGCACAGGTAGAAGCTCGTGGCGCGGAGCTCGCTTGGATGCGTCGAGGCACGGAGTTCCTTGGCGATTCGAAGCGCACGACCGCATGGAGTAAAGACTTATACAGGACATAATGTATGGACGTCGCCTTCCGAAGCATCAGCTGGCTAAAGACTTGTAATTGAGAGATGAGAGAGAGCTGAGTGACTTGTAATGTGAGATTGAGTGAGCTTGAGAGACTTGTAATCTTGGCCTTGCGCCCCCAATGTAACCGTTGTTTCAATATCAATAAAGAGCTTCTTTGTATAACTTGTATTTTGTTCTAAATTCCGCTGCTATTATTCAATGTCTCTGCTTGGGACTTCTGTGCGACGACCCCGTCGCAGCCGCTGAAATCGGCCGTTATGGAACCCGCCTTGCACGAGCGCAATCTAGGCTCGTGCGGCATCACGCCTTAGCGAGGACGATCGCTCCTACGGGAGCGGGGCGTGACATCCTATGTCAGGAATGTGGAATTAAATGGAAGTTCCTCATGTTAATTATGCATATTATGAGCATTGATAACACTATGACAGTGACATAATAAGCCCATGTACAGTTTAGTAGGAACTAACATGCAGTCAATGCTTTTGTGGCACAAGGTGAGCAGTACCTCTAATGCCCAAGGACCAAGGCCCAAGGCAAGGTAAAGTGCTGCATCAACATAGGGAAATTATTTCTATAGTTTTATAAATGTGGAATATTCAGTAAACTATAATAAAGACGGAAGGCATAACTCAAAACATCTACTAAGCCATTATAAGTACATATTTAGATATCATATCCACTTAAAACCATAAAGATGACGAAAAGAGTTCTTCCAAAACAACAACAAAACCTTACTTCAATTGAAGGGCAGTACAATTTAGAGACTTGCATAGCATATAAGTTCGATGAACTTCATGAATAAAGACCTGAAAAGTAGAAACTGCAATCTGTACCTTATCTTCAATTGAAGGGCAGTATCTCGGGCCCTTTGCTTCAACCCAACCTCCATAAGTTGGCGTTTCATGCAAGTTGTCTTGAATAAGCTGGTGTGTTTCTTTTGTTGTACGTGTCAAGTAACAACACATTTGCTCTCTTTCTATGTGAAATTCAGGATCAAAGCTAAACCAGTTTACCTATTTTTTAAAATAGAAAGGTCAGTTATAATAGAAATTAACTTTTGATCTCATATATGCATGCAACTTCTGTTGGACTATCAAGGTTAACATACAATCATAACTTATCTGAAATAGACCTTAGAAATATGCATCCTATATTAGGAATGTGTGCATCCTACAAGTAGTGAATCAAATTGAATTATTGATACCACTGATATCCTCTTCAAACAGAAACCTTGTCCTTTCCTAGTTCATTTGCATAAAATAACAATTATACATGATAATTCAAACTAGAACTACTAAAGAAATTGATTTGGCTTGTCTATTTGCAATAGTGTAACCATTAGGTCATGTGGATGTTACATGATCCATGCCAATAGTTTAAAGTATCGGCCGATACCGATCCGATACAGCCGATACCGATACGGTTTGGCATGTCCCGATCCGATACTGACCGATACCCGATATTGACCAATACCGACATTGAGGGTCTCTTTTCCGGTCAATCCGGAAAAGAAAATTGAACGAAAAAGACAAATCAACAATGGTTTGAAGCATAATAAGGTTGTAAAAGCATGTGAAAGAAGAAAACTAATATATTGCATGTAAACCAATCGGTAAGGGTGACTACTATTTCATTTAATTTCAAAACTACTAAGAGATAACACTGGAAATACTTAAAATTATGCCTAAATGTATAAAATATATTTTTTAAAATGTTAATAATTTGTTAATAATTATTTGTTTTTCGATACCAAAAAATCCGATACTCCGATCCGAAACCGCCGATACCGATACTCATAGGAATGGTCCGATACCGATTCCGATACTGATCCTGCAAACCTTGATCCATGGTGACTAAGAATTAATTAGGATGTGTATTACTTAGATATTAAGGAAATTGTAGCTTAAACTCAAAAATGTTAAATGTCTAAAACTGCCTCAAACAAGGTAACAGACCAAAATATGAGTTAGTTGACCAGATATATACACCTAGACAACCAGTTACTCCAGTTAACCAACTGGTTATATAACACAATATTGTTTGGTGATTGAAACAACTGATTTATAAACCATATCAACCAAATTTATAAACCTAGTCATCCTTACATTTGAATTGGTCAAATTCAGGTAGACGTTAGCCTTACAGAAGACACAGCTCTTATTAGAGCTGAATGGAAGAAAAGGATTCAAACAGCTTGACCCCAAAAATTAGGGATAAAGCCTTCGTTGTCGTTGATGATCTGTACATTTGAATTGGTGATGGAGAACAACTTGGATTTTCGGTTATTTTGGATTTCTTTAGTTTTTTTGTTAGGATAAAACAAAATAAAGAGAAGTTTATCTCTTGAGTTGATCGGAGTTGGTTAGAGATTGACTTATCTTATGGATAAGAACTTAGAGATTTAGTTCTTCTTTTGATTGTTTTGTATCTTATAAATAGTTTGTAATTTCATAAGTTACGGATCAAAGAATTGAGAATGAGAAATGTATTTTGAGTTTATATGGTGCGATGCTAAAACCTTAAAGTGGATCTCTCTATCAACGTTGCTTTTTCGCTTTCGACGTTGACGTCTTCAACGCAGCTTATCCGCTTTCGACGTTGATGTTTTCAACGTTACTTCTCCGCTTTCAACGTTGACGTCTTCAACGGTAATCATAGTATTATTTTGCATTTCTATTATAATTTTTGAGACAAAATTATAATAGTTGTTGTTCACTCTTCAATTAAAGCTTCTGCACCCAAATCTTCTCAAATTTCTAATTTCATACTAATAATTTGTTTTTGGGTCTTCGTCCCGCATCAATTGGTCAACCAGTATGTCACACCATGGTTACCTCAAGTGTCGAACGCTCCGAAAGGCCCAACGAAAATGAGAACGCCTTCCAACGAAAATGAGAACGTTGTACACATGTGGTCCCGGTATGCGGTACTTTGGGGTTAGCTTCTTCGAGAGACAATATACTTATCTACAACGTGGCCCCGGAACAATTTTAAGTAACAAATATGTAATAAAATGTATTTGTATATTTAAGAATCAAAGTTAATCAATACTATGATGTATTCACTTTTAGGAATGTAGATTTCCACATTCCAGAACATATGTACCCGGATCGCAGAATGCGTGTTCCTGGATCGCCGATCCAGGATCACAGAACACTACATAAATGGTGAGTTCATGTAAGCATGTGTCGGACCTGAATTTGACCAGTGATCAAATTCGTCAGTGGCGAATGGTCACCCAACTTACCCAACCAGATTCATTTAGTTAACCAACCAGATGTTCCAGTTAGCCAACTGAATGACCCTGAATGCAGATTATTCAAAATTCTTTGCATTTGTCCTCTTCTAACAGCTATATTCTTGATCCTTGTGTCTAATTCCAATAGCTAGTCTTTGAAATCCTTTTTATACAAGAACCACATAGACATCTAAGAAGAAAGTTTGTTATTTACAATCTTAAAAGTAGCTTTCCATGGCATAAAATCCAAAGATCCTAAACTTGCCATACACTTGTCGTACTCAGTAGAGAGCAAAAGACACTCTTTAAGTACCATTATGTGAGCTTGAGCTATGTTGAAAGATATTTTCTTCTTAGAGAAACTACATCTCTTTGAAATCTTAACTCTCTTGGAAAAGAGTAATCACCTCTTGGAGGATTGATAAAGAGATTCCAAAGATCCTAAACTTGCCACACACTCATGGTATTCAGTAGGGAGCGAAAGACACTCTTCATGTACCATTATGTGAGCTTAAGCAATGTTGAAAGATAGTTTCTCCTGAGAGAAACTACCTCTCTTTGAAATCTTAAATATCTTGGAAAAGAGTAATCCCCTCTTGGAGGACTGATAAAGAGAATAACTTAACATGGAAGTTAGACGATCGAGACGAGCAAAATAAAAGTCTAGTTGGGGTGGAGGTGTAATAATAAGTTTGGGGTGCATAAAGGAATAATGGCACTCAAAGGGGACGATTGCCTGGGATGGCTAGAGTAGGCTCGAAGTAAAGCTAAACCAGGAGATGAACTTGTTATGATGATCCTTCTTCTCTCTTAACTCTCCCACATTTTCTATTGCTTCATTACTTTAAAGCAGACTCCTATGACCTATCTATCCCTATTTGCCTCAAAAAGAAAAGGTATTGTGATTCGTACAAGGTACACTGCAAATAGCAGGTAATTCACAAACAATGCTTGTCGTGAATTATAAAAATGATTATGTTACATCAGAAGATGATGAATGAATGAATGAATGAATGGGAGCTAAGATTGCTGCTGGATTATGCCCAAATAAACAAACTGGTTCCAAATGGCCTTTTTTTCTTTCTTTTTTGAAGTTCATATATCTTACATAGGGTTTCCTAAATTGAATCTGTAAGTTTCTACTTTTACACCAACATGTATGAAGGATAAACAATCAACAACTATCTTCATAACTAAGGATACAAAATTAAATTTGTGCCTTCAAATGTTTCATTTATTAATTTGTTGTTCTATTTCGGATTGTCATTCCTTCACTCTTTGGCGTAATGTGTCATGGAGATGAATGCAATTCTCTATAGCAAATTGTATCATCTTGCCTCTTCATCAAGATTCTTTATAGTCTAGGGTGGCTTGGAGAGTGCTCCTTGGTTGCATGAGCTTAAACTGCAATCCAAAATGTAGGTTTACTTACCTACCAATTGGCCACGAAGGTTTTATGTCATGCTCGTTGTCATGCTTATAGCTATCATGGCTTGGAATTTAGCACCCTTATAGAGTCGTAGATGGTTGACGTCAGGTCGACCGATCATAAAACTTTGTCAAATCTTGTATGAAACTTTCTTATCATCTTATGCTCCATAGTCGATCCCATTGTGATGGAAGAAGACTTGGATGATAATAATGATGATGAAGATTATGATGAGATGTGAAAATAGTTGATGATATGAACTGACTCACTATAAGGACTGAGTGAAAGGATGATTCGTTTATAAAAAAAAAGAAAAAAAGATAGAAATCTGGGGAAAACTCCTTCGTAATTCCTTCCAAGCATTATTCCATCTTTTAATTAGCATTATCATGATTTTATTCTCTTTACTTATCTTATCAATACGCGTCGCCTTTGATGCGGTAACTAGCATTTTCAAATCTAGGATATGATAGGAAGTGTATATGGCACATAACTGTGAAGTATCGGAGTGTCCACGAATCCAACACCAACAAATACGAGTACAAAACCTTCATCAGATATCCATGGAAAATAGATATTTAACAGAGAAAACATCTCTTTCTAGTTAACCCATTAAAACAAGTACCTCTTCATCTCCATGCTGAGCTTCCAAACCAGAAAAGTCAACCGTACGGCAGTCAACACGTGCAGGAGTGCCGGTCTTCAAACGGTCAGTTTCAAACCCCATATTCTGCAAGCTTTCAGTCAGCCCATGCGAAGCTGACTCGCCAGCTCGTCCTGCAGGCATCGATGCTCTACCAACCCAAATCTTACCGCTCATAAAAGTGCCCGTGGTCAGCACCACTGAAGGAGCATAAAAGTCCATCCCAAAGAATGTACGAACACCTTCCACATTGTCATTCTTGCCGACTAAAATGTCAGTAACCATAGCCTCTCTGATAAAAAGATTTGGGGTGCTGAAATAAACATGAGCAGTATGAGATTTACTTGACTGAAACATATCATATGAACTTGTTCAATATTTTGTGCAACCATGCAAAGATTCATACTGTCAGAAGATTTTGGGGTGGAAGATCTTTTTTTTTGTTATTTACTTAGAAAATAGTTTTAAAGTATACAAGAAGACTCTCATGATCTCATAGCATATCAGATACTCTATAATAGGAAAGATTACTGTGAAATCTGCAGCATGTATATATTTTATAATTAAAGAAACAAGAATTCCATACATCTAGTAATATTTCATAAATTGCCCAAATTAGAAAAACAAATTACTAAATTCACCAATGCATCGTGCCATCATTTCATCCAACCACTAAATTAAGTATACAATCGATGTCTTTTAGAAGTTATAGTTATAAATCTATTTAGTAAGAAAAAATACCTCATATCAGTGAGAAGCAGTGATAAGTGTGAATAACCGTAACACAACAGTAACAGTTCTTAGTTGTTGAAATATAATAAGATTGGCCTACGTCAGCATCTACAACCAATGTGTACAATTTTATGTAACGAAGATGTAGCTGACTCTAGCTTATACATGCTGCAGAAGCAAAATTAGACATCAGTTTTCTTAGATGAGGATGGATATGCTTCTTCTCCCATTTTTGTAGAAGATCCTCCGAGCTAAGAGCATGCAGTTGTATTCCTTAACAAGATGGTTTTCATGTCTCAAACCTAGATGAACCCAATGCAAGTTAAATGGTCTATACATCAAGACCAAAAAATGAGACTTTTAGCACTGATCTTCAAAAAAATATGATAACTCAAAATCAGCACAAGACAGAAAACAACTCCATGATATGTGACTTCCAAAATTAATCTCTTAACTTTGATAACATTTTTATAGCTTTATCTTTAAAAAGAAGTTAATTCTTGTACCACAAATTACCAATATGCAATAAGTAGTCCCTACTGCACGAGATAAAGAACCATAATGAAACTACAAACAAGTGATGAACCATTCAGTTTACAAGTTATGTCCCTTGATAAGATGAGGCTAAAGCAACTACTTCTATTTTCTAGTAATGAATTATTTGACTCTTGATTCCATAATTTCTGGAAGTAAATCTGATCCTCTGCTATCTCTCTACACATCTAGATCAGAGGAAAATACCAAGAAATTAAAGGTTCAACTATGAGAATGTTTGAAAATAAGAAGAGTTATGTTGTTGGGCAGGTTCTTTACCAGCTGAAATAAAACTAGATGGTGATGTGTGTAATCTACAGAAATCCTCTTGTGATGCAATTTCAGTGGATGGAAGGAGCAGTTTCTAAGTGCTTTCAGCAGGACTGAGAACATCATCATCCTCATCCAAGACTTCTGCCATTAGAATAGGGTCGGATATGCAACAAAAGAAAGCAGGACTGAGAACATGAATTAGTATTTTGAGTCACACTTGCATACCATATTTTGGCTATTAATAACTTCTGATATGTGCGACTTGGTCTGGCTAGCAGACTAGCTCTCCTTAACAAACTTCTGATGTTTATTCTAGTTACAATTTCAGTTTGAATTAGTAATACTAATACATGTCAAGTCCTGGCTAAGTGCTTTCCAGTTTTCTTTAAAAAAAATTCAGAAGAACTGAACAATTTAGAAGTTGCTCCTGTAAATCAACTGATAAAATATTAGTTGCCTTAAAAATGTGAATTGGCCTTGGAAATCAATCTTTAGGGTTGTTTTTGTAAGAGCATCAATAGTAAGGCTCATCCCAATTTCTACATTCTAGATTTAGAATGTAGGAGCTCATTTTGTTGAATAGTAAGGTCCAATTGAAGTTCCATAATGGTTCCGTCCTAGCCAGATGAGCTATAGCTTAGACCTAAGAATTTCTACATTCAGAATGTAGGAACTCATTTTGTAGAACAGTAAGGCTCAATTTGGAGCCCCAATTTCTAGATTCTAGATTTTACGTTATTTTTTTACCACATTATTTTTTGACCACACGACCTTTGACACCAAAAGTCATTTTATCATTTTCTACTATTCCCATACAGAGCCAACCCATTCTAGATTTATTTTTTTGTTGTAAATCCGGGCCTCAAGATGCATTTTTCAGCTCCGTCTATTGTGGATGCTCTAACAAGGAAAGAGGCATTCGCACAAGAAAGAGAAAGCAAACCAGGAAAGAAGAAGTATGGAGGAACAATAGGGATCTATTATCCTATAGGTAAATATGAAACATCATGTTTTTTCTTCATTAGTTTTTATCACTGATCAAGTCAAAATAACAAAACCTTATCAGTGCTGACTTCTAATTTTGACAGTCTGCAACAAGACTGACAACGCTGAACCAAGCTAAAAACCGTGGAACAACAACCTCCTCATTGTCATACAAAGAAGTGCGGCCTACCCAAACATGAATATAGTATATACAATGATAAATAACAGTATGACGAGAGTAAACACACATAAAATTATTCTGCAAACAGGCCAACCTCTCAACAACACTTTTCATTTCCATAGCATATTCTCTCTTATCAGTCTGAGCCCGCAATGCACGAACAGCAGGGCCTTTTGAAAGGTTCAAAACTCGCTTCTGTAAATAACACCTGGAACAATGTGGAAGAAAAAGATTAATTGGTTTTATGAAGAAAACTTATAGACAGACAAATTAGACTGAAGTTAAGCTTTTCAGCAGGATGTTAGAGCATCTTTGCCCCTTAAAGATAATCATATGGTTCTCGATTTTACAAGGTATGTTACAAGCAGTTGGCTATAGACCTATGTTGTACTGGGCGCTAGGCGAGGCGAGGCGACACTAGGCCCGCCTCGCCTAGGCGCGCCTAGGCGCCCGCCCAGAATTTTGTGGAATTTTTTTTTCTGCAGTTGCAGGCTTGCATCACCTTGCAGCAGTAGCAGTTGCAGCACCAGGCAGTAGTAGCATAATTTTGTGCAATTTTGTGCAATTCTCATTGTATTATTTGTATAATATGATTGTATAATAGCAAACAAAAGAGCAAATGGGTGACATTGTATAATATCAAGCCCATGGCAGCCCATCCTGACTTCCCTCCGCCTAGGCGCCCGCATTGCTTCCCCTGGTCGAACCTAGGCGTCTGCCTAGGCGCGCCTAGGCGCCCATCGCCTCCCAGTGCAATAATTTCTATAGATCGAGACGACCTGTTCCAAACCTGCACGCCTAGGCGTCGCCGGTGACAACATAGCTATAGACAACTTGGTATGCTATGAATTACATAAGATGCCAGGCAGAAATTATAAAACCTACAAATTTGATGACACTGTATGTGGACATGTATTTGAGGGCGCCATTGAAAAGAAACCTTCCAACTAATAATCAAGAGCACATGGAAGAAAGCAAGAAAGTACTCCGAATTAGCGAAAACCTATGACCTTAACACTTATAATGGACCAACAGCAAGTCCTATGAAAAATAATAATACTAAATAGCAACCATACTATGGTATGAAGAACTAGTTGAACAACAAAGCCTTTCTTCCCAAACTTTTGGGTTAAAGCTGCCTGAAACCTTATCTGCCACTCACCGCAGTTAAGGAACTTCTCCTCTCTAAGTTTAGCAAGAGCCTTTTTTTTTACATCCATGCATGTTTAGGTCAACCCCTGGTTCTAGCAGCTCCTTTGACTAACATCACGTTAATCCTAGTCCTAATTATTGCATCTATTAGTCGTTGTTGCACATTTTAGAAGAAAACAATATATTTCAAGTCAACTTTGGGTTACTAGGTTATTTGGGACTATTAAAAATGGTAAAAGATTACGAATATATTTATAGATTCAGTCAAAAGTGTCTATTTTTACATGTTATGTATATATTTTTGTATTCCTAGTTATTACAAATAGGAGTAAACTGAAGCTTTGTGAAGAGCATGATGGTTATTCCCCAAATATTATTTCTATCCATCAAATCAAGTTTAGCCACCATCTGTTCTTCACCTTCCTCTCCCATGTTTACCGCTATATGAACCCCAACATGGTATCGAAGCTTGATATCATGAATCTCAACATACCATAACAATATTTATGATCCTCGACACTTCGGGCGTTTGCCCTAAGGAGCAAGATCAATGATCACAACATTTTGCACTCTAGAAACTTGAGCATGATATCAATTTGAACTTTTTCGCTTTGTTTGCATCTGACCATTAGTATGGGACATGATATTCTACTTCATTTATTGGTTATATCATGATTATCTTCGAACTTAGTTGATCGCATTGCACTAATAATAATATGCAATCAATGTTTCTTGTTGAAGTATTGATTTCTTGATGATCCTAACTTATTTAAGTCACCATTAGCTATAATTGTTTAGTATGCTTTTTCCTCGAACTTGGTGCTTCACATGACTCCGGTCAAGCACCTAGCACGTAAGGCGCTAGGAGAGCTTAGCACCTTAAAAGGGCCCTTCACAACACTCATTTTTGTAGGCATAGGGTCGTAAATTTGACAATCCTAACTAGCAATTTTTTGCAACCATGTTCAGGAGCTAAGTTTTATAAACAATATAAAGGGATTGTGGCCTTGTTTTGGCAACTATAACCTTCTAAGTGCTCTTCATTTAGAGTGTGAACACTACTTCTGTCCATTTTGGTGCACGAACGGCATTCTTATAACCATAAGACCTGTAAGAAAAGACATGTATAGGCCTGGCTTGCTGTTTAGCCTAATATGCTATGTTGCATGCACGCAAAAACAATACAACATAATACAGTGACAAGGACACAACACCTATTTTGGTGTATATCTGTTGTATTCACCATGCCCGACACGATGTGACACGGAACATCACCAGTTTGTGGAGTGTTCATGCTTCGTAACTATTTTCTGATAAGGGGATGCGAGTTTTGCATAAACAAAAATCATAGTCTATGCCATTCAATGAGGTATGGAACTATGGATACTTCAAAAGCTCACCTTATACATATGATATCTGTGTCATGGAACAATAACCCCTTCATATGCCCACATACATATAGGATACGTCAGGAAATTTTTCTGTTGATATTTTAGATAACTAGGAAGTGATACAAGGACAAAACTAGCTACTTTTAATGAATGATGACATACTTCTCAATATTGATATTTGATATTATATGCTAGTGTTTTATTTTCCATAAGTGGTGAACTCAAGTATGGGCACTTTCAATTTTGATTTAAACTTGAGTACAAATATGTGAAATGTTGCACTGCTACTTTTATTACATGATGATACTTTTTACAAGTATCTTAACCCATTCTGTATTTTGTTCCATTTATTTCAGATAAAAATGAACACAAAAAACATACGGTAAACATTGACTCCTCAAACTGTTCGTTTCTTAATCAGTGGCATGTCCAACGGGACTGACATGATGTCAGATGCAGATAGCTAGCCATATTAGCTCATTGAGATTGGCAGCAAACTTACGTATATAGGTTGCTTGTGAAATGACATACTGACAAAACAAGTTGATGTAGGATTACACTTAACAGTCATCCCCAGGCATGATAGTCCAGGTTAACAAAACATGCAAACATCCAGAGAACAATATTCAGTAGTAACTAACTGATGAAGATGGTTAATTCTATGTGGTATGATGCAAAGAGTAAAACCATAGTAATTAAGGTACTTCCAACAACAAGAAATCACCTCAAATCTTTTACCACAACTGAAACTCAAGCTAAGACAATTAACTGACCAACTATAGGGATAACTTTAGAGGGAGAGTCAGAAATGCAGGAACGAACATGGAAAAGTGTAGTTCGAGGATGTCTACCTATCAGCAATTTTCCCTATTTCACCACCAAGGGCATCTACTTCGTGCACCAGCTGAGATTTTGCAGGGCCACCAACTGCTGGATTGCAAGGCTGTAGAACATTAAATGAGAACCCAAATGCAATAAATCTGTCAAGAAATGAAATGAAATAAACCACAACTTAGGAAAGTAGAAAAGCTATAAGTGGAAGAAAGTAATGACAGTACATATGCATAGTTCAAACAGATTTTGCACGTGCGGAAGAAATCAAATGTATGAAATAAACACTCGTCAATACCACAAAGGACTTGTTCACATGTAGAGTGGATTATGGAATTACCAGTTTCTAATAGCTAATAGGTAGATAGGTAAGGAACCAAGGGGCACTCCAACAATCAGTGTCGTATAGTATTATGTCCGTCTCAGATAGACACATATCGGGCACAACACATACAGACACTCCAAAATACCCGGGTGGATCGAGGAATTTTAGCAAGAGGGAATGCACATTATGGTTACATTGACAACTCCAACTTTCTAATACATATAAAAACTGTTATACAATTTAAAAGTTGGGCAAATGATAACAATAATCATATAGAAAAAGAACAAAACTAAAAGAATAAATATTTTCAAATGGGCAGGCAAAAGAGAGGAGAAGTTTAAGAATTTTATAGGCCACGCTAAAGGGAGAATAATGTAGGGGTCTTCAAGATCTCCCACATATACCCTCACCTGTTCACCAATTTGACCGACCATTGGTGTTGGCTTGGATAGTAAACTTCCACATTTATTTGTGTGTTTTGGCAAAATTAAATAATAAGCCTATTATTTAGGATCATGGAAATTCAGTTCCAACTCGTATTGTCTGATCGTGCCGGTGGTTCACTTTCCTTTCACATTCCAATTCCCTACTTTCCAATAGGAAGTCAAATATACGAAATAAACACCCAAACTAGTTCAAATGTAGAGTGGACTGCGAAAATACCAGCTTCACGCAACTAATAAATATACAAGGAAACGCAGACACTCCAGGATCCATTGCTGTGTAAGTATCCTACCCATGCCGGAAACGTATCAAATTACACAAAACAGACACCAAAAATACACCGGCGCACAAAAATCAGCACCGTGTTCCATTTCTCCAGTTCGTGTTGTGTGACTGATATTCTTGTCCACGCAACATGCTAAACAAGGAAAACATTAACATCTAATAATGCTCGTACTGACTACTAGACAAAGAACCCTAACAAAGTACTTAAATTTCTCATCTTCAAGGGTTTTTTTTGCAATTCCAATCCAAGTAGTTCAGCTGCGCGAATCTAGCTCTCGATCCATAGAACTCGCGAAGCTGAGGGTTTGTGAATACGCCGAGGAAACACGAAAAAGCTGAGAGTTTTAGAACGTCGGCTATACCTGCCAGGCGATGCGGTCGAGGTTGAGGGTGAGGAGGAGGGTGCGGGCGCCGATGCGGGCCGACGCGAGGGCGGCCTCGCAGCCGGCGTGGCCCCCGCCGACGACGATCACGTCGTACCTCTCCTCGACGACCCAGCCGGAGGAGGCCGTTCCGGCGGAAGAGGCGAGGGTGGTGAGGCTTCTTCTTCTTCCCCTTCTCCGGTGGCGGAGGGATAGGTTTGTCCGGAGCGGCGGGTTGAGCTCTGGGAATGAGCGGTGATGGAATAGGGAGGAGAGGGGACGGGCGATGGGAGCGGTGGAGATGACCGCCGCCGCCATGGGGCGGACGCGGAGCAGCATGATGGGGTTTGGAGAAGAGGAACGATAGCCGGTGCTGCGTTTTGATGCTATTTGTGATAAGTTTTGCTTGGTGGTAACCCGAAACCCGACAAGGGAGTTGGGCCACGTTGACAGGGTTCACTTGTTAATATGAATTCCTTACATTCCATCTTCCAATTTTATTGGACTTATATTCTTATTTTTTGTAAAAAAAAAAAAATTATTTTGTCACAAAAAATATTTATTGTCACAAAAAAAAATTTTAGTGATAAAAAATGGAATATAAATCTAAAAAAAATAAAAAAATAGAATATAAGTACAAATTTATATTAATAAGTGAGATAAAAGTTAAAAAAGTCACTTTTTTTAAATGTTTCTAAAAAAAACTTTAGTTTTTAGTTTTTTTTTTATCAAGAATAAACATGTTTGATATATCAATTTTTTTTATATAAATAATAAACATGTTTGATATATCTGAGTTGTTATTTTATTATAAAAAACAAAAACATGTTTCATAATCAACAAAAATATAAATTCATTTATTTTTGGTAAGCAAACTTATTATACCATCATCTGGAACCCAAATATATTTATTGTCCTTTCCTATGTATTGTTTAATAAAACATGGTAAAGAACTCTTTTTTTCATTTACTTCCAAAAACAAAAAAAAATTGAATACACTTATTAAACATTTTTTAAAATACAATTTCTTTTTGTTTAAAAAAAACAAGAATGGTGTAAATGGGTCTTAGATTTCATAAACACGTAATCTCGTATGATATGGTAAAAGTATAAAAGTAACCAGATTTTGAATAATTTTTATTAACATTTGTTTCATTATAAACATGGGACTCTTATTTTGTATAAAAAAATAGCTCTCCCCACTTTCCTCGTTTTTTTGTAAAAGTGCGCCAAGGTGACATTTTTGTTCTAATATAATATAGTTAATTTTTTTTAACTTTTAAATAGAAATAAGTTGTAAATTTACTGCTTATCAATAAATAACTAGTAGTAATTTAATATTACTATTAAATAAAATAACAATTTTAAATATACTTATTGAACATGCTTTTTGTAAAAAAAAATGATTTCTTTTTGTTTTTTTAAAAACAAAAAACAAAAATGCTATAAACGGGTCTTAGATTCAGACACTAATCTTTTATGTTATGGTAAAAGTATAAAAGTAACCAGATTTTGAATCAATTTTATTAACATATGTTTATAAGTGCACAAAAATGACATTTCTGTTCTAATATAATTTTAGTTAAATAATTTGTATTAATTTTAAATAAAAATAAGTTGTAAATTTACTAATTATTAATAAATAACTAGTAGTAATTTAATATTACTGTTAAATAAAATAAAATAACCATTTTATTTAGTATTAAATAAAATAATTATTTTTTTAGTAATAATTATTTACTATTTAGTCCGTATTATTATTAATACTAACTGTTTAACAAATTGATTGAACTTTTTTCATTATTATTAATAATATAAAATAAAATAAATAAATAAATATCTAGTTACTTAAAACATTAAGAAAAAATTTGAGTGGCACCCCACTTAGATGACCTATTTATGCGGTGCACCCCACATTGTTTGCTAAATGTATAAGTTATCCCACATTGGACGGAAAACGTCAGTTTTGACGGTCAACGATGTTTGACCCTTAAAAAAGACGAAAATGTCCATCTTCCTCTTTGTCTTCTTCTCCGAACCCAATTTCTTCCTTCCCCTCACTCTATCATATTTCTCCGACGAGTCCCTCTCCACTCCGGTGAGCGCCTCCCCTCCCCCTCCTCACCCCCGCTGCTGCTGCTGGTTGCCGCTGCTGCTGTTGCTGGTTGCCGCCGCTGCTGCTAATGCGGTTGGTGGTGTTGGGGAAGGGGGGTGGAGCGGGACGGGGGAGGGGGCAGTGGTGGTGGTGGTGGTGGTGTTGGTGATGATGATGGTGGTGGTGATGGTGATTGTGAAGGTGAAGGTGGTGGTAGTGGTGATGGTGATAGTGAAGGTGGTGGTTGTGGTGATGGTGATAGGCAGGGCGAATTCGGGTTTGGAAGAAAACGAGGGTATTTTCATCATAAATTATCGGCCAAATCCTGTTGACCATCAAAATTGACATTTTTCGTCAGATATATGTGGGATTACTTATACATTAAGCAAACAATGTAGGGTGTACCGCATAAATGGGTAAACTAAGTGGGCTGCCACTCAAATTTTTTCAAACATTAATTGAAAAATTAATTATTATTGATAAAAAATAATACTAACACTAAATTAAATATATTTTTTACTTAGTATTAATAAACAAACTAATAATAATAATAAACAAAAATAATTAACACTAGTTATGATTATATATTCGTATTGAATATAGAATTAACTAATTGAAAAATAATATTGAATACTAATTAATTAACTTAATATTAGTAATTATTATTAACTAATTAATACTAGTATTTAATATTAGATTAAAATAGTTAGTACTAATTTTTAGATAATATTAAATACTACGTTTTGCACATTTCCTCGTGGCTAAAAAATACTAAAGAATGAAGAGAGAAGCAATGAAGAAAAAAAAAGAAAAAAAAAAGCAAGAGGAAGAAGGAGAGAATGTAGCCCACCTAACTTGGAGGCCGATGACGACCGGGCGGTTGCACGCCCACGGTGAGAGAGAGAGAGAGAGAGAGAGAGAGAGAGGAGAAAAGATGAAAGGTGGAGAAGAAGGGAAGTAAAGGAAGAAGGGGAGGAAAGAAAAGAGAAGGAAAATAGAATAAAGAAATAGAGCCGTTCAAAATCTACCGATTTGGAATGTTTATAAAGTCATCCAAAAATACATTATATTGGTTTTGGAAGATTTTTGAGCCGATCAAAATCAGTGCCTTAAAAAAATTAACAAGCAGAAATTTTCATAAACGGTCGGTTCAAAAACACCCAAAAATTCGTGAAAACACCATATTTGAATCTTTATTTCGTGCATCATTACTTGAATATTACGTTCCTAAAATTTTAAATTATTGTATGCTAGTATATATATATGTTTTAGGATTGTTAAAATTGACTGTGTGTGTATTCTTGATTACATGGTATATATATATCTACCTAATGAGCACACCATACAAATGAGCAAATAATCACAAACAATATATATTATTGGATATGTTTAATACACTCTAGGCGGTGGAGACACTCTGAATTCTTATATCGTTATATTAGCCATCCGATTTAATTGTAACCAACGTTCATGGTTTAACTTTTTTTTTTTTTTAAACAGAAGTTGCAAAAAAAAAAAAGAAGCTTTTTTTAACAGAGGGGTCACATAAACTGATAAATCTAATATATTAAATTTTTGCGGTCATACGAAAACAAAATATATCTTCTGCTATCAGAAAACTCTCACTCTTTCTGAAAAGCCATTTCTTTCTCCCACGACATTTGATATTGTTCCCATTCCCTTTCACAAAGTAAAAATAAGGAGTATAAGACACTTACAAAAGGTTGCTAATTTTCCTTTGTTAGTCAATTACCGACTTTTTATTACTGTAATGCAAAACTAATCCGAACCCTAAAGAAAAAGAACAAAAAAATAAAAGAATAAAAGAAGATGTTTGTAATGTCGTTTCTAGGGGTGCAACTTTGGCGGGCTAAATCCGAGCCCGATCGGGTAAACCTGTTAATGGATTGGATTAGAGTTGAAGATACTCGGGTTCGAACTTGTGTTTGGGTTAAGATATTTGAACCAGGGCCGGCCCTGAGCAATTGAGGGCCCAAGGTAAAATTTTCTAAATGGACCCCATACATAATATAAAAAAAAGTATAAATTAAACAAAAATTTGTTGTATTCAAGATTTGAACCAAGGACCTCTTAAATACAAGTTTAGTATTGTAACCACTACACCACAATGTAGGTGCCCCATTTCGTCGGGGGCCGTGGGCCGTCGCCCGCCTGCCCTGCGTCAGGGTCGCCCCTGATTTGAACCCGATCAAAAATCGGGTTGGGCTCGGATTTATGTGTCGGGTTACTCGAAGAACCCGAAACCCGACTTATCTCTCTCGCATGTTATTTGTTCATTTTTTGGGGGTACCGTGTTGACTTTGGAAAGAAAATTTTTTTTTAGGAAAAAGTATTAGAAATGACACTTAAAAACTGTAACTATGTAAGTAAAACTAAATCATGCCTAAATTTGTGGCCGATTGTGAAGTGTTATAAACAATATAAATTAAAACAAAACTTTCATGTTAAAAAAAGTTATGGCTAATTAGTCTTTTATTATGAATTCATTAAGTTATGAAGTTATGCATATATTGATTCATACATGTATTTATTTTCAACATAAAACTATACAAAGGGGGTTATGATTTTTTAGGAACATGTGCCAATTCTAAATTTTAAACAATGCAGGAATCCATCTCCAAAATTAGAATTTTAAAGGATCTACACAAAATTGTCCCCAACACAAATTACTTAAAGGTTCGACTACAAAAACTCAAATGATAACTTGCAATATGGATGCGACACATATACTTATCTAACATTAAAAGTGTATTTATTTGTTTATTTAGCCCTTGGAAAATTAAAGGATAACATGCAAGTAATCAAAAGTTTTATCATGGGAGAATTTCAAAAATTAAGAACTCCTAGAATTTTTGAAATATATATTGAAGTAGGTTTTTTTTTTTTTTTTTTTTTTTTGAAAAAATAACGTTGCATTAAGGGATTTTTTGACTTACATCCCACTTGTTAATATGAATTTGTACTTATATCCCTCTTTTTATTTTTTTTAGACTTACATCCCACTTTTCGTCACAAAAAATATTCATTTTGTCACAAAAAGTATTTGTTTTGTCACGAAAAATACTTTTAGTGACGAAAGTGGGATGTAAGTCTAAAAAAATAAAAAGTGGGATGTAAGTACAAAGTCATATTAATAAGTGGGATGAAAGTCAAAAAATCCCTTGCATTAATTTGGGCCAGACCGGGCCAAAATCCGAACCCCACCAAAATAAACCAAAAGAAATCGGATACCAAATTCTCATCCCTTCTTCTTCCTCCTCCTCCCGTGTTCGACACTGCAGATTCAGAGCTCCGTGGCCCTCTCTAATGGCGTCCAGGTATTGGATGGTCTCCCTCCCCGTCCAGAGCTCCGCCGCCTCCTTATGGAGCAAGCTCCAGGAGTCCGTCTCCAAGAATGCGTTCGACACTCCGCTCTACCGAGTAATTTTTCTTCTTCTCTCAACCACCCCCCTCAATTCCATCCATTTCTACCGTTTCTGATCCGATCTAGGGTTTCTCTCCAGTTCAACACGCCCGATCTCCGCGTCGGGACCCTCGACTCCCTCCTCTCGCTCAGCGACGATCTACTGAAGGTATTCTTCGTAGATTTTTGTTCTTGAATTGTTTTTTTTTTTCTCTCCTTAAAGTTTTGATCTTTGGTTGTGATCCGTGGGCTTTGCAGTCGAACGCGTTCATAGAGGGGGTTTCGCACAAGATCCGGCGACAGATTGAGGAGCTGGAGAGGGCGTCGGGCGTCGAAGGAGGGGCATTGACCGTCGATGGGGTCCCCGTGGATTCGTATCTCACTAGGTGATACCAATTTTACGATGGGTCCGACATTTGGTTCTTTAAGCTTCAACATTTTTACAACATCATACTTTTTTCTAACAATGTCACATGTACGCCCAAAATCCGTCAAGAACGTAACGAAATGGTTTTTCTCCAGCATTTAAATTGTTATTACATATACATCTCAGCTAGACAAGTGTCTTCTCACATGTATCTAGCTGGCAAGACTTGTTGCCACATTTCTCCACATCACCGTTCCGTTACGTTTTCTTGACGGACTTTGGACGAACATCTGATGTTATAAGGAGTTCGTAACTTTGAGTGACTATGTAGAATTTTTTTTATACTTCGTGCATGGCATTGTTAAAACTTTGAAACTATGAGTACCAAAACCATACTTCACTTATTATTTTGAAGAATTGGTTGATTTTGAAATGATATAGGTTTGTTTGGGACGAAGCAAAGTATCCGACAATGACACCTCTTAGGGAGGTTGTTGACGGCATCCATGTCCAAGTAGCCAAAATTGAAGATGACATGAAGGTTAATAATTTATTAGTATTATTTTCTTTCACTTGCTTTGTTGCATTAGAAGCATACTTAGTGTTTCCTAAAATGGTAAATCCTAGAGAATCAAATAAATGTCAAAAATTATGTACCATAAAATGAAAAAAAACTGGTATCACATTAGGCAATTGACACCTTTGTGGCTGAATGCTCATGTTTATTGTGTGTATGTTTATGCATGGCCAACTGATTTTTGAATAGGGATGTAAACAAATAGGAATAATCCAAACGGACACCGTATCCGTATAGATATCAGTTATCCGTCCTTTAAAATATGGATATGAGATTATGAATATGCTATGTACTTACCTTTCCAAATTACTCGTATAGTTAGAAAGTGACATTGATTTAAGCATCCGTATTATATCCATGTTTTTATTAGTAGCCAATATAAGAAAACAAGCACATTGTAGTACCTATACCTTATATCGTGCAGAGTTGCAGAGATGAATACAACGCTATTTGGACACATGTACATGGAAGACACTGATTTTGACCTGTCCTAGTTTATTTTGGAGTGCTTTAGCCGAGTCCAATACATGTCTGATACGACAAAACACGAAATGAACACAACAAGGGTTTTGGAGTGTCCAAGCTTCCTAGCCTATACCCGATCCTTATCTGCTCTGTTACACCTTTAGTTTTGAGTCAAGAAGGATCCAATCAAAGATCTATATGTTATAGTTTTTTGTTTTTTGTTTTACCACATAACACTTGAGCAACAGTATTTATTGTATGTTGCACCGTGAAAATTAGACATGCACCATTCTATTACAAATATCAGGATATTATAATATATAGTGGGGGGTTTGTAAGTGCAAAGCAAGGTGTCATGCGGTCATTATCTTAAGCGTTTTACTTATTTCATGGTGCCTATCTATGCATGTGTATACTCGTTTCCTCCTGGTTTGTTTTCGTTTTACTTATTTATTTTTGTTTGGACTTGGGAAACCAGGGGGGTGGGGGTGGGTCATGTACATTCGTGGGTTTGTTTCTCTTTTTCGCATCTACGAATAAAATAATTTGTACTACCATCTGAATACATTTGTTGCAGGTTCGTTCTGCTGAGTATAATAATGTGCGCAGTCAACTGAATGCAATTAACAGAAAGCAAAGTGGAAGGTACTTTTTTCATCCTTAAGGTAGTAACCTTTTGATTGGGAACTAAGAATATTGAAATTTTCAAGTGTGGCTAAGAGTATCTCCCCTCCCCACCCCACCCCACCCCACCCGCCCCTTCCCCTTTTTTTATGGTTATAGATTGATATTGTTGTTTCTGAAGTTGTTTCTTTTGGAACACTGAAACAAGATTCTGTCTTATTTGTCAGCTTAGCTGTTCGTGATCTTTCTAACTTAGTGAAGCCAGAGGATGTCATCACCTCAGAACATTTGGTGACACTTCTTGCAATTGTTCCTAAATACTCTCAAAAGGACTGGTTGTCAAGCTATGAAACCTTGACTACCTATGTGGTAAGGTGTTCTGCAATATATTACATATGTGATCAATGAAATTGGTGGTCTTTTGAGTTGTAAGGTATTCTCAATCTACTAGATATGTGGTAATGTACATTTCATGAGCTGTCTTTTTTATGCTACCTGCCATTTTGCCAATTTGAGTTTTTTTAGATTACATTTTCTTCTGAAACTGACTCTAAGGTGGGTTTTCCAGCGTATCTGCATAACAAGTGGCCAGTATATACACTTTTTTTTTTTCAGAGTGCTGTATTTATCAGTTTTGAGAACTTGCATACTCGACTGGTAGTAAACCATATCCTTGCTTTTATGACTATATGGTATTGTAAGAATTAAAGACATGCCAGCCGTTGTCTGCCATTTTATGACTATATTTAGTCTTTGGTCGAACTTGTACGAAACTTCAAGCTCTCTCTATCCAGCACAACAAGAATTGTTAATTGAGCTTTTGCTCTATTACATCGGGAACTTGAAATTAGATGGGATGAGGAGAGGAGAGTGGATGTGAAAAGAAAATTTGTTTTACCTTTGATAGGAAATACACTAGAAGTTGGAACGTCTAAAAGAGGCTTTCATTGGTTGTAATTTTCTAGCCAGATCTTGATTGGAAACAGTTAACCTTTTCAAGATCAACCATACTCTAAATGCTCTCATAGGCTGACGATAATGTTTATACATCTTCTCTTCAACAACTACTTGGAATCTTGAGAAGTCAATGGGCAGTGACCAGATATTCTTATACTCGCCTAGTAATCATTCATAGGCTGAGGATAATGCTTATAACATCTTTTCAACTATTGCTTGGAATTTCTAGAAAGTGATCAGCAGTAACTGAATGTGCTCAAATATCTTGTTATCTGGTAAGCACGTTTTCGTTATTGGCTAGCAAACTACTAGGCATCAATGGACAGCACACTGATTCAACTAGTAGTCAAACTCAAACTGGCATTTTTCTACTTCAATACTAACAGTAAAGTTTAACTTGTATAACAATATCAAACAGATTTTTTTGTGTTCTTAGTTGTATTGCACTTTTAGAAACCGACAATTATATTGTTTTCCTATTTATGGTAAAATTATTGTACCTTCTCTGGCTTCATAATGTATGTTAATGGCTGTTGGGACATCTTATCTACTTTCTTTTTTATGTTAAGTTTGGCTGTGCTACCTAGTGACTGAAACTTATTCAGGTACCTAGGTCATCAAAAAAGTTGCACGAGGATAATGAATATGCTCTCTACACAGTAACACTCTTTGGTAAGGTTGCTGACAACTTCAAAGCAAGCGCCCGTGAAAAAGGGTTTCAGGCACGTATTTTATTCCAGATTTTCATGTGTATCTATGAGGCCACATCGTAACCTTTTTGGGGCAAGTGCACTTTTTTTCTAACTGCCATCAGACCTTTCTTCTTATGTTGCATAATTCAGATTCGTGAATTTGAATATAGTCCTGAAGCTCAAGAGAGTAGAAAGCAGGATTTGGAAAAGCTAGTGCAGGCTCAGGATAACATGAGGAGCTCCCTTTTGCAATGGTGCTATGCCAGTTACGGAGAGGTAATTCTTCAATTTCCTGATGCACTAGTTTCCTCACATGGTTGAATCTCATAACAATGCAATTATGACTATAACCAGATTAAGGAAGATCTGTATTTCATAGTGATGGAAATACATACGAAATTGTTAAGAGAAAGCCAATGTGTTTTTTTGTATCACATTCTAAAATATCAAAGAGATGTCTATATTGTTCTTGTTCTAAAAGGATCATCAACATTCAAGCCTTCTTCCCATTAGAATAGGATCGGTTATGGAGCACAAAAAAACTTCATAAAGGATTTGACAGACCCTTTATAACCACCTGTCACCTGACATCAACCCTTTATTTTGGGGCCATATTCCTAGCCAAGGTAGCTATGAACATGAGAGGGTCATGTCATAAAACGTAGACGGCTAATTGGTAGGTAGGTAGACCTACCTTTTGGTCATGCAACTTAAGCTCATGCAACCAAGGCAAACCCTCCAAGTTCCTCTAGCTAAGAGTCTAGACGAAGAGGTAAGATGATACAATTTGCTTTAGGGAATTGCATTAATCTTTATGACACATTAAGCCAAAGAGTGAAAGGAATGACAATCCAAAAGATGAAAAGTATTGAAAGTATTGATGCAGGTTCTGTGGTGACTTGCTACATTAACAAAAGCACCATGAATATTTACTTAGGCCCCTTTTGGTGAGAGTTATATGTTAGATGACGTCTAAGATGTCAAGACTGTTAAGTTTTTACTTGCATCAGTATGATAAATAGGATAATTGTGACCTGATTCATTTCAGTGGTAAGAGTTCTGGCTGTGGACTTTGATTAATGCTGTCAATCTCAGGTTGTTAGTAAGCAATACTGTAGGCAAGAAACCCACTATAGATGGCCTGTAACCCAGAAGCTGAAAGGGAAAGCTTTTTGAGCATGGTACAGAGTATTGGCTGAAATAAGTCCCCACATCTTCGGCAATTTTTGTTGGTTTCAGTAAGAGACTATCCAAACCAGGCTAATGTGTAGGTCTTAGACTATTATTTCAAATATCTCAAGAAAAATCTGAATAACCACAAAAGTCCAGCCAAACTTATTTGAAGTTACATTAGGGCCCGTTTGGCAAGAGGAAACTATTTGACACTTAGAAACATAGTTTCGTTTAAGACTCTAGAAATTAGAGAAAGTAGGTTTCCAAACTAAAAAACTTGTTTGTTTGCTAGAAGGAAACTAGAACAATATGATGATATGTTATTATTTAGAATAATGTAAATATGGACCATATTAATTAGCCTGCGTCACATTTTTAAGTACGAAATAATAAATGTGTAGCCCTCTATTTTCTTGAGTTTCCACTTTCCATCATTTGGAATGGAAACTAATTGATCTCTAGTTTCCATTTTTAGAGACGTGACATAAAGTTTCTAATTTTGTTGCCAAGGACCAAACAACACATTAAATGGAAACTAAGACTTTCCTACAGTTTCTTAGTTTCCATGACAGTTTCTGGTTGCCAAACGGGCTCTTAGGTTAACTATCATGTCATCTATGTTGACACATCCTACACGACACTTCCTCGACCCTCATGTCGGATATGGCTCGCCCATGCCTAGGCTCCAAAGAAAACCAAAACATGATTGAAAGTGATTTTCATGGTCCTGATTGTGCCAAATATGAGAAGTAATATCTCTTTGTATAAAATCTTTTCTAAAACTTTTTGGAAACTAGTTACTACCCAAAACATGCGTTAGTACAGATACTATTAAGATCTAATGTATAATTATGTATAAAAATACTGTTAAGATCTAATGTATGACTATGTATATAATATGATTTCATGTATATATTACCGTCTACGTACCATACCCATATCCTACATTTTCTAAATTGTACCATACCCATATCCTATATTTTCTAAATTCCGTATCTGAATCTGTCTGTCTATGCAAAACCTAGCATGTCATAGATATGCATGATTTTATTACAGTATTTCATATAACCTCCTAATACAATTATTTTTACAAAAATCTGTATGGTCTGATCTTTAGGGACATACTTCAGAATTTGCATGTGTAAAACATGAGCTAAAATTAGTTTCTTTGTTACTGTGAAATGAGTTAGTTTGTAGTTCTTGGTTACTGTAGTATTGGAGCATGATACATGAAAATGAGGAAGAATGAAACAAAGAGAAGAGATATTACTAGGAAGGTATAGAGTGATTCTTCTTTGTTGAAAATTGAAGTTTGTTTTAATTGTAAGCAAACAAGATGATTTGGTCTGTTGAGATGAACTTGTCCTAAATTTAAAAAGGGTTGCGTTTCCCAGAAATTAAGAGTATGAGTTGAATTAGAAAGGGAATAGTACCCGTACAAATTATGGTAGGTATTGCAATATGTGTTGACGTGTAATTTAGGACACGCTGGCATAATATCAGGCTTTTCAGTGATTAAGAAACTGCTAAACTTTTAGCAAAAACTACTCTACAAGGTCATACTAATTTGTTTAAGTGTTTGAAGTGGGAGGGGGTTGCTCTCAAGGAACTATCTGTCTCCATATTCCTGAAATGCTTGGGCGTGGTGAAACATATATAAGCTCCGCAGAAGACTACTTGAAATTAGAAAATAGGTAAGAATAACTCACAAGACAGACACCAGAAGTAAACTGAATAACTCACGAGGACAGACACAAGAAGTAAACTGTTAATGACATAAGATGATCACTTGTTGTTACCCTTGCTGCTTTCCAAGGTTGGCATTTATGGCTGTGGTCCTGTACACAAATACTACAATAAAAACAACAAAGCCTTTATACCAAATTTCTGGGGTTAGGTGTTTGAATCCTCTTCTTCTGTTCAACTTTGTTACGGGTCATGTCCTCTATAACACTAATAAGATCCGTATCCTTCTTTAACACTTCAAACCCTATTAGTCTAGCGGCTCCATTAACTACTATATTATCAAAGTCAAACTTTCAGTTTTCAATCTAATGTGCTACATTCTAGATTGAAACCTCCCCTTCCATTTTCATATCTAATTCTAGATTTTTTTTTTTTTTTCAAGTATCAGACTTTAAAGTATCAAACTTTTTTCCTATCAAACTTCATCATTTTTCAAAGAAGCAAAGATGAACACATTAGATATGAAAAGATGTACATATTAGATATGAAAAGATTAACAAATTAGATATCAAACTGCATCAATTTTCAAGTATCAGACTGTTTTCCTAAAGATGCAAAGATGAACAAATTTTCATACCTAAAGTACTTGAATGAACAAAATAATTCAGCAAAAAAAAAAAGGAAAATAACAAATTAACAAAAGTTAAACGAGAGGCTCACTGCAGTACACTGGATCAAATGTTGGGTCGCCAAGGAGGCGGCTGGAGCCCGCAGTAGTCAGCGAATCTGCGAAGGAACAAATACCTCACCAAGCAAGGGCGCGGCCAACTAGTGCCAACTGGTGCTGATCCTGAGAGAGGTGTCCAGTGAACATCCTTAGAGAGAGAGAGAGAGAGAGAGAGAGAGAGAGGTTGGGGAGGAGTGAGGAGTCTTCGATCGTTCGAGCACCCCCTCCGCTTGACAGCGAACTAGAAAGGGTACCGGGCAGATGAGACTGAGCTTGGGACGGAGAAGCGGAGCTCGACCTAGAGGCTAGACCTAGGATGAGAGAGTACTGCAGAGAAATCAAATTTGCAGAGAGGAAATCTCGAGTAGTCTGTAGAGATGGAGACGTGGTGGTGAGAATGGATGCCTGGATGGGACATTAGGACTAACTGCATAGAGAAATCAAGTTTGTTCAGTCTGTGGGCTGGAGTGTGGGCAGACAGCTGTAAAAAAAGGGTTTTGGGTTGGCTGGAGCCCACCCCAACCCACCAGTAAATCCGCCCTTGGCTCAGCCCACATGCTCAAGGTTTAAAATCTTGAAGCAGACATTATGAGATGTCAACTTTTACTGAAAGTTATTTGGTTAGGGAATTGCTTCTAGTATTGTACATTTTGTTTTCACCATTCACTTTCAGGAAATATTTCTGCTTTGATTTGTGTCAGAACCATTGCATGGTACCACCCTATTGCAATGTCAACTGAGCAACGGTGGACTAGGACGTTCTCCAGAAGCAACGATGTGGTGACAAATACACAAGGGACTATAGGGCATAGGAAGCAACGATATAAAAAATTGGTGCATGGAAGTATGATCAAATTAGCTACTTGGATATAGGAACCTTAACGAGCATGCCTTGATACAAAACTATAGAACGTGTGCAGAGAACGGGAATAGAGTTAGTCGATACAATGATTAGGAGGAACATTAATATACTTTGCCTACAAGAAAGAAAGTGGGTAGGTGATTAATCGAGAAAAATTGATAATTTTGTATAAAGGTGAAAAGAGACATAAAAATGAGGTAGGAATAATTGTGGATAAATCCTTAAAGAATGGTGTGGTATATGTAAAAAGAATAGGAGACATGATAATACTAAAGAGTTAGTATTAGGGGAGGATGTTATTAATGTTATTAGTGAATATGTACCCCAAGTAGGATTACATGGAAACACAAAAAAGTAATTTTTGGGAACATATGGATAGTTCGATTTAATAAGTACCTGGAGGTAAAGTTATATATTGGAGGTGTCTTAAACAGTCATGATGGAAAGGAGAAAAATGATTATGATAGTGTACATGGAGATTATGGGTATAGCGTTAGGAATAAAGGGTGCGATAAAATTCTTGATTTTGCAGTTTCATATGACCTTATAATCATAAATATTTGTTTTAGGAAGAGATGTGAATGTTTAATTACTTTCAAAAGCAGACCCAATACCAGCCAAATAGATTACTTTCTTACTAGTAAGGTTGACAGACTAGCATGTAAAGATTGCGAATTTATACCAAGAGAGAGCATAACCACTCAATATAGGTTTATGATCTTAGATATTAGTATTAGGAAATGGAACAAAAATGCTAGGGTGGAGAAGAGACCAAGAACTAAATGGTAGAATTTGGAAGGAGAGAACTTAATAACTTTTAAGGATAAGAAGATAAAGGACGGAATATGAGACATAGAAGCGAATTCTAATGTTACGTGGTACAATACGACAAGTTGTATAAAAAAAGTAGCAAGATAGATTCTAAGAGTGTCAAAAGATATTCGTTGGATCTCAAAAGAAAGTTAGTGGTGGAACGAAGAAGTTCAAAAGGTTATTAGGGCAAAAAGAATTGTCTGCAAAGGTTGACGAAAGTGTAAAAGTAAGAAAACTTTAAGAGAGATAAAGTATCAAGAAAGGAAACTAAGAAAGTAGTTAGTGAAGTTAAATCTAAGACATGATTATTTATATAGGAAGTTAAAAACTAATGAGGGAGAAAAATATATTTATTGGCTTGCCAAGACCAAGGAAAGGAGCAAAGACTTGGGTAATATTAAATGTATCAAGAACGAAGACCAAGAGTAGTAAGAGAAAATAATATTAGTGAGAGGTGGAGGAGTTATTTTCACAAAGCTATTAATGAGAGCAACACATTAAGGCTAACTTTAGATTCAAAATTAGCTTAGAATGAGTCATATTGTTAATTGTCGTAAAAACTAAAATTTATGAATTTAAGGATCATTAAGGAAAATGAAAATTATGATATTCCATTTGAGGTTTGAAAATATGTAGGAAAAAAAAAGAATTAATGTGGCTTATTGAACTATTCAACAAAATCCTAAAGACTAAGAAAATGTTGGGTGAACGGAGAAGTAGTATTATAATAATATATAAGAACAAGGAAGATTACAAAGTTGTAACAACTATCGAGGAATTAAGTCTATGGGTCATATTATGAAATAATGGGAGAGAGTGGTGGAGCAAGATTAAGAAAATAGACTAGTTTCAGATAATCAGTTTGGTTTTATGTCGAAAATATCTACTATGGAAGTCATTTACTTACTAAGAAGATTAATGGAAATATTTAGAGAGAAATAAGTGATTTATACATGCTTTTTATTGACTTAGAAAAAGCTTATGACCAAATTCCTAGGGAGATAATATAATGAGCGTTGAAGAAGAAACAAGTTTCTAGTAGTTATATTGAGACTATTAAGGATATATATATGATAGAGTTACAACAACCGTACAAACTATTGGAGGAGATATTAACCAGTTCCATGTTACCATTGGTTTATATCAAGGATCAATGTTGAATCCATACTATTTTACGATAGTTATAGATAAAATTATTAGGCATATCTACTGGGAGGTTCCATGGTATACGATGTTTGTTGATGATATTGGTTGATGGTAGTTGAAAAGGGTTAGATGCTAAAATAGAAATGTAGAGAAAGACTTTGAATTCTAAAAAAATCTAGAATTAGTAGAACGATGACAGAGTATATGAAATGTAATCTTAAGTTCTTAACCCGTAGCCAAAGAAAATTAAGGAGAGAGCCTATATAGATAAATAAGAGATATATGAGGCTGATAGCTTTTGTTATTTAGGATCAAGCATTCATCGCGATAGAGAGATTAAGATGGATATCATGCACATAATTAATACAAGATGGTTGAAATGGAGGCATTATTCTAAAATACGTTAAAAACGGCACCTAGGCATTATGCGGATATCCACGGCCAAATTTTTCAGTATATTGTGTATTCTAGGTACTAAACGGCATTATGAGGAACAAAAGCACGATTATGCGGAAAAAGCGACATTATGCGGCCAAAGAAGAAAAGTGCCACTTAGATTTTGGTCTAGTTAAAAAAAAATATCAGTTTTTGTTCAAAAATTAGTTTGGCATGATCCATTTTATTTTCTTGATCAGTTTTGGCATGGCCCAAAATATTTAGGAGTTACTCTTTTGTTAAAAAATCATTCAATACCAAAACTAAAAAATAAAGAGGAATGAGCTTTTTATCTATTAAAATATTTTATATTTCTTGTTATGTGGATTGATGACTTTATAATAGATGTTACATTTATAATGTTTCAAGTTTTTTGTATATAGTTTTAGTTTATAACGAGAAAAGAAAGGAATTCTTTTAAACTACATATATATTATATTTGGTGAATTATAAATCATAATTCTATTTGTTCAAAAATTGTTATTTTAGTCATTGGTCCATTTGAGTGTTTGTTAAAGTTCTTTATAGTGTTACCTTGTTCTATATATACATATAAATTTATACTTTTGTATTATTTTCAATGACCTAGAAAACTCTTAATGTTTTTTTAATGGTAATGTTTTTTGTGCATAAATTTGCCTAGGTGGGCCGCATAGGTGCTCCCCCCCCCCCCCCCCCCCAATTGTCGCATAATGACCACCTAGCTCGTTTTATAACATTGATTTAAGGAATGTTTCTGCACAAAATGACCAGTCATGATTTATGAATCAGAGTGTTAGACTCTTTGATACTCGAAAACAATCTAGTTACTGGTGGGCTGGGATGGATTTCAATACTTGAAAACAATCTAGTCTATGACCAAATTATAAATTAGATACGAAAAAGTCTGATACTTGAAAACATAGGGTTGCTGTTTTAATAATGTGTTTTGTGACAATCAGTGGAAAATGCTAATCATAGGGTGGTTGTTCTAATAATGTGTTTTGTGACGATCAGTAGAAAATGCTAATCATAGGGTTGCTGTTCTTAAGAGATTCTTTTGTGAATAGAGCTTGAAGCCTTGAATGATTTTTTAGTATATTTTTAGTTCAGCCCGGGGTAAACTAAAATCCTGGCTCCGCCCTTGGGCTGAGCATCCAACAATATTTCAAGACAAAGTTTGGTATCATATTGTTTACATAATTTAGTAGAAAGATAATTCTGATATGAATTTGCCTAACACACACGTTTAAGTGGGTGATTGGATGTTCCTATGCAATGGTAACTAAGCTAATTGGACAGTTGGTCGTAAAGTATGTTGCGTGGTGCAGAACACAAACTTGTTTTGAGGGTTGACTTGATTGACTGCCAAGATTCATACTGTGAATTAATTAACAAGATTTAAATACCAAGTATTTCGGTCATATTTCTTGCCTTTTCACAAACCAAGAACAGCTCATCATATAGCTCTCTTCTTTTCAAGCAATTCTCTACCTTTATCATTCAATTTCTTGTCTTCTCACTGGAAAAATTGTCTAGTTTCTTTTCTCTGTGGTCCTTGGTTCATTACTTCATTTACCTTGCAGGTGTTCACTTCATGGATGCACTTCTGCGCTATCCGTGCCTTTGCTGAAAGCATTCTCAGATATGGCCTGCCACCTTCATTTTTGGTACCACATTTTGTGCACTAATTCATTTTTGGTTATGTAAACTTGGTAAGGACTGCTAACCTCATTCTTGTATGCATATTATGGTGATCCCAGGCTGCAGTACTAGCGCCGCCAGTGAAAAGTGAGAAGAAAGTGCGTAGCATCTTGGAGCAGCAGTGTGGAAATGCAAACAGGTACACATCTGCTTATTGTAGCTTCTACCATAGTTTGAAGAACATGCAGTATTTACTGCAACCTAGCTGAACTGTGATTGTCATCAAAAGTCAGATCTTTTCTTGGGAAGTTGGTTATCTCCTGTTTTCTCCGAAGTAACTATCCAGATTAAGAACTAGAGTGACAACCCTAATCTATTTGAAGCTAAAAGTTGTCATCAAATTCCCAGACTCCAATAGGTTGAAGAGGAGTTTCACCAAGCAAACCAGCCGCCAGGCAGTTAGGAAAGGAGTTACTTTTCCTGTAGGCTAACCCTTTGTGCATGAGCAACAAGCTGAAGACCTTATGCACTGAAAAAGGCATTCAACCATTAATAATAACAAGTAAAAAATGAATATGTTGAAGGAAGAAAGGAGGAGGGTGATAAAAACAAGCGGGCAATAGCCTAGTAGTGAGACAATAAATATATTTGCCTTCAGGTCAGAATTTAAGTTGTACGCTGGATCAAAGACTTCTGAACGCAGTTGTTTGGAATTGCATGTGGCCTTCTTGTCGGAAATCATCATCATCATCCATGCCTTCTCCCATTAGAATGGGATCCGTTATGGAGCACGAGAAAATTCCAGAAAAGAATTCACAAAGTTTAATGACCGTTTGTTGACCCGATTGGTTCAATCTAGCGAAGGACGAAGGTAATAGATAGGGGAGAGAAAGAGGCTTGCCATAGAACCTAAGAAGGCCGTCTTGCAGCTTGGCACCACTTTTGGTCATGCAGTTTAAACTCATGTAACCAAGGAGGGTTCACAATGTTCACCTAGACTAGAAAGGAGTCTAGATGAAGAGGCGAAGCTATACAATGTGCTATTGCCATGGCAGATTAAGCCAAAGAATGTAAAGGAATGACACTCCCAAGCTATCGAGTCAGAAAATGCAGGCAGAAAATGATACCGACCGAGTACAAGGGTCGAGTCTAGTCTGCATGCACACTGTTTCCAGAAATGTAATGTCTCAATTGTTGGGTGCAAAACAAATTTGAAAGAAGCGTTTATGCTTTTTTTTCCCTTTTTAAGTTGTCAGAGTATAACTAATTGTGTACTTTGTTCTTGCAGCACTTTTTGGAAATCTGAGGATGATGTTGGTGTGCCTGGTTTGGGAGGGGAAGCGGAGGCTCATCCCTATGTCTCCTTCACAATTAATATTGTCTGAGCGATGAGGCTCAACTCGATCTGGTTGCCAATCCAGATTTTTGAGTGTTTATTCGTAGGCGGCTCTACAAACTCATGGTGTTATTAAAGTTTACTGTATATCAGTGGTTTCTTATGTATTCCATAATTTGCATAATACTGTATAGGCATCAAAGGAAATTGTTTGTCAGCTATTTTGGCTGATAAGTGTCTCCCTTCTCCATCATGGGTCACAGACCCTTGGTCCTTGTATTTTGTGCTCTTCTTAAGGGCTTGTTTGGATGCTCGTAGCTTCTCGAAAGTACGAAAGTATCACTTTAGACATGTTGTAATACAGTGCATTTGCAATGAAAGTGTAAACGTATCACTTTACAAAATATGTTTGGATATACAGTTTGGTCTCCCGCAAGTGAGAAGTTTCAAACCATTTTGTTTGGATGTTTAGATGATGACATAAAAGTGTAGATGAGGATTAAAAAAGTAGAGAGCATAGCCACATGCAATGCAGTAGTAATCCATTTTTTCTACAGCTGAGAAATAAAGAAACGACACTTTCAATTGCAATGAAATGTATCACATCTACTTTCAATGGAGTTGCAATGCCAACCCAAACATGGAAATTCTCCACATGGGGGCAGTTGCGATGAAAGTGTCATTTTCGAGACACTTTCATCTTTCCGAACATCCCTTAATGCTGTTTGAATTCAGGTTTAGGAAGTGTAAAATATAGTTCACCAATAGTAGATGGTTGATAGCAAGAGTTGTATGTGATTATGCAGTATTTCCTTTGTAACCAACCTATCATTGTATATAAGTATATCAGCACACCATTCTTGGGTTACTTGCTCTTCGCAATAATAGATAGATACTTCTATCTTTTTTCCATCTCTTTATTCTCCCATAGTTTCCGAAGAACACCGTAGTTTATACTATAACAATAATAACACTTAAAAGTGCACCACGTAGTTACGAAAAATAAACAACATTTGCAAGTCTAGTATTATAGTGCCAAACGCTTAATTGTGTTAGCACTATATAGTTATGAAAAAACAAACATCCTCTTAGTCTGCCTCCATGTGAAAAATGTGGCTCAAAATAGATGCACAGAAAGATCATAAAAATACTTTGGCTTAACTTGGTACTAATGATACAAAAGGAATGACTTGGAAATATGATCAACACTAGGTTTTCTATCAAGAATATACAACTAAAGCTCGATGAGATTCCTAACAAAATTCTAGCTTGTAGATGTTTAGAATCTCATCTTAGATGGTATCACTGAAGAAAACTCTGTTAACATGCTTTCAGTTGCCAGAAATGTACCATGCATTTAGGATTAAAGAAATGAAATTCTACAAAAGCACAAACACAAGGACTCACTGAGTTTAGGAGTGTTAAATTTTTTGTCGTCCCAAAGAAATGTACCCTGCATTAAAGGACAATCCAGTAGACATAATCTACTGCCTTCGTGACTGCAAAAAATTTGTCAGTCATGATTATGCACAAGGATTGTCAAAAATTTTGACAGTCCTTAAGTTAGAGAATTATGACTTCAGAATTGTCAACATTTTGACAATTCTAGTACATTGCTGAGACTGCCAACAATTTGTTTCTGTTCCGAAGCTTAGAACGTCCGTTTATGGATTCGAGAATAATGCCTTAGTAGGCTTGTTTTTAAAAATATCTAACAAAATATACATTATCCATGAAATGTAAGAATTTTTTTAAAAAAAATCCTAGATTGGAAAAATTTTGAAGCCAAAAATTAAATCTTTGATGGATTTTCATCTTGATTATTTAGATTTGTTTGTTCTCCCTATCTGGTAGGGGGAGAAGAAGAGAGAAGAAGGTTTACATTAGGGCATGATGGAATATATTAGGGTTGTTCGCCAAAAAAAAGTATGTGCTGTCCAAAGAACATAATGAAATAAATTGTATTGAATTGAATCCTGTACGTTTTCTAACTTGAGCATTATTCGGTTTTGGACCGAAAACCGAACCGAATCGAATAAGAGGTTCGGTTCGGTTTTAAAAAAATTCGGTTCGGTTTCGGTTTTGAAAATACTAAATTTTCTTATTCGGTTTCGGTTTCGGTTTCGGGTTTCGGTTTCGGTCCAAAACCGAAAACCGAATAAGAAAATTTAATTTATTAATTTATATATATATATGTGTGTGTGTGTACTATATATATAAGTATTAATATATATAGGTACATACTAAATATATATAGGTATATACTAAATATGTCTATGTATATTTAGTTACTATATATATTAACAAAAAAAGCTAAAAAAATCAAAAAAATATGAATAAACCGAATAAACTGAAAACCGAATCGATTTAATTCGGTTCGGTTTGATTCGGTTTTGGGCCAATTCGGTTCGATTTCGGTTTTGCTTATTCGGTTTCGGTCCAATTCGGTTTTGGGTTATTCGGTTCGGTTTAAACCGAATAAACCGAATGCTCAACTTTTGCAAAAAAAAAAAAAAAAAAAAGGAATTTGCAAAGAAAGAATTTTATTCCAAAAAAGCCCCCAAAAAAACAAAGAAAAAGAGCATCTATATATTAAGCTCTCTCTCTCTCTCTCTCTTTCTCTTTCTCTTTCTCTAATCCCAGCAGTCTCTTTTTCTTCAGGTAAATAAATTTCTCTCGTACGAAATTTTAGGGTTTAGAAAGAAAAAGAAAACCCTAAATCCAAGAATTTTATTTCGATCAATTTCCTTTCAATCCTTTGCAGCAGCAGTAACAATTTTGGATCCATAATGGCGGCGACGTCCGGTCTTCGTCGTCTCCTCCGGAGCAATCTCTTCGAGAAGATCTCCGTCCCGTCCTCCTCCGCTCGCTTCCTCTCCACCGAGCCGATCCGCGCCACCCTCTTCCCCGGCGACGGGATCGGCCCCGAGATCGCCCATTCCGTCAAGGAGGTTCGCTCCCCCACTCCCTTCCCCCAAACCTCCCCCTATTCGATTTCTAGGGTTTCGTATTGTTACGTGATGCTTGCGCGTAGCTCTTATTGTTGGAGAAGATATTGTTTGGCTTGTAATTCCTATTACTTCGCGACTTGGCCGAACTTTATCAAAACTCACTGAAAAAGTAAAGAAGGAATTTTTATTCATTGTTAGCCAAATGCATGAAAAGGCACCGCATAATTGATGAGAAAAATGGAATCTTTTAGTTAAAGAAAGAGAAAACTTTCATAGAATCATGATCTGCCATAGTTTGGAAATGTTCTAATTTATGTTTGTGACAAATTGCTTTTTAGGGTTTTGTATTGTTGCAAGTAGAGAAACTGTTACTGCTTTTTAGGATTTTGTAATGTTGTTACTAGAGAAGTTTTGTCAGAAACAAATTCTTGTGTACCTTGAAACCTACCTAAATTATGCTATATAGCATTTTGATTAAGTGGCTATTGATTTTTAGGCTTTGCACTGTTGTAAGCAACTAAGCATAGTTACCTGGAATAGGATACGTCTCGGGTCATGGTACGAGTTCAGAAACGGCTTTGGATACAGGTTCAGAAATGAGATGCGCTACTTGTGTTTATTTTTAATTTTTGGGACAAAGGGGCAGGAGGAGTTGGTTCGTAAATTCTGTTCGGGATACACTTAAAAATTTCAATTATGTCGGTGTCATTCGGTTGTTCAAATTTGGCTTAACAATTGCGTCATATACAAACAAGAAAACCTTATATAAGACATAAGAAAATTCATAACTCATTAATTCACTTTATTCAATAAAGATTTTAAAATTGACTTTTCTTAGTCATGCATCAACTTGAACACTGACATTTGAAAATGCAATGGTACACAACTGTACCGAAAACATGGAAATGAACAATACGAGAAAATAAAATGACAAACGACTTAGAACCTTCATACAAAATTACAAAATAATAAAACGTCATATAAACTCATTAAGATCATTGATACTGGACCATCCATGGATCCGGACCCAAATTCGATTTGTAGATCAGATTGACATTAACTTTTTAGATTTTTCATCTCAGTTTAAATATTTATTTTTTAGGATAGCCTAAATAAGGAGAAATTTATCTCTTTGAGTTGGTTAAGAATTTGACTTATCTTGTGGATAAGTATTAGAAGATTCTTCTTTCGATTGTTTTGTAGTCTATAAATAGTTTGTAAACTCAAAGATTAGAAAGTGGAAGAATTGAGGAATGAATTGAGAGAAATCGAGTTTTAAGTTTGTATGGTTTGTTGCCAAAATTCTAGAGTGGATCTATCTCGTCCCTCAGAAGTCGATACCGAGTCGGGTCTCGACTACAAAAGCTTAGCATCGAGGCCGGGCGCAACCCACACTCCATTCCAAGATCGAGTATACAAGTTGATTGTTATCTTGTTGGATTTCTATTATATTTTTTAGTAATAAATTGATAATAGTTGATTGTTCAGAAGTCGACACCGAGTCGGTCTCGACTACAAAAGCTTAGCATCGAGACCTGGCACACTCCATTCCAAAATCGAGTATACAATTTGGTTGTTATCTTGTTCGATGTCTATTATATTTTTAGTAATAAATTGATAATAGTTGATTGTTCAGAAATTTCTTAAGCTTTTGCGCCCAACTTTTTCTAAAATTCTAATTTTCATTCTAATCATATTATTCCTCGATATTCGTCCCACATTACTCATTCTTTTCTTTGCATGAGAAACTGGCAAAATAGAACAGTGGCTCATGAGTCAATAAAGAAACGACAAGGACACAAACTGCAAAGTCAAAGATCATAAGAAACTTGTAGCTATGGATCCCCAAAAATTTACAAGAAATCTAAAGTTGTTTTACCAACTTTATTTCCATTGAAAGAATTTCTTACTAAGGAAAGTTTAAAGTGATATTTCAACTGTTGACTAGGATCTCCAAATTTAACGATCTGGATCGAGTAGCATAACAGCTCAGGTTTGAAATATACCATGAACTGGAATGCTCGTAGTGGAACGTAGCTCGATGGGACTCTAGGTGGACCTGATAACTATGTACATGTTGTAAGTACGAGAAGTTGGTTGGTTGGGATTTTTATTACATTCGAGTGGAAAGGGTTGCAACAACTGGCTATAGATAATGATGTGCTAGCTATGTTTATCGTTGTTAGGCGTGGCCTATGTTGCACAAGCAAAGGAAAATGGTTTCTGTGTCAATATTGTATTTGTGCCCATAGGTGACGACTTACTACACCTATTTAAAAATGTCCGGATCCCATATAGACGTGTCCATGCCCCTATTTGTGCAAAATATGTGACTACCTATGTACCTATTTGAAAATGTCGTTATTCTGTATTTGTATTGTCCTTGCTCATATCCATATCTGTGACTCTGTGTTAGTGCAACATAGGGGGTGTTTGTTTCCCCCACTAACTAGAGTGTGGGCTAATTAGAGGTTTGGGTTCTACTTCACTAATTAGAGCCTCTAATTAGTGGTTTATACAAGCTGTTTTTTTTTTACTAATTAGTGGTTATATGTTTGTTTTTCAATGTCTAATTAGACATTAATTTACCTTTGTGCCCTTATTATAAAATATTCTAAAATAATTTTTTTGCTAATGCTATGTCGAAAATTTATCCATGACAACTTTTAGTTAATTTTATATCAAAATAACTTCATTAGAAATTAAGTGAAATGTCACGTTCCTAGACTATATCATGCAAGTCAAAGCAATTACAAAACATATCATAAACAAGTCTCTTACCTCTCACAATAACTACAACATCAAACACAATGAAAGTCCGTTAATCTAAAAAAATTGTGTGTACTTCCGCCGCAATTTGATCATGCAATTCGTGCATAAATTGTTGGTCTTTCTTTGTTTTTGTCTCTTTTCAAATTTTATATCACCAATGTTAAGGATATAAAGGAAAATACTGAATTTTCTAGGGGTTACAATAGTCTTTTTATCTTCGAATTGCATCCAATTAGATGCAAAAAACGAAGGACATTTTTTGTGGACACACCTCTAATTAGACCCAATTATTCACCTCTAATTAGAGTTAAAAACAAACTCCCCTAGCTCATAGCCTATATTGCACTGACACTAATGTGGTACGACACGTTGCGGACACATGACAGGAACATGGCTATGAATTTGGCTTGTATTAGTCTATTTTGGAGTATCTAATGCCAAATACATATCGTAACGATATGGACATGGCACCAGTTTGTGGTAACCGGTATTGCGAGCACTTTTTTTTCTACAAGAAAAGCTGAAACATTTCGAAAGGATCTTGCAACTTTTTGTTACATCAATCTAAACGCTGGAATCAGCAACAACTTTTTGCGCATCAATTCACAGATTGGCTCCAGGCTAAACAAATAATCCATGGCCTCTGGTTTAATTAATGAAATCGCTTAAATTTTGCATTCACTGATGTTGATTGGACTGTTAGGCAGTTGAAAACATGTCAGCAAAATGTGTATAGCTGAAATGAGAATGGTAAGCCTAAGATGGATATGTGACAAATGAAAGACATGATAAGGAGTAAGTATATTTGCAGGTAGTGCTAATTTTGGATTAGATGAGAGAAAATCGTCTCAGATAACTAGGCATCCGCAACCTAGAGCAATAGGGGCCCGATGGAACTAGGCGCTTTTCTAAAAGAAAGTGTTTTGCCTTACCTATGGTGCCTGAAGAAGGTGAGCAGAGTGAGGCGACCAGAGAACGAAAAAAAAGTGATGAGCGTAGTGTACTTCTTATAGGTATGCAATGGTGCGCGACGGCTTTTTGGAAGCATTAATATGTCAGTCAAATGAGCCAAATCAACTGCTAGAACTAGGATACCATTAAAAGAACTTGTATTTAGACGGTAAAAGAGGATATGCTAAGATGGTCAAATCAACTGCTAGAACTAGGATATCCCTAAAAGAATTTGTATTTATACTGTAAAAGAGGATATGCTAAGATGGCCAAATCAACTCCTAGAACTAGGATAGCCCTAAAAGAACTTGTATTTAGACGGTACAAGAGGATATGCTAAGGTTGATGTGTGACAATTTATTAAAAGACATAATAAGGAATTACTGTATTTGTGGTTGAGGATAAGAAGAAAGAAAATCGTTTCAGGTGGTTTGGACATGCGCAACATAGAGCAATAGGTGCACTGGTTAGGAGGCTCATTAATATGTTACTCAAATGAGCTAAATCAGCCCCTAAAGCTAGGGGTAGCCCTAAATGAACTGGTATTGAGACGTTAAAAGAGGATATGGTTTTGTTAATATTACAGGGTACATGGCCCTTAACAAAACTGAATGGAAGAAAAGGACTCAAATTTTGACCAGACCTCAACCCTATCTTGGTCAATTACTGGTTATTGACCAAGAGAGGGCGCAGTAAGACCTAAAAGACTAGCTGGCTGCTAGGTATAACTATTCTTTTGGTCATGTATTATTAACTCGTGCAACCAACGAGCAACCTAGATGTTTACAACAACAAGAGTACAACTTGATTCAAAACTTGGGGATGCAACCTAAATGTTGAGAACTATACGAGTATATTGTTTATACTATGCCAAATACAGTAGGTCCAATCCAATTATTCTTTGGAAAGTAGTAGAGCAACTTTATTTGATTTCACATGCTAGCATTCCACCTATATGGTGTCCATATGGTTGTATGGAAGCAATATATCATTTTCCTATCTTGTGTATAGCAATTACCCATCATCCATATTGTATTTTTGAGATGAGTACAGTTTGTACTATCAAAAAGATACAAGTTTGTTTTAACTGCATAATTGTGTTTGAGCTGTATATTGAAAAATTCCAAGTCTCCAACATAGTTGCAGCAATATGAAGTATAAATCAACCACGGTGTCTTGGTTGTAGGCTTGTAGAAGGGGATTGCAACATTTTGAAATAGTTAGATGACACTTGGGAGTCTTAAGGGATACTACTTGGTTACTTGGTGCAACTATGCCAGGAAGTCTTATAGAGTCTAAGAGATGAATATAATTGTATGAATACAATTGGGGTCTTATAGTGCCTGACTGATAAATGCAATTCCTTACAGATAGTTTCATATTACTTCTTATAGTCTTCTTTTAGTCTAGTGGAGCCTTAATGGATTTATGTTTGTTGCATGGACCTCAACTTGAATTGCTGATGCAAATGGTGGTCACTGAAATAATCATATATTTTTTCTCAACATGAATTGCAGGAAGTAATTAAGCCTCGTCTACTTACTTCCTATTATAAAAGGGAGAAGAGCCCAATTTTTTCTGACTTCCCTAACCATTTTCTTTTTTCACCCACATCCAACGGCCCATAATTATCCACGTCCACATAGCTTACTGTGCATGTTCTCCTTTTAAAAGAAAATGTATATGTTGTCCTCTTAAAATATTCAGATCCATATAAATATCTAATAGTGTTTTTAAGATACAAGTCCCTCTTATGTTTTCCCTTTCAATATGAGCCCTAAATCTTATTATTTGAAACTTTGGAAGGAGACTTCTCAAATCCTATTATTCTTCGTAAGTCCCTGGGTTAAGGACAATAAAGCTTGGTCTGTGATTGTTGTTAACTTTCAAAAGCCCATAACAAAAGTAGCTCCTGGCAACAGATGGGAGGCTTTACTCAAAAGCTGTCCTAAAATTGAATGGACTTTTCAAAAGTTTTTTGATAAGTTGCTACCAAACGGCCTTGGACTGCTTTCCAAGGAAAAAAAATCAGAAGCAACCTCCAATAAGCAATACCAAACCAGCCTAACATACATCCATTTAAGATACCGATTTTTATATTTCTTACATTTTTGCTCCTATTTCTTTATCCTCAAACCCATCAAAACCCTCATGCTTCGGCATGTTTTGCTATTTCTTCATTGGACTCTCCGCACGTGCAACGCACGTGCTCTCCTTCCATTTCCAAATAACAAAAATTTGGGGCTTATATTTAAAACATCTATTAAATATTATATGTATCGGAATATTTAAGAGGATAACATAATTTTTTTTCTTTTATAAGGAGCATGTGGGTCCCACGGTAAGAGGTGTGGACATGTGGATAATTATAGGCCATTGTATGTGGGCGAAAAAAGAAAATGGTTAAAAAGGTGGAAATTTTTTTGGGCTCTCTCCCTTTTATAATAAGTCAGATAGTTTATGCTAATAAAAAATTATGGGATATGAGTAGTTTTATATTTTATGTAAGAATGAATTGAATATGGCTCTCCAATATATAACTTTTACAAATACATATGGTGGTCTCTGTATATAAATAATTTGCATAAGCGAATAGGGCAACATATGGGAGTGTTATTTTCTCTCTTTGGCTTAATATGTCATTGGAGATGAATGAAATTTGCTGTAGCAAATTAAAACATCTACCTCTTTGTCTAGACTCTTAATAGTCTAGGGGAAGTTGGAGCATTATAGGATGCTCCTTGGTTGCATGAGCTCAAAACTGTATAGCGGAAAAGGCTTGCTAACTGTCGGTCTAGGTTTTATTGAACGGCCCTTTCATGTTTAAAACCATGGATAGGAATTTGGCAGCAACGTAGAGGGTTTCGTCAGGCCTGCCAATAACCGTCATAAAAACTTTGTCAAGTTATTTATGGAGTATTCTTATGCTCCATAGCCGACTCCATCTGAGGGTAGAAACCTTGGATGAGGATGATGATGACGATGTTGAACACAATAACATGAAGGTGTCATATATCGAGCATAATTCAAATTCATTCAGATCTACTTGTCTTTATCTTCTTTGTTTAGACTTGTTCCTTTTGGAGGTACTTAGATTATTTCTCCTTTACTACACAAGCTCAGATAATGTGACTAATAGGTGTAGTGGCGAATTTATTGTTTGTTGGCACTAATATGTAGAGGATAGCTATATGCTTGATAAGTGATTCTGTAAGTTTTTTTTCCCTTTTATTGTGCCATTTTACCAAGGTTGCAAAAATTGCTAGTCGGTTAGCGGGGACTAGAGATTAATCGAATTAATCGGGGACTAGTCGGATTAGTCGATTTGATTTTTTTAATTATATATAAATATGTCATATGTTATCAAAGTATTAACTTAAGTACCCAAACTCTGAATATGCATAAGATGTACAAAATAAATATGATAATTTTTGTTTAGAATCTTCATAAAATGTACATAATGAATATGCATAAGATGTACAATGCACTGTTGTTGTTGTTGTTGTTGTATGATGTACAATGCACGGTACAAGAAGAAAAAGCACAAAGCAGACTCATCCCTTTCTCTTTATTTGCATCCCCACTACCTTTGTCCCCGTCACCCATCCTACACCCCCACTCACGTTCATCTCAATATAACCCTCTCACTCTCAGTCTCTCACCCTCCACCTACTTCACTCGAACACTCTCTCTCCTCCTCTCCTCCAACCCTTGCTTCTTCCAACCCTAACCCTAACCCTAGCCAAAGTGGAGGAAGTTGTGGAGATGAAGAAGGTGTACGTCTTCAGAGTAGACCACCACTCGGGGCCACGATGCCGACGCCACCCTCGGCAGCCCAGCCATTAAGGAGACCGTCGAGTACCGCCCCCAGGGATGCAGACGGCTACGACACGCACACCGCCTCCACCACTGCTGACAAGCACGTCTTCCAAGCTAGCATGTCCGACTATGCGGTCGGCGTCTAGATGGCTTGCTGGAGGAGGCCAGTGGCTCGGCGGTGGCGGTAATCTCTTTTTTTTTTCCACTGAATCTTCTTCTCGAATCTCTTAATTTTTTTTTTATACTGAAGCCTAGTCGGCCGACTAGCCATAAGCATCCGATTTTTCTCCGTCTAGGCATTCTGTCGATTTTTTTTGCGTAGACTAGGACACAATCGAGTCGGCCGCCGCCGACCACCGCCTAGTCGGCCGACTAGGCCGACTTCTGCAACACTGTATTTTACTTTCGATTGTGCTTCAGTCCATTTATGGAAAGGTTTTCTCTGCTAGCGATGATGACAACAACGATACACAGATATGCTAAATACATTTAGGGAGACAATATTAAAAGCAAAACTCAAACACTATATTGTAAATCAAGAACTAAATGGAAAGCAACATTCAAATTTATAAAGTAAACACAATAACATGAAGGTGTCATATGGTGAGCATAATTCAGACTCGTTCAGGTCCACTTGTCTTTATCTTCTTTGTCTAAATTTGTTCCTTTTAGAGGAACTTAGATTATTTGAACCAAGGTTCGTAGTATCGGTATCGGATCCTTCCTATGAGTTTCGGGATCGGCATTTTCGGATCAGAGGATCATAATTTTTTTTGTATCCAAAATCAAATAATTACTAAAAAAATATTTTAAAATGAGGAGAAAAAAATACATTTAGGTATAATTTTAAGTATTTTATGTGTTGTTTCTTAGTCGTTTTGAATTGAATGAAATGATATTCATCCTTGTTGATTGGTTTACCTGCGAGAAATAAGTTTTATTCATTTTACATGCTTTTATAAACCTTACTATTCTTTTACACCCTTTCTGTTTTTTTTTTCATTAGATTTTTTAATGTTGAATTAACTGGGACCCCAACGTTGGTAGCAGTCGGTATCGGATCTTGACATGCCAAACCATATCAGCATCGGCCGATACCAATCCGATATGGCCGATATCGATACGGTTTGACATGTCCTAATCCAATACCCGATACTAACCGATACTGAAACTGACTGATACCGACATTGGGGATATATTTTCCGTTCAATTCGGCAAAAAAAAAGGACAAAAAAACAATCAACAAGGATGTAAAAGCATAGTAAGGTTGTAAAAGCATGTAAAAGAAGAAAACTTATCTATCGCATGTAAACCAATCGGCAATGGTGACTACTATTTAATTCAATTTCAAAACTACTAAGAAACAACACTGGAAATACTTAAAATTGTGCCTAAATATATAAAATATATTTTCTAAAATGTTAATAATTTTTTAATAATTATTTGCTTTCCAATACCAAAAAATCCGATACTCCGATCCGAAACCGCCGATATTGCCGATACCACCGATCTCGATACTCGTAGGAATGGTCCGGTACCGATACTACAAACCTTGCTGCGAACTATTATATCTCCTTAACTTCTTGAGCTCAGACAATGTGACTAATAGGTGTAATAGTGAAGACAGTAATTTGTAGAGGATAGCCACCTGCTTGATAAGCGATTCTGTAGGTTATTGCCTTTTTTTTCTTGTGTCATTTTACTTTCGATTGTGTTTCAACCCATTTTGATGGAAAGGCTTCTCTGCAGGCGATGGGGACAACGATACAAAGATATGCTAAAATATATTTAGGGAGACTTAATATTAAAAGCAGAATTCTCCCACTATTTTGTAAGTCGAGAACTAAATAGATAGTAACATTCAAATTGATAAAGTGAATACTTAATCTACAATTAAATAATTTGATAACTTGCATACTCCTACAATCTTCAGGTAAACGTGCAATTAAGCATTAGCAACTCTAATCTGCGTACTAGCAGCAAAACCGTACACTACGCAGACCAACTCTTTTTTTTCTTTCTGAAAATGGTGAAGTGCACTGCAAGTAAGAAGCTTCAAGTAGATATGGGATGGGATCCGTCTTCTAGGGAAGAGAATAATTTCAAATTTTGGAATGAGATGAACAAGAGGAAGATTTATAGGTACAAGAGAGAACCTACACTGCGCTTGACAGCCTTGCAATTGGTTCTGATTGTGATGCCAGTTGCCAATAAAGGGCGTCCATGTGCCACGAGCCTCACGCTGGGTCTGGGGAGGGTCAAGATGTACGCAGCCTTATCTCCGTGTAGAGAGAGAGAGAGAGAGAGAGAGAGAGAGAGAGAGAGAGAGAGTGCCAGGGTTTTATTTTGATGCCAGAGTTACATTGAGTGACTTTTAATTTAAATTGACTTTAGGATGACCCACATGAATTTGTTATTTGATGTGATCATTAGACATGCGATTGAAGTGCTTAGTGCGGATGATGCTTGCTGGTAAGATTTGCAACTAAGACCATGTTGCAATGCAATCAAGAATGATTGTGCATTTCTTCGTGTCACGATTTAGATCGACTTTTTATTTTGACTTCTGAATGACCCACATGAAATTACTAAGCTAGATGCCATTAGTTTGATGAGAACTAAAAATGACTATTGGAAATTTGCGTGGTTAAAGCTGAAGCACCTACTTTCGAAGTAACAAAAGAAAAGGTATGAAACCATCATATATGGATCCAAAGTTGTGAGATGCGTATTTATAGTGCTTCAGAAGAAAATTTGAAAGCTGCACCTACGTTAAGCAATTTGGGTCATAGTGGTGGAAAGCATGCCTAGGCTCGTGCCTAGGCGAAAATCTCAGCACCAAGGGAGCTTGTGCCTCGCTTCAGCTTGACGTGCGCCTTGCTTTTATTGGGAACATGTGCGATCTTATAAGGGGGATCCAATATTCCTATTCGTGGTTCAAGTACTGCTAATGCTTCCTTATTTTGTTAAGAACAAGTTTGACCTAGAACTTAGCAACACAAAACAATTTTGATGTCGGTTACCTCTATTTTTCTTCTAATTATTGCTTTGCTTAGGTGCTTGCCGCCTTGCTTTCGTGCTTTGCACCTAGGCTGCAAAGGATCTTGGCGCCTAAGTGCGCTTGTTGCCTTTTATAACTATATGATTGTCATTGATATTTTTCTGGATTGATCTTTTAAACACATTTAAGTTTGGTTTGGGATTGCTGCTGCTTTTCAAAAGCTGGCAGCAGAAGTAACTTTTGACACAGGTGGGATGCTGCTGTCAAAAGCTGCCCCCAATTGAATAGACTTTTTTTTTGATAAGCTGTTGTTACCAACAGTCTTGAACCGCTTTCCAAGAAAAAAAGCAGCAGACTCCAATAAGCAATCATTCATCTCTGCTCCTTCCAGTCAGAGTACCCATATTTGCAAATGCATTCGCAAAGGCTGAAGGAAGATATACAGATCGCAACATGCGTATGACAGGTTTGGTTAACCCAGATATGAAACGCTGGAGTAGTTTAACCATTTGGATTTTAGATCAGTTCAAGAACAAACTCCTCGAACTAGAACTTTATAATGCCGTCTGGACTACAGTCTACTGCATTCGCCATAATGCTCATATGTTTCTGGCCTTAGTAGAGATATAACGATAGTACTGGAACTTATAGATAACTATAAGTGGATTTTCTGGAACAAAAAACCCCGGTAGTTTTAGATAAGCAAAGTCTTTTTTTTTTATGACATACGTAAAAAAAACTATTATTATTAGTAGTTTTGAGATAAGGCAAGTCATTAATGATCGTTCGTGTCCTGGGCTATTAGCACCAGGAACCCCTCTCATTCCCATTTTTATTTTGTCCAGGCTGGAATTCGAACCTATGCCCACTCCCCTCCCTTACGAGTGTTACTGGACCTTTCCCTTGGTGGTATATGTAGAAAAAAGAAAGAAGTAAAAATTGATAGAAAATTACAAAATATGTTTCATACGTAGATAAGAGAATGTTTCAAATAACTACAATTAACACATGCATCAAATTAGTAAGGTATATTATATACTTTTGCGTCGAATTGGTATTGTATGCTTGTATGTATCTTGAGAAATTTCTAACTCATCCATCAAAACCTGTTCTTTTCAGAATTATTCGATGCTAGCTATCCAAAGCGCAAGATCTTTCATTTGTAAATGTTTTGAAACATGTAGATTACTCTGAATAGTGTATATCATGGATTTGATGGGTTATGGTTGTGCCAAATGGATTTCCCTTAGTAAATTTGCTAAGGACCCCACCGGAACCATGTTTGTGTGTGTTTATTCAAAAATAAATAGAATGAGCAAGATCCTTTTGATCAAAAGGATAAACGTTGTTAAGAAGGCCTAGCAAGTTGAGCAATTCCTTTTTTGTAGTAAAAGGTGGTCGTTTATTTCCACGGGTCAAAGACTCGGTTGTCCAGGACTGCTAAGTGCTAACTGTTACATAGGCATTGTAGGTATGTATTGCCATGCACTCTCAACCACGTGTAGCTTCATATGCATAATAAGGTGGTGCACTACAAACCAGCCTTAGAGGACACCACTTTACAGCAGCTCAACTTGTAAATGACTAAAGGAGCCATTGTTAGTAATCAGTACCTTGCATTAGGTTTCTGAAGCAGGGTCAATGATTTTAGTATTGTCCATGATTGTTGCTAATTGAACTGTAATAGGATGTTTGATTTTTCTTACCTTTCTGAATTAGGTGCTTTTCAATGGGTTTGATGTTGCTCTAGAATTTGCTTGTTGGCTTGTAATGGATATTTGATCAGAGTTATCTGCTTGTATTTAGGAATCATGTTTGGTGCTATATGTAATTTAATCTGTTACTGCAGGTGTTCAATGCAGCTGAAGTGCCTATAGAGTGGGAAGAACATTTTGTTGGAAGCGAAGTAGACCCAAGAACCCAGAGCTTTCTAACATGGGAAAGTCTTGAATCGGTGCGCAAAAATGGTGTAGGCTTGAAGGGTCCAATGGCTACACCTATAGGAAAGGGTCACAGGTCTCTGAACCTTACTCTAAGGAAGGAGTTGGGTCTGTATGCCAACGTCAGACCTTGTCGCAGCCTTCCAGGTTATAAAACTCGATATGATGATGTTGATCTTGTCACTATTCGTGAGAATACGGAAGGGGAATATAGTGGTCTTGAACACCAGGTTAAGCTTGCTTCCACTTTGACCCCAGGTTGCCTCTTTTTGATGCTTATTCACAGGTCTTTGATTTTTCCTAACTTCAGCTGGTATTTTTTGACTCTAGGTGGTGAGAGGTGTTGTGGAAAGTATTAAGATCATTACTCGTCAGGCAAGCATAAGGGTGGCAGAATATGCATTTCATTATGCTAAGAGTAATGGTCGACAAAGGGTGTCAGCTATACACAAAGCCAACATCATGAGGAAAAGTGATGGCCTTTTCCTTAAGGTCTGCTGTCTGCTGTAACCCGAAACACTTACTAAATTGGAAGTTGAAGTGTTTGTGTGATTATTGTTTTAACTTGCAGTGTTGTCGAGAAGTTGCTGAGAAGTACCCTGAGATAGTTTATGAGGAAGTAATAATCGACAATTGTTGCATGATGGTATGTGAGTAAGACGAAATGAATGACGATAACTAAATGTTCCTGAGAAATGATAAACTAGTTATCAAATGCTCTAGTCTTCTATCTGTTACTATTTTTCTTTTGCCTTTTTTTTGAATTTGGCTCATGTTCTGACCTTGCCTGTTACAGCTCGTAAAGAAGCCTTCTCTCTTTGATGTACTAGTGATGCCGAATCTCTACGGAGATATAATAAGTGACCTCTGTGCTGGCTTGATTGGTGGTCTAGGATTGACTCCTAGGTAACATCTATTTCCAGTTAATGAATGAATATATATCAGTTTATCTTTTCAATAAAAAATATAGTTTACATTGTCTTATTGACATCTCCTTCAGCTGCAATATCGGTGAAGGAGGCATTTGTTTGGCGGAGGCTGTACATGGTTCAGCTCCTGATATTGCTGGGAAGGTACGGGATGCACATTCATATAATCCACCAACTTGAAGACTTGAATGAATTTTGTTTTTCAACTTGCATCTTGTATACTCGAATATCCATTGTAGTTCTTCAGCTCATATATAACATATATCCTCTAGGCATACCTTTGTGAATGTTTCATTCTCGACCTTTGCAATTGCATGTGTTATTTACATTTTACACTCCAGAATCTTGCATTTATACAATGTCATACTGCTTTATCCAGTTTTAGTATTAAGCAGAGTTAGATTTCTGCTATTTGGAATCAATATAACCAGCCAACCTCGTAATTATCACACCATCTAAACTTTTTTTTTCCCCATCAAAAGTGGGTCGTGTATAGAGCAAATGTTGAAATTGCATAGGCTCAATGAAAATATCGAACAAATCTCTGACCTGGTATCTGCTTGATGCCAACCTTCTCACTTACTGGCAAATTCCTAGCCTCGGAAATAATGGGAAGGACCTGTTGGCAGGCAGGAAATGTTACCTTTTTTTTGTCCTGCAGGTTCTGCTCATGCAATAAAGCACCCCTCCAAATTTTGACGTAGGCTTTTCTGTTGATGATAAAATTTTGCCTAAACGAAAATATAGACAGAAGTTTGACAAATTTGCTAGAGGGAATTAACACTTATCTCCAAGGTCAGTATAAGCAAAGAACCAGAGTGAACATGTTCACAAATTTAACTGCCTTAGAATTTGCATACTTTGTATTGTTTGTTGCTTTGGACTGACTTATGCGTGTTTGTTGCATAATTGATAAATTTCCTTGAATTTTCTGTGTTTCCTAGGCGTGTGTTTATTGCATAAAAACTTCTGGTCCATGTAATTGTGTATGATCAGAGACGGACACACCGTAGGCCGAGGATGGGCAGCCCCTCTCCCTATGTAGTCTTCTTCTTCGTCCTATTATTTATTAATTTTCTTTACAAATTCAATAATCATATGGTGGCCTAGTTGGTAAATTGGTGATGTTATAAGCGATAGGTCTTGAGTTCAATACCAACTAGACACATTATAAGGGTGCATTTGGGAACACAGTTTTGAAAAGAAAGCCGAGGTTTTGTGGAATTAGGCCTCCAAACTCCAAATCACTTACCTCGAGTGCGTTCCGGAATGTTTGGGTAAACTCCAATCTTAACTCCAAAACTGGACTTGGCAAAACTTGGCATTTTTTGGATTTTTCACGCTAACTCCAACATTCATCATTTTCCCTCTTCTCAATGGGAAACCCCCTTTTTCTCTCTCTCTCTCTTTCTTCCTCCCCTCTCTCCTCTCTCCAAAATATTTGCAAATCCCGCTCCTCCTCGGTCAATATCTTCTGACTTATCGTGCGACGAACACCATGTCATCCAACCTTGGGTTCCGATTTCCACAATCTCAAAAATAAAACATGTTTCTTCCTAGTTCACCACCACCAACTGAAGATGAAAATTGTAGGGTTGGTGTTTATATGGTTAGGTGTTGGATCAAAATTTCGGGATCTGAGTGAAATTACGGATAATTTAGGGGTTTTAGAAAATTGTTTGTAATTTTGCTATGAGATGGAATATGGAAGAATGTGTAGGTCCATGGGACATTTTTTCCCCAGCGTCTGTGGGACATCTCAAATTCATTGAGTGAAATTATGGATAAATTAGGGGTTTTAGAAAATTGTTTATAATTTATTTTTGTAATTTTGCTATGAGATGGAATATGGAAGAATGTGTAGGTCCATGGGACATTTTTTCCCCCAGCGTCTGTGGGACATCTCAAATTCATTGAGTGAAATTATGGATAAATTAGGGGTTTTAGAAAATTGTTTATAATTTATTTTTGTAATTTTGCTATGAGATGGAATATGGAAGAATGTGTAGGTCCGTGGGACATTTTTTTCCCCAGCGTCTTTGAGAAACATTCCCATTTTATTGCTTATTGTATAGACATGCCAATTACCTTTCTTACGTAACATGTTCCAACCATCCGGAGCAAGCTCTGGTTACTGCTCATTCATGTCATAACAACAGACTTGTCTTAGCCTCTGATTCTCCCACAATGTCTTTGTATGCCGTATGCCGTTTGTATGGGTATTTCTTACATCTAATGCTTGTAGATTACATAGAGTAGCTATCAGCTGAAGTGTCACTTAGGCCTTTTCGTATGTAAAGATTCTAAACTTTTTTGGACAGATTCCTAATAGCTAACTTGTATTCATAACACCGGAATATCGAACTCCAAAAGAAACTCCGTAGGACTGTACCCAAACGTTCAAAATTGATTCTAAACTTTGTGGCGTTTCATAATTTGAAACTCAATTTCATACTTACAAACTCTACAAGACTCCATTTTACAAAATTTTGCTCCAAACTAGGCCTAATAGGTTTTTGATTATTCTATATATTTATTTTTGATTATTTATTTTTTATAAAGTCTTTATAATGCCCCTCTTAATTTTAATTTAATGCATCTTGGCTCCCTTTCGAGAAGATTCTGCTTTATATGACACCATCTTAAATTATAAGTTAGGGCCCGTTTGGTTTGCAGGATTGGACAACGTAATGTAATTGGCATTACGTTGTCAATCTAACTCGGGTGTTTGGTTGGACAAAAAAAAAATAGATGTAATGTAATCGCGATTACAAGTTTGATTACATTACATCAGTTTCTTCTAAACTCAATTACATCATAAAATCTATGTAATCGCAATTACATTACAACTTAAGCGGAAGGTTGGTATGCTATAATTTGGTCTTTTTGTTCGTTTTTGGTCCTTTTTTGTTGTTTTTGTTTGTTTTTGGTCATTTTTGTTCGGTTTTGGTCGTTTTTGTTCGTTTTTTGTCATTTTTGTTCGTTTTTTTTGTCATTTTATGTTGTTTTTGTTTGTTTTTTTGTCGTTTTTGTTCGTTTTTGATCGTTTTTTGTAGTTTTTGTTCGTTTTTTTGTTATTTTTGTTCGTTTTTTGTTGTTTTTGTTTATTTTTTGTTCGTTTTTGTCCTTTTTTGTTGTTTTTTTTCCGTTTTTTTGTCGTTTTTGTTCGTTTTTCGTCATTTTTGTTCGTTTTTTTGTTGTTTTTGTTTTTTTTTGTTCGTTTTTTCGTCATTTTTGTTCGTTTTTTTCGTCATTTTTGTTTGTTTTTTTTGTCGTTTTTTTGTTGTTTTTGTCCGTTTTTTTGTCGTTTTTGTTTGTTTTTTGTTGTTTTTGTCCGTTTTTTTCGTCGTTTTTTGTTCGTTTTTTTATCATTTTTGTTTGTTTTTTGTCATTTTTTGTTATTTTTGTCCCTTTTTTGTCGTTTTTGTTCGTTTTTTTGTCATTTTTTTTCGTTTTTTTCGTTGTTATTGTTTGTTTTTTTGTCGTTTTTGTCATTTTTTTGTTTATTTTGGTCCCTTTTTGTTCGTTTTTTTGTCGTTTTTGTTCATTTTTTGTAATTTTTGTTCGTTTTTTTTTCATTTTGTTCGATTTTTTGTCGTTTTTTGTCCTTTTTTTTTTGTTCGTTTTTTGTCGTTTTTGTTCGTTTTTTATCATTTTTGTTCGTTTTTTTGTTGTTTTTGTTTGTTTTTTTGTCGTTTTTGTCCTTTTTTTGTTGTTTTTGTCCCTTTTTTGTCGTTTTTGTTCTTTTTTGTCATTTTTGTTCGTTTTTTGTTTTTTTTGTTTTTTTTGTCGTTTTTGTCCTTTTTTTGTTGTTTTTGGTCTTTTTTTGTTCGTATGTGTTCATTTTTTGTCATTTTTGTTCGGTTTTTTTGTCGTTTTTGTCCCTTTTTGTTCTTTTTTTTGTCGTTTTTGTTCATCTTTTGTCATTTTTGTTCGTTTTTTGTTGTTTTTGTTTATTTTTTGTTCGTTTTTTGTTGTTTTTGGTTTTTTTTTTTGTTGTTTTTGTCCCCTTTTTGTCGTTTTTTGTTCATTTTTTGTCATTTTTGTTCGTTTTTGGTTGTTTTTGTTTTTTTTTTTGTCGTTTTTGTCATTTTTTTGTTCTTTTTGCCCTTTTTTGTCGTTTTTGTTCATTTTTTGCCTTTTTTTAAATTGTTTTTGGTACGTTTTTTTTTATCGTTTTTTTGTCGATTTTGCTCATTTTTTGCCATTTCTGCATGTTATTTATCGATTTTTGTCGATCTTGTACGTTTTTGACCATTTTTCAAGTTTTATCGTCTTCTATCGTTTTTGGTCGATTTTGCATATTTTTTGTCGCTTTTTTATCATTTTTTGCTTTTTTGGGGTCTTTTTTCACTTTTTTTGTTCGTTTATGCTCGTTTTTTCTTTTTCTTTGTTGTTTTTGTCGTTTTTGTTCTTTTTTTGTCTTTTTTGGATTTTTTTTGCAAGTTTTTTTAATCTTTTTATCGTTTTTTGCTCGTTTTAATTCCCTCTTGTTTTGGCCTTTTTTCGTATTTTCGTTTTTTTGTCATTTCTGTTCCTTTTTTATTGTTTTTTATTTTTTTGCTCTTTTTTTTTATCGTTTTTTGTCATTTTTTCTTTTTTTGTTCATTTTTTGCCCTTTTTTTTTTGTTTTGGTCGTTTTTCGTCCTTTTTCCCCCTTTCATTTATTGTTGTTTTTTGTCAAATTTTTTTGTTTTTTAGTCATTTTTTTATCATTATTGGTCACTTTTTATGGTTTTCACATTTTTGATCTTTTTTTGTCGTTTTTCTTTTTTATCGCTTTTTCATTTTTGGTTTTTTTCCTTCTGTTTTGTTCGTTTGTGATTTTTGGTATTTTTTATTTTTTGTCTTTTTTTCATTTTTGGTCTTTTTTTAGCAGAAAACAAACCATTTTTTTTTCCCTTTTTTTATTATTTATTTTTAATTTTTTTCCTTTTTTCTTTTTAAATTTTTGAAATTTTGTATTGATCAACTTTTTAAATTTTATGTTGTATTTAAAAAAAATATTAAATTAAAAATTCAATTACATTACATGGTAAACCAAACACATGAATGCAATTTACATTACATTACATGGTTTGATTACATGTTTCAACCAAACATAGTAATGTAATTGTAATTCCATACATTACAAACTCAATTACATTACAAACCCAATTCCATTACGATTACGATTACATTACAATGAACCAAACGCAACCTTAATGTATCTCCGTTCCCTCGGAAAAGATTCATTGTTGGCCGCTGTATGATAATCACTGATTTAAGGCGTTTAGACGCAGTGTACTTCAATTTAAGAGTGTATGCCATGAATATGGGTGCAAGTGCAGGAACTGATGAATGAAAAATGTAGTTTAATAGGCATGAATATATGTAGAGACTCGGTAACTGTAGTCTAATACGCATGAATGTATGTAGAGAGTCGGTAGGTAGACCTGCTAAAAGAATAAAAAAAAGGAATCAACTAATAAACATTGTTCTTATGAATGCAAACTATTCATGATAGTAAACTATTACTTGGTGATTTTAAACTCTAGAAATGTCATTATAGATTTTTTTAGAGCAACATCTTTTTTTTCCCCCTTCCTCGAGACTAATAGTTAATCTCAAATATTTTTTTGTCTTTTGTTTAACTGCTATTTCAGAATCTCGCAAATCCAACAGCTCTCCTTCTTAGTGGTGTTATGATGCTGCGCCACCTGAACCTAAATGATCAAGCAGATCGGATTCACAATGCAGTACTTAGCACCATTGCCGAAGGGAAGTACAGAACCGGCGATCTCGGAGGAACCGCATCCACCTCAGATTTTACAAAAGCAGTTATTGGTCATCTTTGATGATACGTGTACTATTTGACATGCCAGTTTTCACTGTAATTGTTTCTTGTTCAAGCATTCAACAAATCTCGACCTATCGAGTCTCGGAGCGAACTGCTTAAAAGAGCAAATAACGTTTGTTGCCCTTGTATGACGTCATTTTTGCTTAACACTTGGTTGTAATAAAAATGCTATTCTTGAGTTTATGGCTTGCCACTATGCTGGTTATATGCTGTGACTGCTTGTGATAGTTCACATATTCTTTTTTACTTCCTCTGGATATATCACTTGCTTGTGTTAGATTGCTTGTGATAGATCACATTTTGTTTGGAGTGAATTTTTTTTACTTTTGCCCCGCTTATTAATATAATTTTGTACTTATATTTTATTTTTTGTGTTTATTAGACTTACATTCAGGGCCGGCCCTGGCCCAGGGCGGCCGTCCAGGGTCCCATGAAATTTGGGGGCCCAAAAAAATTAAATTAAATGTATATATATATTAGTAATTTTATATTGAAAATAGAACAAATATATAATATGATCCTTCTTTATTACAAAACATTTGTGGTGTAGTGGTAGTTTGTTATACTTGTACACAAGAGGTCTCCTAGGTTCTAGCCTTGCTGTATCATTTTTTAGTTTAATTTTTTTATATTATATATGGGTTCCATTTTAAAAATTTGTCTAGGGTCCCCATTAACTCAGGGCCGGTCCTGCTTACATTTTACTTTGTCATAAAAAAATATTTGTTGTCAAGAAAAACATTAGTCAAATGTTTTCGGTAAAAAAAAGTGGAATGTAAGTCTAATGAACACAAAAAGTGGAATATAGGTACAAATTTTTATTAGTAATTGGGAGAAAAGTAAATTTTTTTCTTCTTTTCTCGCTCAAGTCTCTTAACCCTCAGTCTATGTAGACCCAGAATCTAAATCTATTGATTTATGAGAGATTTGTATTTGTGCTTCAGTATTCTGACGCCCCCTATTACACGCAGGTCTACCCAGAACCGGTCGACCGGGTAGAGGTTTTACCCGACCCCCAATCTGGATCCGACCCGACCCAAAATAAATGATAAATTCAGTTATTATTTTTACCATGTTATTAATTAATTACTTAAGTTATTATAGGGTGGTATTATTATTACTAGTCTACATGTACGTATTTTAATTAGAATATTATAAGGTCAGTTGTCGTCTTTCTGTATTTTTTAGATGACTATTCATGTGTTTGTACTTTATTTTTACAATGTCAAGAGATTTGAAGTACACAATTTGTTCTTTTTTTAATTTTCTATTGAGAATAATAATCTTTGGAAAATGGTAAGGACAAATTTTTTTATCATCATTAGAACATGAAGAGTTGTATGAAAAAAAAAATCTGCATGCAAATTTTATTGCTTTGACTCTTAAACATGAATGACAAATAAGTTGACATAATAACATCTTATTTATAAAATACTCGAGAGTATTTTAGGAATTCAAAAGTTTCACCAGCAAGTTTTTCTATTACACGGTTTTTCCTATTATACGGTAGAATAGATTATTAATTGATCAAAATGTGACCGTTCCCAGCCGGGCACAGGCTGTCCAAAATGTTCCTGCGGACCATGTTAACCCTTCCCCCACCTCTGCCAAAATTCTTCTTTCTTTTGCTGGCTTCCCTGCTTCTCCGCTGGTCTCCACCACCAAAATAAGCACAAACTCTATTCCTGTGTCCTCCATTTTGATTATACAAAGAGAGAGCGAGAGAGAGAGAGAGAGAGAGAGAGAGAGAGAGAAACCCTAGCTAGAGATATGGATTCGAAGAGGAGCTTCTCCCTCCAGGCGCTTCTCTTCGCCCTTCTCGTCGGAGTCGCCGCTTCCGCTACCTTCATCTCCGGTACGTGTCCGACACGCGCGTGGTGCCCTAATTGGTTTCGTGTTTTTTTCTCTCCAGATTTTAATTAATTTTTTCGTTTGTTTGCTTTTTCTTTCTGTTAGATGGCGTGTTCCAGCATCAAGGATCTATCGGCCGTAGCCTTCTGCAGACTAAAAAGAGTACGTCTAATTATTTTCGATCGGATATGTTGTCAAATTGTCAATTTTGTTTCATATGCATTCTTGATTTCATATTGTAGCTAGGTTTCTTTAAAGTAGATGGAGGAGAAAAATGAACTAACATTTGATTATCATTTCTTGATCATTTTCCTGTACTAGTTAGGAATTAGGGATTTTTGTGGGATATATTGGGGGGAACTTGAGATTTGTAAGAATTATGTTGATCCCGACCTTTCAATTTGGGGTGATTTGGTATTGTTGATGCTTGTCAAAAGTAGTTGGTCACCAAACGTGTTTGATTACTACTGTTGTCGAAAGTAATAAAAGTCTCTGGTAAAAATATGTTTTTTTTAGTGTCAAAATTATTTAAGATGTCCAAGCTGGACATGCATTAACAAAGATTATATATGTTGGATGGAATTTCTTAAAAAGCTAAATGGTTTTTTTTTTTGGTTAAAAAAGACATGATAAGTCAAAGCAGCTTTTGGAAGCAACATCTTCCTTACTTTCAAAAGCAGTCCTTAAAAAGCAACGACTTTTCTGAAAAAAGAGTAAGAAAAAAAAACGTTTACCAAAATTTTATTATTATTTTTTAGATTTGAAAAAGGAGAAGCAGCTTGTAGTTATGTTCTTGATGCATCACAGAAATTCGCTTAATATATGATATGGATTCTTTGCTAGTTTGCTGGTTTTTTTTTTTCTTCTATAGGTTAATGAGAAATGCAAGATTAGTAAGGATGTTGATTTTGCTCCGTGTGTTTTTATGTAGTAGAGAATTTTCAGTCGAAGATCATGTTAACTTGGTTACTCTAAAGGTTTTGTAGATAGTTATGAGGGAAAGCATATTAATATTATATCCGTATCAGAAGTTATTTGGGTTTGGAGAAGATAGACCTAGTTGAGGGTTCCTATAATTGAATTTCAAGGATAGTTATTAAATACATGTATTTGAGATTTAAGTTCTTTGTAGCGGCGTTGGTTTGCTCAATTAGCATATGTTTCTCTGGATAATCCTGCTCAATCGTTTTACATAAGCTGCTGCGATGGGGTGTGTGTGTGTGTGGTGTTGGGAGGATTGATTGGCTTTTGTTATCCACTGGAGAGTGCCATATATGTATGGATTTCAGGAAAATTTAGTTTAGTTTCTCCAATTTTCTTATGTGTTGGAAATACCATTCGACAATGTGAGTTAAGTTAAATTTTGCATGAAATGTAGCATAATAGCAACTTTCCTCATTGGCATTTGGTTAATGCTGGTTTTTATCCTTTTAATTTAGGAATAACATCAGGAGGCTTTCTAACGTTGACTAGCTATTAGGAAACCCTGCACCATTGTATTTCTAACATTGACTAGCTATTAGGAAACTTTCTCCATCAAACCACTAAGTCTGACAGAAAATGATCAAATTATTCTCTACCTTTAGTAAAAGGTCTAAAATTAACTTCTATAATACGAAGAAAAGGTGCTCATTTTACAGCTTTCTGTTTATGTCGACATGGTATTAAGTTGAAAAGAGGAGAAAAAAGGTTATAGGTGTGTAAGTGCATATAAAACTTAAATGTGCAAAATGGTGTAAGTTGAAGGTATTATTTAAAGTGCAAAGTAGCCTTCTCAACTTATCACATTTTATGCAACCAGACAAATGCATGTCAAAATTCTTGTGGGCCTCAAGCTATACATAAACTTAGCCTAAACTTGTTTGGTTGTCTGTCAATTTCCAGCTTGTCCACTTTTAATGTTGTAGACTTGCATGCTCACAAGATTGATAAACAATTAAAGAAACTACAAGAAACATGCATTCTATTTTGCTTCTAGAAACTTGATCGATGGTTTACAGAATGCTCCCTTAACTAAGTTCATGCAAATGTTTCATGTTTTCTGTTACTGCTTATTTAGATGTGATTATTGATTTGGAATTGGTTGTCTGTCAATTTCCAGCTTATCCACTTTTAATGTTGTAGACTTGCATGCTCACAAGATTGATAAACAATTAAAGAAACTACAAGAAACATGCATTCTATTTTGCTTCTAGAAACTTGATCGATGGTTTACAGAATGCTCCCTTAACTAAGTTCATGCAAATGTTTCATGTTTTCTGTTACTGCTTATTTAGATGTGATTATTGATTTGGTTGTCAATTTCCAGCTTATCCACTTTTAATGTTGTAGACTTGCATGCTCACAAGATTGATAAACAATTAAAGAAACTACAAGAAACATGCATTCTATTTTGCTTCTAGAAACTTGATCGATGGTTTACAGAATGCTCCCTTAACTAAGTTCATGCAAATGTTTCATGTTTCTTGTTACTGCTTATTTAGATGTGATTATTGATTTGGTTTCCAACAAACAGAGATCTAGGTGCTATGAGCCTATGACTTATGTGAAACTTTGATGATGGGAACAATGGGAAGAACTAATAGAAAGAACACAAGTTGAATCAAAACTTGCTATTGTATTAATTACAAAACATTATAGAAACTATGTGGTAGCAGCACCATATGGATGGTAAATGTTTGTAGAACTTGGATACCTTATTTGGTCAGGATTCACGCGAGCACTTTTACGTGTATTTATGAATCAGAGATCCTAGTTTCACTGATTATCCTTTGATATTACAGGCAGCACCATATGGATGGTAAATGTTTGTAGAACTTGGATACCTTATTTGGTCAGGATTCATGCGAGCACTTTTACATGTATTTACGAATCAGAGATCCTAGTTTCATTGATTATCCTTTGATATTACAGTGATCGATAAGGATTGAGATTATGGATATGGGAAGTTGAAGTTACTTGAGTGCATCGTGGTTCTAAAATATTAACTTATGATTCTGCCATAAACATAAAGTTGGCTACATCAGCATATTTATCGTGTTCCTTTTTGAAATCAAAATGTATATGTATATTTGAGTTAGCAGATGCATAAGCCCAAGCCCTGCCCCTGCTTATATTAGCGAGTGGGGATCACTGTCTAGCAAGAAAATGTTCCCCAGCTAAAAACTGTATATATAATTTCCAAAATAACATAAGAGTAATATAGAGTCAAACATTAGGGGACTTCTCTAAGAAGTTAACTATTGCTTATTAGAACCTGCATTTTTGTTGTTTGTTAGCATGGCAATTCATGTTCTTCCCCTTCTCTCTTGCAGGTTGCCCTGTAAACTTTGAGTTCGCGAACTACACCATCATCACGAGCAAGTGTAAAGGACCCAAATACCCTGCTGATATGTGTTGTTCAGCTTTGAAGGAGTTTGCATGCCCTTACGCTGATGACATCAATGATGGCACCAACGATTGTGCTTCGACCATGTTCAGTTACATAAACCTCTACGGCAAATACCCCCCAGGTCTCTTTTCCAGTGAGTGCAGGGAAGGCAAGAACGGACTCGAGTGCCCTGCTGATGCCCCACAGTCCGCAGATGATTCCAGCGCAGCCCATGTTACTCGCAGCTTCTTCCCTCTTGTAACCCTAGTCTCAGGATTCCTGTTAGGGTTCCTTTTCTCGTGATGGTAGGGATTGTATTCATTCTCTTTCTATTTTATAGAAGAGCGTCAAAAAATTCTGTTTGAAATGTGCATCAATATTGTCTATTTACGGTACTCAAGAGATGTAATACTAATTTTTTTTTTTTTTTTGCTTATTGTGGTGGAGATGAATGTGATTCTAATTGATCAGTGTTACAGCTGATCAGAGAGTTTTATTTGTTGAGTATGCTTCATAACCTACGACATGGAAATAGAATCTAGTTTCAAAAAGCTATATATTTGGGGCTGGAATAATGTGGTTAGCAAAACGTATCTAAGAGGAAATGGGGATTTGGTTGGTCCAAAGTAAGGAATGTCATGGACGTGAGATGTGTACATGGAGGGGGTAAGAAAGAAGAGAATATGTTCTAGGTATCCTTCAAATGTCAAATACCCTTTTTTTTATCAACAACATGGAAATGAATTTTCCATGACCACATTGCAAATACTTTGTTAGTTTGCTTTGCTTTTGCCAATATCTGATGCCATCAGTTGGTGATGGTGCAAGGGACACCATCCAGCTGTCGGGATCGCAGATGAACCTCCAGGACTAGCCCACAACAAGGATCAAGGGACAACCAAAATAAGCTCCGACTCGGACAACCTAATCCCTCAGGCCAAGGTACTTATGTGGTGCATTGGCCGTAATGGAAGGTTTTGTAGATGCGTTATGGGGTGAGATTTCGCTGCACCAAAATTTAGAGTTGTGAAGATGATTGATGATACTAAATTCATTTTGTTCATATCCGTTCTGCCGGCAGAACGCACGATTTATTGGGTAGAGAAAGCTGGGACATGAACCAGCTCTCTTGTTGATAAAGGAGAAAATCATGCCATCCTTACCGAACCTTAATTAATGAGGGCACTGAAACCATTTCAGAAACATATATTCAACAAAGCCCTTCACGAGTCATGACATCAATATTCACAACAATGTCAGGTTGTGTTAGTAAAACAAGAGTCCACTTGCTTTAAGAAGACTTCATCAAGACAGACCAACCAAAGTAGGACTACATAACATTTTCCATCACAGAAAAGTGAAGCCAACAGCACAAATAGTCTACTTCAACCTAGCCCACATCTCCTGTCATGCTTCTGTACTTGAACATTTCTAGCAATAGATACAGATTCACACATGCCTCCAAGCAAAACCATTGAAAAAGGAAAAAAAAATGACATTAATTATCATGTGTGCTTCTATACATGAAAATAATGTACAAATTAAAAGATTTGAAACACCAAACGAGGGTGTCAAGTATAGTTGATCTCTGTATATTTTATTTTCCTTAAAGTTTTCTTACAATGGAGGCGCTCTCCAAGTTGAGTACTAACATTATAATCAAGATTTTGAGAAGAAAGCTATAACCAGGTCTTTGATATTACCAGCAAGCAGAGCCCTCATCATCTTTTTCTTCCGGGACGTATATGGAGGGTACCTGGCCTCAACCTCGCCACCGAAGCTGCGGGATAAGACAGGCTTCCTGTGACTGAATGCGTCGAACGAGAACTTGCCATGATAGGATCCGGTTCCACTCTCACCGACACCACCAAACGGCAGATAAGGATTTGCAAACTGCAATCACCATAAAGGAAACACAAACTATGAACCGACGATGTGTATGGATGGATATACGTAGATCACATATTATAAGTTGCTGTGACAAATGTGAACATTACATGTAACGATGTGTCGTTGATTAGCATTCCTCCAGAAGAAACTGTTTCCACAAACAACCTCTCTAGCTTCTTGTTCTTGGTGAAGAGATAGGCAGCTAGAGGCTTGGTTCTCGAGTTTATCACAGCAAGACTGTCTTCAATCTTGTCAACCTTAACAAATCAAAATGAAAATCTCTCTCTCAGGATACTTGTATCTTATATTCCAATATACACATCATAACTTGGAAGGTTTAATGACAAGATTGTTAGTTTTGTATATAAAATGAGAAGTAATATGTTCTTGAACTGAGGATTATGAGGATTATTTAACATACCGTGATAATTGGAAGCAAGGGACCAAATACCTCTTCCTTCATTATCAGTGAATCCTCGGGAACATCTAACAACAGTGTCGGAGCAATCTTCCTGCAATGACATTAAGATATTACACAGACACCAGTAGATGTTTCTGAATCAATAGAAAGCAAGAGAACTGAAAATCTGCTTACAGCCGCTTCTCATCTTGGTTTCCTCCATATATTATCTTGTCAGAAACCTTATCATCATCCAACAGCTTTGCCAAGCGTCCAAAATGGTTTGAATTTACAATGCGAGATAAATCTTCTGATTCCAAGGGATCCTTTCCGTAGAAATATTCCAAAGTAGTTTTCAGGGCTTCCACCTTTTAATAGACAAGTTCTACATATGAGCACAAAGAATTATCACAAATTAATCCTTTCATAAACTTCCTATAAGAAATCCTACCAATTTCGGGGCAGCTGATTTTGTTGTTACGATATAATCTGGAGCAATGCAAGCTTGTCCATTGTTGCATCCCCACTTGCCAACAACAATTCTTCTTGTCACAACCTTGAAAGATAGAGAAGACCGCAAGTACATATAAAACACAATTACAAAATAGAATTAATTTGTCCATGCACTTGGAAATAGAGTATACTTTTAAATCAACATCTGAATCAACTACGACTGGAGATTTTCCTCCTAGTTCGAAGACAACTGGAGTTAGGTGCTTCGCAGCTGCAGCCATCACAATGCGCGCTACTCTGCCATTCCCTGCAGAATATCAAACTATCAAGTACCCAATATGATAAAGAAACTCCACCCAATGCTTCCTGTGGAGAAAGATTGTTGAAACTTGTATTTTCTGAGGTTCTAACAGTTTGTACCAATACATACAGATTGAAATTTTTATAACTTAACGATAAACCATAAGGAGGTTTATATTACTTTTTGTACCTAATGTCAACTCTTTCATTACTCTTTCTTAAGCTCTATAAATCATAAGGATCGAGGGAAGGTCCATAAACCAAAGGATAACCGTAGGAGCATACTGCAAAATTTGCATAAATTTGCATTTATGGAGTTATACCACTTGAAACTATACAACCTCTCTATCCATCTAATGGATATTGTCAGGGTGGAAAACTTCTGATCGCGCTATATTGTTTTGAATGTTTAAACAGCAGAGGCATTCAAACGTTCAGCAATGCATTTGTTAGGTATCCAATAGGCCTTAACGCTTTTATGGAAATGAGCAGTAACAGAGTTGTTATTTCCAACTATTAAATTGCGTTGGATGGGTTCCAACTGGTTGAGTCTAGCCCCAAGAGATCAACACTAGTATCAAACAACCTAGCCATTTCCCAAGGGAAGCTTTCTTCACCAAGAACCAAATATATTGCCAACTAGGCAGGTGATTAGATCATTCAGTCACCCATTGGCATCATCTTTCATTTTCACAAAACTAGTATGTTCTGTATCTTGTTACAACTAGCAACTGAAAAGAGGAATTCTAGCAAATGAGTTTAACATACAAACAAACAAATGACTAGGTCTTTTGTTAGTAGCAAATTCTAGCAAAAATAAATTGAAGCAAATTCTATCAAATTAACCTACACCATCCAGAGTATACACATTTTTCACAATTGCATAGTTATAACATACAAAACAAGGAGTACACACATTGTCACACCAGCATACAAAAATGAAAAATTACAATTTGATCAAGTGGACCATTATATTAGGATGCGTATGTGACACTACAAAGGAAAGAGAAAGGTCATAGTTAAGTGTGTAAAAATCTCGATATCTTTTCCATGATACATTGTCCATAAACCAATAGCTAAAACAATTCAAGGTAAATGAAGTATATAACTTTCACTATTCATTTGCGCTTATGACAAATTCAAAAATTGAAGTAAAAGAGGTGTAAATGAAAAAGATCAGTCTTGTTCAGAATCATACTGATTCTCTTGTTAAGAATCAATTTGTTGAACAAGATCATTCATAGAATGCTACAGATATCCACAAGAATTTTTTTTTTTTACTCTTACCACTTTCCTTGATCTGTTAATTTTTATTGAACTTTGAAGGTCAAGCTCATAGATAAAAAATTAAAGTGGACTAATATATTAAGTCAGATATCTCCGGATATCTCCGCATTTGGGGTGAATGCTGGAATAAAAGTACTCAACAATGCTGAACTATATAAGTATCCTTATAAAAGGGAGGGCAAAAAAAAAGATAAATAAGAACCTGCCTGTATAGAATATTTTATCCCACTTCTGCTCTAGAAGAGCGGTTGTTTCAGCTATGCCACCCTCGACAACTCTTATACATGAGGTATCAACATACTCAGGTAAAATCCTTGAAAACAATGATGCCGTGGCTGGAGCAATTTCTGAAGGCTTTAAAACAACTGAATTACCAGCTGCAATAGCTCCTATCACTGGATCAAGAGATAACACTGTGAAAAATAAAAAGGGAACACATTAGTTTTACAAACCATGAACTGACAATGCAATGTGCTACACTAGATGTGCTTTCATTCTTTCTACAAAAATTATGTCATACGTGTGAATGATATACCAATAAATAGAAAGGTTAAATCCTGGAAACAATAAATTATCTTCAGCTAATTCACAATTCACATTTTCCATCTGTCACATAAGAGAATTTGATATATCAGGACATACAGAAGGGATAATTCCATGCTGAAATGATCAAGACGACACCAAAGGGCTCTGGAACTATATATGCCGATGATGGAAAAGTTGTAAGTGAAGTCGGCACCTGAACATAATTCAAATGGTGAGTAGTCAACAAGATTAACTGATTAATATTTATGAAACACACATGAATAACTTATGCTCCTTTATGAAAGCAGTAACGTATTTGACCCAATACCTTCTCTGGTTTCATCCATTTTTTCAGATTTTTAACAGCAAGTTGACATGCTGATTTAGCCAATGAAATCTGCAGGAGGAACAGTAAGTCGTATAACAGATGGAAACATGGAAGAAAAAGTCTATACATACACAGATGTAAAATACCAACCACAGAGAAAAGAAACAGATTGATGTCAGTTCATATTTATTTTCTGAAATTTGTCAACCCATGTCTCTCTTCAGTTAAAAATTCTACGGCAAATTTCAGAAATAGGGAAAGAGAAGTCATGTCATACAAACATGAAATATGAACTATTTCAAAGAACAAGTAGTGCAATATAAGTAAAATTTGGCTTCAAATGAACCCAAAGTATATCAAAGAAAATATGGAGCATATATGTGACTATGAAGCTTCCGAGCATGCATGCTTACTTATCACGAATACATTAATGATGTTGATTGTTGACTTAGTTACTCATCATATTGCAAAGAAGCGACAGACTTCAAGTCTTCAACTTGCTTACTTCCACTGGAATGCCATAATTTAACTACTAATTAATCCTTTTTGTATCTGAACCAGCAATAAGACTGTTCTATCCCCTTTTATGAATTAAAAGGAGGCATAGATTAAGACCCTAAACTTAGTTACTACTATGTAAACCACGTACTATACACGTATAAAAAGATTAATTTTTTCCTTTAACACAAAAGTATTCATTGATGTAGACTAACAAGAAGAGAAGTTACATATAACAAACAGGGACTTCCCAAAAGAGTAGTTTTCCTAATACACAATGACTATCAAACACATCAATTGTGCTGAATCCATCATTCTTATGATTCCAAACCCCTTAACTAGTAAATCCACATAGAATAAGATTATTTTTATTCAAGCATCATAAAACCTGAATTTAAATATGTATTTCAATAAGAATTTGGAGGAAGAGAGTTTCAAATAATCTAAACAATACAACTCAAAACCAGTCATCACCAAAGCAAACCCCCTTCATTGGGCTAGGAGTAGGACTGAATAAAAGCTTTCTCCTTCACGAAATCTATTAACAACCTAGATAATAACCTTTTTTCCTTTTTGAATCTATTAAGAACCTCTTAAATATGGTTTTTCTCCCTTTTTTTTATACCCACCGCAACTCGAATTTCCCTAAGAGGCTCGTTTGGTTTGCGGAATGGAAGGGAAAGGAAATCAATTCCTTGGCATTTTCTTTCCTTTGGGAAATTACAATTCCAATTGATTTTCCTTTCCGATGTTTGGAAATGCCAATGGATGGAATCACTTTCCCCCCTAATTTTCCTTCCATTGGAAATCACTTTCCTTTCTCCTCAATATCTTTGTCACCCAAAGATGGAAAGTCACTTTCCTTTCTCAACCCGATGATTCCGCGAACCCAGATGAAGAAAAAAGAAACAGAAACCAGACCGTGAAGAAAAGACCATTCCTCTAAACTGACTTCCTTCAAACTAATCCATATAGAGTATATTTCTTAAGAAAGGTTCTCCTTTATGACAAAACTAGAAATTAATGGCACCCAGTGGTAAAGAGTAGGAATCTTATCCTCCTTGGAACCCAATCAGAACCCATAACTGGAAAAAAAGAGAAGAAAAAAATAACAGAAACCACAATTCAATCCTCCACAGCAAAAAAAAAAAAAAGGAAAAAGAAAGATTTTATGACATGTTAATAAAACAAACTAATCCCCTCCACTGGGTCCCACAGAAATTAATTCACAAAGACTTAAACTTTCCTATTTTATTTTAGAGTTAATTATCCAAATGGCGTCCGAAGAATGTAGTGGTTGCTGTTTTGATAATCGAATTTTTTGAGTTAATTTGGTACTAAACTTTTTCAGGTTAATTTGGTACTTAAGTTTTGCATTGGTATAAAAAGTGTCTGCATGTTTAAAGAATGTTTGTATCGGTTGGTCATGACAAAAAAAATTCTAAAAATAAGACAACCATTTTCATCCAAAATAACAACGAAGGCAAAACATGACTATCACATCATGTCAATTTTTAACAATTTTTATTCAAAATATCAACGAAATCTAGCTTATGCAGTATTTAAACCAAAATATAAATCTTATTTACCAACTTAACCAAAAATAGAAAAAAAAGTTCGATCACCAAAATGACGACGAGCGCCCAGATCGAGCAAACCACCAATCCGGCAACAATAAAGATTCGAATTTTATGGCATAAATAATGAGAAAATATGAGAACCTCGTGGAGGAAAGACTCAAAGTGGGGCTTGGAGAGGTCGGAGAGAGAGGGAGTCCATGATGTCCTTCTCCTTCTCGACGACCATCCTCTCGATGGCCTTGAGCTGCTCGACCCTCCACTCGTAGCCCTCGTCTTCCCTGTCTTGAAGCATCCCCTCAGCTCCACCATCGCCGAGGCCCTCTCTCCATCGAAAGCAGCAGCCATTGCTGACTAGAAGAAGAAGAAGAAGAAGAAGATAGAGAGAATAGAAAAGAACACGGGTTATAAATACTATAGAAAAGAACACGGGTTGTAAATTTACCACGTAAATTAATTTTTTTTGATATTGTTAAAAACAGTTTAAATATTTAAATATATTTAAATTAAGATATATAATATATATATTTATATTTAATCAAGATTTTTTTTATAATTTTGTTTATATTTTAGTTATAATTTGTTATATATATATATATTTTTTTAATTTGTATATATATATATATATATATATATATATATGGGTCGTTCTACAATACATCCGCTGGAAATGGATGTATCGATACATCCGAAATTTGGACCGTTGGATGTTGATCCAATGGTTCGGATTGAATAATAGTGTAGAAACATCATTTAATGCTGATTTAGACTTTTGACCTGTTGGTAACTTGCTTTAGCAGGTCATTCTTCACTTTAATTTTTCAATGAACATCCTAAATTAACTCATATTTACTCTCTCAAAAGTCCATCCAATTTAATATTTCGTAATTTTTTTTTTGGTTACAGGCCGTCGTGGTGGTGGTGTTGGTGGTTGTGGTGGAAAGAGAAACGGAGATGAAGAAGGAAATAAGAATCGGTGTCGAGCCCTCCTAGAACAACGAGGAGTACCAGCTGTGCCGAGAAGAATCGGTCCGCTTCGCGTCGGACGTCGTCGAAACCTCCTCGAACAAGAAGAAGTACCAGCGGCGCCGCTCTAATTTTACTGTCCATGCCATTGTCAGAAATCTTATTTTTCATCTAATAATTTTATATTTTGTTAATAAAGCTACATGTCACGGTGGTGGTGAGGAAACCTGCTTCTGAGGTCGGGCGGATCATCTGCTCACTTATTTAAAAAAAAAAAATCTGTAATGATCGGACGAAATATTTTTTACTTTTCTAATGATAATTTTTTCGAAGAGAATATTTTATTTGGACGGTGAATGGCCATTCTCTTTGCTTTTAACACGGAGGATGGCCATTCTCTTTGCTTTTAACACGACGAATAGACGGAGAATGGCCATTCTCTTTGCTTTTCACATGGCGAATGACGGAGAATGGCCGTTCTCTTTGCTTTTAACACGGCGAATGGACGGAGAATGGCCATTCTCTTTGCTTTTCACCACGGCGAATGGACGGAGAATGGCCGTTCTCTTTGCTTTTAACACGGAGAATGACCATTCTCAAGGAGAATGGCCATTCTCCGTTCCTTTAACATGGAGAATGGCCATTCTCCGTTCCTTTAACATGGAGAATGGCCATTCTCCGTTCTTTGAAAACGGAGAACGGGCACTCTGTGCTTTTAACAAAGTATGGTACATTTAGGACTGAAAATGTTCAAGTATCTCATATTTTTTTCACCAAATATTTATAGTATTTTTAATATCATTTACCATAGTACATTCATTTAATATTAAATCATTTTTAAGATAATCCGAATATCATTTTATCAGGCTTCCACTGTATGGCTGAACAAAATTTCTTGCGAATGTTTGAATATAATTAACCTACTATCAAAGAGAATTTTTCTTACATTACATTATGCATTACACTGGCATCGACTTCATACTGATGGCATCGATGTACTGATGGCAATAACAAAGGATGAACAGGCAGGATTACAATTATGTTTCCTCAAAAACAAGGATGAACAGACAGGATTACAATTTTAATAACAAGGGATGAAGAGGCACTTGCATCGAATTCATACTGATGGCATCGATGTAATGATTTTTTACAGAAAGCAAAACACATTACAATCAAATAAAGTTTCAGTGATCCCAGGAATGCATCCTAATGAGGCCACCTGTAAACCCTAGCAATGCACCCAGGACTCATGAAATCTGTGATAGGCATCTGCAAATCAAAGGAATACACCAAAATATCAATATCATCTATGAAGGCCAACTGCCAACCAAATAAACGCTTCAACCAAAAAATTATAATCAAATTAAGTATACTTCATTCCAAGTCCAATAAACTGCATAATTCACGTTACAGTAATCTGCATAATTCACGTTACAGTAATCTGTCCCAATCCACGTTACAGTAATCTGCCCAATCCACGTTAGTAATTCAACATAGAACCTGCATAATTCACAATACAATAATCCAAATAAATATCAGACCTACTCTAAATTCAAGACCATATTACATTTTCAAAACAAATTACGAACTATGCACTTAGTACAAGCGAAAAGTTTAGTCTTACAATATTTCAAACATAAAATTTAGTTTGTCCGCCATGACCAACAAATATTCAGAACCATATTACAAGTCAAATATTACATCCAAATTGAAATAAGAGACATTCAAAACTCAAAAGATGAATCTTCATAGCCGTCTCCATCTTCTTCTTCTTGTTTCTTTTTCTTTTTTTCTTACTTCTTCTTTCTCAAAATATTCTTCACCTACACCTTGAGGGACGGATTAAGAAAAATTATAGTCAGTATTGACTCACTTATATGTAGAAATGACATCCAGAAACATAAATAGAAGTATCAAAGTGATGGCTAGCATTAAAGTGTCAATGTGCACAGTGTGTATTTTTACATAAGAGTTTGGGCTAGCCCCATTTACCTTCTTCACGAGGGAAAGAAAATCTTATTCTTGGTCAGCAAATTCAACCTCTATCTGGTTAATCTTATCCAGAATCAATTTCTGGTTGTCGGATATAGTCTTCATCTCTTTGAAGACATTCTCAAAGTTTGCAGCAACAAAATTGTATAGGTCATCAACCCTGTCCTTAGTGTTTTTGATTCCATAAGTTGATGGTTTTCCAGATGTTGATGGTTTGCTTGCAGCTGCTGCCTGTTTTCCAAACATTCGAGTGAAGATTAGTTTTCTCATGGGGTATTTGTTTTTAATATAAACATCCCCTGCTAAGCTTGGGACAGAATGTTTCTTAGCCATCGAGCATACAAATCCTCCGAAAGGGAGAGCTGTCCTTGCAGTTGGTTTTCCCACGAGATGCATCATTCTACTGAACATGTAGGAACCTATATCCATCCTTTTTTTCTTCCCCATATAATAAAAAAATTTACTCTCTCGGGATGGATGGAAAACTCATGCCCAGTAGGGTTGAGTGTTTGAGATACGTAGGCATGCAACAATTTATACAAAGTTGATAATTGATCTTTGTATACATTTTGAGGGGTCTTGGCACCCATCGAAACACCTGTAATCTCATGAATTGCATCCATCATGGAAACATTATCAATATCTTTCATATCAAACTCAGGAACTGGATCAAATCCATAAAATTCGTTGATGACAGCAGCATTTATCCTAATCAGTTTCCCTCTCAGAAACACCAGTGGTTGATCCTCTTCTTTTTCTTTAATTTCAGCCGAAAGATTTGAGTAAAATTCTCTTACTATTGTTTGGGAGATTTTTTTCAAGACAGGATTTGTTCAGTTTCTCCAATTGATAGAATTTAATATATCCAGGAAAGTTTCGTTTTCAACATCATCCATCTTAATTGATCTTTCAGGCATAACAGCCTTTTTCTTAAAATATTTAATGTAAATCTTCTTAGTTTTTGAGTCTTTAAATTTTTTTACCTCCTCTTCCAACCTGGGACTTATTTGATGATTGCTCTTCCTCTTCATTTTTCTCTTCTGATGAGGATTCAAAATTCACAGAGTACGCTGATGACTCTATATCCGTTGCCACCTTAGCCTTCGCTTGAGTACGCCTTCGATCTTCATAAGTTGAGTCTTCCGACGACTCTGTATCGAAGATAGATTTTCCGGACTTTGTCGAGCAATGAGTATTTTTAGCCTTTTTTGCACGTGGCTTGGCTGCCGCCTCCGCCTTCATCGTCGATGCCGCCGCCGCTGCTTCCGCCGCTGCCCTTTCGGCCTCTGCCCTAGCGACCATAATCTTGATTTTCGCCGTCCCTTGCAAGTTCTGCCCTTCGGGCCTGTATCGCATCCCTTTGTGGATTCTTCCCCTTCGGCGACGGTCGTTGTTTCTTCGGCGGCATTTTGATTAGAAGAGGGTTTGGGAGGGAAGGAAGAGGGTTTGAGAGAAGTAGAGGGAAAATTCGACTGTCTTATGTGACCTTGGGAAGTGGAAAAAATTAGAATAGTTTTGAGTTTTAAATTAAATTATTACTATTATTACTAGTATAAGACGGTCGAATTTATTACTATTAAATTTAAAAACTACTTTCCAAAATTAAATTTATTACTATTATTACTAGTATATATCCATGTGAAATAACTACATAAAGCATTAGGATTTTGAGACCCTAATTTTAAAAACTACTTTCCAAAATTAAATTTATTACTATTATTACTAGTATATATCCACGTGTTCCGTATAAATTATTGAAAAATTTGGCAGAAAAAATATGGTGGAAACATGTTTATTTAAAAAAAATTGACAACATATTTAAGAATGTGAAGTTTAATCTCAATATTTCCATGTTTCGAATATTTGATTAAATTTTTGAAAATAAGAAGACTATGTACTCGAAAAGAGTAAAATTGAAACACTCAAAGTTGTCCTCTATTTTACTTTGTAATCATATTTAAGATGGATTTGACGGCAAGATTGACGCTGGCAGCATAATCAATTCTATGACGTAACAAGTCATTGATGGGGATATCGTCGCTGATATATGGATTTGACGTAACAAGATTTTTTAATTATAAAGAGCAATGCTATAGTTAGCAAATGGGTGTAAGTTGTCAGAAGGTTGTAAAAGTTTGATTGTAGCCGAAAACAAATTGAGTTAACAAAATATTATATTTCATTAAATCCCAGCTTCGTCGCCGGAACATTCTCCGGAGAAGTATACAAGAGGAGGACAAAAACTGTAAAAAATGGAAAAAAAAAGTCTAGCCCTCACTGGCCTCGCGGAGGATCTCCGCAAAGTCCTGCAGGGTGCGCACACCCGCCCTATGGCACAGGCGGCGAAACGCTTCCCTCTTCTCCAGAGAATCCCGTTCTTCCGGAGTGATCCGGCAACATGTCAAAGTTGGGCGCCGGATGAAGAGGTCGAGCGATGACCTCCAGTGACAACCCGCAGGAGGTCAGGAAGTCCGCAGCCTCTGCCAGCCAGTCATGGGCCGGAGGCGGCGCAGAGGGTGCTCCATGCGGAGAGGCTCGGCGACGACTGGAAGAAGACTCTGGCAATAGTTCCCAACCAGATGATCTTTTGGAGCCATGTTAAATGTGCAACCTACTCAGATGAATGGGGCCCCCTATGTATATATATACACGTTCCAAACCGACTCTTCCTATTCCTTATTGGAAGTTGGGGATATACACTCTTACAACCTTCACCCATTGCTGACATGTGGGCCATGGCCCACATGTCAGTAATGGGTGAAGGTTGTAAAAGTGTATATAGGACGGATTTTTGGGTTAGTTGCAAGCTTAGTTGGTTGTGCTGTTTGGCTTTTACATGGAAGGCCTAGGTTCGAGTCTGGTGTTTGGGTTCTGTAGAATTTTTCTATTGTTAACATTTTTGGGTGCTAATATGCTTTTTAACTTAGTATGAACAATTTTTGGGACTGTTAATGGCCATTCTCCGTTCCTCTAACACGGAGAATGGTACATCTAGGACGGAGAATTGTACATTTAGGACGGCAAATGGTACATTTAGGACAGAGAATGGTAAATGTAGGACGGAGAATGATACATGTAGGACGGAGAATGGTCCATATAGGACGGAGAATGGTACATTAGGACGGAGGTAGGACGGAGAATGATACATGTAGGACGGAGAATGGTACATATAAGACGGAGAATGGTACATTTAGGACTGTTCTGTAGGGTTGTGAATTTTAAATAGTTTGGCTGTTTAGGTTTGTTTTGAATCTATATAAATTGGTTTTGAAGGCTCGTGAAGATGAATTAGTTTGGCTGTTTGGCTGTTAATTGCCATTCTCCGTTCCTCTAACACGGAGAATGGTACATTTTGGACGGAGAATTGTACATTTAGGACGGCTAATGGTACATTTAGGACGGAGAATGGTAAATGTAGGACGGAGAATGATACATGCAGGACGGAGAATGGTCAATATAGGACGGAGAATGGTACATTTAGGACTGTTCCGTAGGGTTGTGAATTTTAAATAGTTTGGCTGTTTAGTTTTGTTTTGAATCTATATAAATTGGTTTTGAAGGCTCGTGAAGATGAATTAGTTTGGCTGTTTGGCTGTGTAAATAGATTTTAAAGGGTTGTGAAAAGAAACCAATGTTTTCGTATCGATCACCATTAATTATGGTGAATGGCACTGATACCACTAATATGAGTGGAATTCGCACCGCCAGAATTCATTTTGAATAAGGTAAAATCTGTGTTAGGAAATGGCGAAATCTCTTGGATATGATTACACTGAGATGTTGTATTAATGGTAAATCTGTGTTGGGAAATGTCGAAATCTCAGAAGTGAGCCGTCTTAGGCGTCATTATATCACAGTCCATTTTATTTATAAAAAAAATAATCATGTAAAAAATTATTATTGACAAAAGTAAAATTTGCTCAAAATGGAGAATCGAACTCATAAAAAATATCTGTATGTAGACTAGTGAAAAATATATATAAAGAAATGCATGCATGCATGCATGCTAATGTTTTCACCATTCACCCCAGGAATGATAGAACATATCTAAATCATTATACCACTCGTACACAGGTTCTCCTGGTACTGGGATTACATTATCAAAGGGTTTTTTTAAACGTCTGTATTGAATAACAAATTTTTCAGAGTTCGTCGTCGAAGATCACGTTGAAGCACCCACGTATGTCGAGCAGGCGAAGACCTTTGCAGTTGCATATGATAGATCGCAGCGTGTCTCCATTGAACATGCCGAATCCCATATGTAGGTGCTCGAGACGCGGCATCGAATCTGCCACGGTCTTTTCCTCCGCCTCATTTTTCGTGTCCAGCACGAACATGTTCCTGAGCATGAAATCCGGAGGGGGCATGTTCCTACTCAGCTTGACCAGACGGCGGCAATAATTTCCGGCAGAAATTATTCCAGTCGACGTGATGTAGAGGCAGTAGCTAATGTCGAGTTCTTCCAGCACAGGGAGAAACTCCAAGTGTCTCACGAAAGTTTCATCACTCACGTCACACTTCGGAATGTGCAGCACCCTTAGAAATTTCCCACTGTATTATAAAAATGGGAAAACATCAATAGAAATTAACAAAAGTATACGTAAAATTTTGTAATAGAAAAAATAAAGTATTAGAATAAGACCAAATAAAATTTTGCACTGGCCTTAAACACGCAAAAGAGAAGGCTGCTTCGTCGAGCTTGTACGCGGAGAGGGACCCTAGATGTCCCTCACTGCGAGCCACGAGCTTCATTACGGTCAAACTAATCTCAGCGGTTTGCTGGGTCCTCCGGCACCACTGTACCAAGTCACGTTAGACCAATAGTCTAAGGGACCGTTGAGCGCCTTCCACCACGAACGGCAAACTGGGGCCACGTTGCACATTACCTCGTTCGCCGGCATCCCCGACAGTACCAGTATCATCGAGAGAATCTCGGTAGAGATGACGGCCCATCCGCTGCAGTTGATCTTGCTCCTCTCCATTGCGACTGTTCTTCTTCTTCTTTCCTTTGTTTCTCTCTAGTCGGATGGATTCTCTTCTTTGGAAAAGGCTATTTAACCCCTCGTTTACGCGGGTGTATGTAACCCACTCGTGGAGGGGTGTGACCGAACAAGTCACGAATCTATTGAGAAATAACGGTAATGCCACTGTATTAATATTAGCAATTAGTCGTTTGGGCTCCCAACATATTTGGGTGATGCCATCTCCCATTATGTGGCATCTGACATGGCAGATGACATAACAGCTGACATGGCAAATTTTAACCCCAAAAATTAATTACCCAAATTTTTTTAATGTTAATGTTAATGTCAATATTAATATTAATGTTAATGCTAATGTTAATGTTAATATTAATGTTAATATTAATCAATGTTAATTTAATATTAAATTATTTATTTACTATTAATGTTCATTTTAATATTAATTTTATTGTTAAATTTTGCCATGTCAGCTGTCATGTTAGCAGCCATGTCATATGCCACATAATGGAAGATGGTATCACCCAAATTTTTTGGGAGCAAATAGCATTTTCGTAATATTAGTTTTAATTATATTGTAAATTTTAAATTAACAGAAAAGCCAATGAGATTTAATATTAATGCTACTGTAAAAATTTTCCGATCATACCTCGATACTTACGTTTGTCGACCGAGTTACCGTCTTCATCATTATCAAGTTTTCACCCGAACCATCGTCATCGCTGGGGCGTGATGCCGTACGAGCCTGGAGTTGCGCTCGTGCAAGACAAGATAACAGATTCACAATAGTGTTTATAGCTCAAATTGATAACATAAGCAGCGAAAGGAAAACGAAGTATACAACAAGAATCTCTTTTATTGATAATGAACTGAAGGTTACAATGGCTCTGAATAGCCCAACTCATCATGCCAATTGGCTACAACGCTCATGATCTCTCTAGCTCACAAAGGAGTACATTGTTCCATACATTATGCCTCTTTATAGCCAACAAGTAGTCTTCGGCTGAACATCTCCATGTCGCAAGTCCGAACGCCAATGCGGTAGCTCCTCTTGAACGCTAAGGACTCCATGCATCTGGACGTCCAAGCCGATCCCCGCCTCGAGTCGAACATATCCTGAACTTGTCCACCACCGTGTCCCTGCGGCAGATACAGTTAGACATAATCTTAACATAAACATTGTGATCGTGCTCATCTATGTCCCATTTCGCCTAGCCTACAAGGTTAGAACTTTACATAAGAAATCATATCATTTCACTCAACCAACCAACCGTAACTTAAACATATGCATAAGGGTGGCAGGCCCTGCGCCTGCACCCAGCGCTAATCTCAGCCCACCGGCCCTATCTATATGAAGGTCACGGTGTTTCTGTCATGACCCGCACCCTGATTAGGGGCACGAGTACGTGGTTACGTCCAGCCTACGTCGCAGCTTCGACGGTAGAACGCTGTCTAGGTCATCTATAAATACTACAACTAAACAGATAAATGTACCTGTACAGTATATACACTCCGAATGGAGGTGACATAGCAATACAGTCTCAATCACAAATGTAAAACTAAGGTAGATAGTATGGAAAGGAAATACGAATGATGAGAACATGAAATAAGTCCAAGATCCACACAAGACCAGAGCTATACACAAACAACCCAGAGAATCACATAATATATAAAAACTACTACAGTCTAAAAAGTACTAGCTAGCTCGTAGGCCAGGCAAACCTAACTAAGCTACACTACTCAGGATGAGCAAAGTCTAGTGGTTCTACTAATAAGCCACAGTCCAGGTCTACTCCATCAGACTCGACCCCATAATAGGTCGGGCAATCAGTCACACGAGACAATTGTAATATGTCAACGGTATCCTGTCAGAAAAATGAGCAAGTACAAATACCAACAGCAGTTCCATATGAATTGACAAATACTATAAGAGACATTATAATGAAATACAAGACAAAGATATAGGCGACTTGGAAACCATTTGAAGCCGAGTTACAACCCTTGGACCAAACAAGGACCGGAATTGTAACCCTTCTTTCAAATAGAACTTAGTCTCAAATTATGGTATAGTATAAAAGCAGGTAGAGCATGTGAGTAATGGAAACATAGCATGGTAAGAAATACGGAAAGTAAAGCTGAACTGGAATATAAGATACGGCAATAAATATAAAATATGATTTGAATTATTAGAGCGATATGTGATCTGCTAGGGAGTCATGGTGCTCCCTGAACTGTAGCCGGTGCACCTCTCTCCACTGCTGCCATAGCTAGCTGATGCAAGTTCTCCATGGTCTGTCGCAAGCAATGACCATGGTCTGTCATCACGCAATGACCATGGACGGTTCGTACCGTAATACATTTTTGGCATCCTTATGTGTAAGACTATGATCGCTTCGATACGGGTTGCTAGCCCAATATCCGAAGGATCCCAAACTTACTGATATCATAGCTTATCACAACACTTGACGGTCGCAACCCGTCCTAATGATGTGCACCATAAATACCATACATAATTCCCTCCTTTGAACTACCTCGGTTGAATTAAGATGATGTGCACCATAAATACCATACATAAATACCTACACTGGACGGTCGCAACAATATCATAGCTTATTGAGTATATTATATTGACATTGCTTGTCCTCCATTCGGAGTTGACCGTTCTCGACAGGTTTTGATATTATAACTGTTGTTAGATAGTAGAACTAGACAACGTTCTACGTCGTTTTCTGCGGTGTAGGCTGGGACGCTATCACGTTATGGAATGGCTTCTCTGGAACCATCCTGGACGTATAGCTTTGTTAATCGGGGTCCTTTCAACGCAAGTAGCTAGCTCCGATGCAAGTCTCCGCTAAACCTGTGCTGATCGAGGAAACTACGTTGTCGACAAGTTGTCCATAACCGTGCGAAGACATATTTTCCTTTTAGTTATTAAGACATAGCCTACATTATCTTTGAAAACTCAATCCCTTTTCCGTGTTTGTGCCCTGCATTTATCCTTTCATTCGCAACAACATTATCGATTTACCTAGGAAGGGGGTCGAGAAGAGGAGGGTCAGCCACTCACCTTGAGTTACTTCAGGCGAGAGAATGGATCTTAATTCAACCGTTCCCGTTCGATCGAGTCAATCGATCCCGACCTATCGGTCCCGACCGAATCGATAGCGACAGTGTTCCTTTCTCGCGCACCCTATCACGACCTGCACCCGGAGTAAGGGCATGAGTGCGTGACAGCGTCCCAGCCTACACCGCAGAAACGACGTAGAACGCTGTCTAGTTCTACTATCTAACAACAGTTAGATATTACAACCTGTCGAGAAACAAGGGTCGTCGTCTAACCCAGTTATGGCAGTCTATTCTTGTGTATTGCTCCTTCAACCAATCCATTCCTAGGCCAAGGGACCGATTCGGCCCGCAGCAAAAGGGTCGTCGTCTAACCCAGCTATAGTCCGTGATGTCTTGACATTGCCAGTGGCCTTCACACCCTTTCACTGCTTAACAAATGCACGTGACACGGGACGGTGCTTGCTATACTTCGATAGCCCAACAAAACTCTTTTCTAATGTGTTCGTGCAACGACTTGACAAGCAAGGGCTACGTCAAGCCTAGCATCGAGGGAAATATGACTTAAACTATGGGACAAGCGAATGTTAGTATTAATTGTAGTTCCAATTACATTTATAAAAATGGCAGAAGTTGGGAGAGCTTATTATAAAAATGACTGCAACTTGGCATGAGTTCGAGTTGTTTCATATGTAAATAAAAGTCAAACTTTTCGTGGTTTTGACAATGTAAATTTAATCCAAAAATGATTATATTATAAAAGCAGAGCTTATAAAAGACAGAAGTTCCTTGCCCAATTACATCATAATTACATTTTTGTTTTACAATGTCATTACTTGGTTCGTGTTACATATTTGCTTGAAAGCAACTCCTTAGCCCATGCCAACCTCATCGTTGTCATCTTCTGGTGAGTTTCACTGTCATTTTCTCCCGGTATTTCGAAGGGAGGAGTCGTCAACATATTCATATAATACGCCGTGTACAAGAGGCAGTTGGGTGCCTGTTGTTGTGGGCAATTTAGAGAATAATTCAGCACTTTGCTCTCATACTCCTTCTTCGCCGGTCTCTCCCTCATCATATCAACTTTTCTCCTGACGATAGGCTCTAAGGTTTTCTTCATTAATTCTGCATCCACCTTGCACGTATCGTACGTGGTTTGCCTCAAGGAGTTGTAGTGTGTCCAGTCGTAGGAGATAAAGTTGAATGTGAGCAGAGTATAGTGTTTGATTGATGCATTAAAGAGTGGGATGAATAGCAACTCTATGTCGTCCTCCAAATCCATGACGAAGTCTACTAAATCTGTTTGGATGTCTTCAAAGGCGTCGGGTTTTGCGTTTTCTTCATTGGCACGTTGAACGGTGGTCTGATTCCAAAAAACAATACACAATATCATGAGTAAATTTTTTCTGTCATTTTTCATCGGTTTACACATGAATATGGATTTTCCTGTTTGAATTCTTACCAATGTGTGGGCCGTCATGAATGCAGACCACTTATGTGATTGAGGCGCCGGCTTTTTTTTTCTGGATCAATGGCACCTCCTTTGAACTAGACGGGGCACACCTTTTACTGCCTTAAATTTCTCTCAGCTTCCTTATTATTATGTCCAGTATGCCAGCCTCCATGTCGTCATAGTTGAGTATGTCTTGCATGTCTACTGCCGACAGCTGGACTGAAACTCCATTTTCACCCTTTTCGGATGAAATTCGTATACCATATCACTGCACATAAATTTAGTTTAGATTAAATTAATAAAGATAGATTCTCATTACATAATTGTGAAAAAATTCTAGAAAAAACGAAAGAAAAAAGGGTTCAGAATACATACTTTGGAGAATTCTTTCTGGAAATTACGATGTCGATGTATTGTTTCTTCAGCTCTTCATCCGCATATTTCCAAAGTAAGAGTTCATCGCATTCCCTTAGTATGACATGGTCCTTCTTTAATTCAGCCATTTTGGCGTCTTCTCGGGATTTCGGAGCGGCATTAACCTTCCGCTTTTATTAACCTCTCCAACTGTATTGCTTTTTATTAACCTCTTTTCCCCCGATCCTCTCTCTTCCGACTTCTCTTGGAGCAGCAAGTTCAGCAGCTGCTTGAAACTCCTCACGCTGAAGTGCTACAACCATGGCTTCGAGATCTTGAATTTTCCCATCCTTTTCATTGGCTTCAATATTAATCGATTCAACTTTATTTTGAAGCTCCCTTTTCTCCTCAACGAGCCTTTCATTTGTTTCTCTGAGTTGCTCGGTTGTTCGCACTGAAATAAAACAAACAACAATGAAATGTATGATGTGAACCTAACACGGAGAATGATATTCTCCGTGTAATATAATACGGAGAATAGAATTCTCCGTTTGGAATTACATGGAGAATAACCTTTCCAGTATCGAAATGATAGGGAATAGCAATTATCCGTTTCAAATAACACGGAGAATGACTATTCTCCGTGTTATAATACACGGAGAATAGTCATTCTCCTGGAAGATTCTAAATCAGAAATTTGAAATAGAAAAGATTTTACCTTGTGCATTTAGCTCTGATTTAAGAACAGAATTATGCTTTCTCAAATCCTCCAGTTCATGCACAGAGCCCTCCATCACAACGTTGACTGCACGTTGTTGTGCTTCTGTGCCTCGAGCTCTTTCAGCTTTTCTTTGAGTTTCTAGTTCTCAAGGTTGGCTGCACGTAACTGCGCTCCTTGTGCCTCCATCTCTTTTAACTTTTCTTTGAGTTCTTCATTCTGCGTAAGAATATCAGAATGATGTCTTCTCAAATCCTCCAGTTCATGCACAGAGCCCTCCATCACAACGTTGACAGCACGTTGTTGCTCTTCTTCTGCCTCGAGCTCTTTCAGCTTTTCTTTGAGTATGGCATTCTCAAAGTTGGCTGCACGTAACTGCGCTCCTTGTGCCTCCATCTCTTCTAACTTTTCTTTGAGTTCTTCATTCTGCGTAAGAATATCAGAATGATGTCTTCTTAAATCCTCCAATTCCTTTGCTGAGTCGTCCATCACAGCGCCAATTTCATGATGCTGTGGTATCCGTTGTTCATCAAAATTATCTCCACCTGCTTCTTGGTGTTCTTCCTCTCCCTCTTTTTAACTTCTTCTATAGGTGGCTCATCTTCTTTGTGCCCTTCTTCTTCCCCAACATGTATAACCAGATCTTCAAATATCATCTTCGATCTCATTTTGTTGTGATATTCGGCCTTGAGGAAGTTTGAGATTTCGTACCCATTCCATGTGAAAAATCTTGGGTAATCAGGAATTGGGGCGAACTTCCTTTCCACAAATTTACTATGTTCTGCAAACCAATAGAGGAAGTATATTGTGCAACCTTTTAATTTGTGGAAAGCCATTAAGTAATCCCCTGTTCAGTTTTGCTTCTACTCCTCTTTATGCTATCCATTACATATGACAGGATTAACCTTGGCCAGCATATACTGTTGATGACGTCCACACTGTCTACCAAGGCCAAGAATCTGTACGGCAAATTTGAACCGCCAGACTTTGTGAAGAATACTGTTTGGCACAAGTGGAAGATTATTAGCTTGGCCAAATCATCTGGATTAACATCGTTATCTCTGCCACGAAGCCGTCGTAACAATTCAGAACTTGTCTCTCACTTCTTTATTTGTGACTTCTGAGTGTTTACCCTTGGTATTAGCCAGCAATCTTGTGAAGTGATCTCTACACAGGCTCAATGATGCTGGTCGTGTGGGCTGCTGTTGTTTTTCCTTTATCAATCTTCTGTAAGAAACATCATCATCGCTTTCTTCATTCAGCGGTAGACCGAATATGACTGTCATATCTTTGACGCTTGGCGCGATTTTAACAGTGGTGCTCAATTCAAAGCACCCGACGCCATCTTCTTCTTCTGTGTAACTTGCAATTAAATTCTCAAGCCCTTCGGAGACCTTGGCCATTTCGGAGACGTGGACTCTGTTTTGGTAGAAAATCTCGACAAAATTCCAGAAACCGGTATTCTTCAAGGAACCAATAACTGGCTCAGGTAAACGGCCAACATCTCGATTGACCTCCTCCATAAGATTTAGCATTGGCTTGAAGGTAGAACGGAAAAGTCTTGAATCCTTGTTCCTGACAGATTTTTTTCTACAAAACAAAAACAAAAAAAAACAAAAAATTAGGTTGGAGAATGGCCATTCTTATGGGTTTTAACACTGGGAACGGCATTCTCCGTTTCAAGTTAGACGGAGAATGACATTCTCCGTTCCAAATTAAACGGCGAATAGAATTTAACATTCAAATGCGTTTTATGACGGAGAATGTCATTTTCCTTGTAATATATACAGAATTTGCGAACATAAAATCAAAGTTATACCTTCTGTTTGCACTTCTTCTTGCACTTCTTTTTGTTTAGCAGCTTTTTCCTTTTTCTTTGTGCAACTTTCTTAGAATAGGGTTTCCGTTGTTCTCCGTCTATCGCTTTTGGATTTTCTGTAACTGGTGCATCTTCTCTAATTGGTGATGCTGCCGGTGATGATTCTGCCGCTGATGTCGACATGGTGTGAATATTGCGAATGGGAAGGAAGGTTTGAAGATTTTGGAGGAGAATGACCTAGGTTTGAGTACAGAGTGGATTATGGAAGAAGAGGAAGCTCCGAAACGGTTTTCTTTTTTCCTTTTTTTTTTTAATAAAAGGGTTCGGGGGTGTTTTGAATTAATTAGAAGGGCAAAAATGTCATTCGATGGAAGGGCAAAAGACTCCTTTCTGCTTAATTATATTAATTTGAAGGACAGAAATGATTCTGCTTAATCAAAAAGAATTGAAGCCGTTTGGCAAAAATGTCATTACAACTCAACAAAACAAATGAACATAATACATTAGGGGTTTCCATACATTAGATATAAAAGAAGAAGAAAAAAAATCATCGTCTTCCATATTCAATCAGATTGGACTTCTTTTTTAGCTCTTCATTGTGCTCTGAAGTTGTAATCCATTCAGCAACTTTGCGTCTTTCCTTTTCCGCATCAAACTGCATATAACAAACATAACATCAAAAATATTGTTCTAAAAAGTTAAGTTTTTGACGACATATTTTCATACTTACATCGATAGAACGGTAGTCCAGGCTACATCGGTCTTTCATGAATGCAATTACAAAAATTCCACAATCAACTAAATTGCCTTGGCGGAAACATAAGAAGGACGTTTTATTGCAAAAGTAGAAAAGCTGAACCTAGCATCTCTCAGCTTCAAAATCTCTTCTTCGAGAAGATATCCAAATTTGAAAACTACAATTACCAGAATACAATATGTATTAGTATACCGGTATCTTTACCCAATTTATAAAAATTGATGATATGAGCTTACTATTTCTTTTATAACGTTCTACTTTGAATCGGATCATTTTTAGATGCAAGTGAGTCCCAAATTTCAACAGTCATGTTTTTAACCAGACTCTTGCAAAGAGTATAGTGTTCGCCCAAATGAATGGGTATGTATATCTGAATCAGGATAATTAGGTAAAATAAATTAGTAAATTTCAGAAAATTAGGATTAATTTAAACATAAATACATTAATACCTCTTTACAAGTGCTTAAGATCCCATGTAATCCTGAAAATATTTAAACTTCTTCCATAATTCATGAGGCTTTTTACGGATGGAGGTAACGTGGCTTTCTACACACATCAATTATACATTACGAAGGACAACAAACGAGAAAATTGTTAATGCATATGCATTGAAGAATAAATGCTCACTCACCGACATCCTTATTGGTAAAAATCATACATTAGCTTTATTGGAGGTTCTTTCCGTTCCTCCGCGGTGAGAGAGCAGAGACAATACCTACAATCTGTAAATCATAAAATGTCAGCGATGGAATCGACGTAAACATAGATGGCATCTAAGAAGAAATATACTATCTATACATACCCCATTGGTAATTTCGTTAAAGGAGCTAAGGTCTTCATCTCCCACCGAGACACATAAATTTTGTGCAAGATGATTTATTTCTCTAAGAAAAGAAACGAATAAATTAGGAGAAAAAACCGTTGGAATTAAATCAAACTCATATTACTTACTCGTCAGGTCTATCATCTGCAAAAATATAGTCGTAATATCTCGAAAACACTAGTACAATTGCTAGGCTTCGAGGTTGAACCCCCTTATTAAATTTTTGGATGGTGTGACCGGATGTAATTCTACGCATTCTTTAGAAGGACTGCTAAAGTCAGTTTATTCTTCTTCTAAGCGTCCAATACGAGAAATCGGTCCAATGCTTTACTACGAGACGTAGCTCCACGTCCTCCTCTTCGGAAGAAGATACAACGGAAATCACCTTCACATTATTAAATGCTCCAGATGAAGATGCCTCCTTCAAAGCTGGAGATTCTTCAATCTTCTCCAAACGCCGAGATAACATCATTTGTTCAATTTTATCTTTGCAACATCAGCTGAATCGTCGACAGATGTTCTCAATCTTGCTCAACAAACGCGGAATGAAGGTTTCATTTGGATTTGGCATCCAATCTTCTACGTCTTCACATTCCCCCCCACACGAGTAGACATCTTGAGAACAAGAAACTATTGTAGTTTCAGAAAACTATTATGTATTTCAGAATGAATAATAGTACTATGAAACAAGAAAACTATTGTATATATAGCAAGAGAGAAGTACAAAAGTGAGAAAGATGGAAAGACAAATAAATTTCGAGACTAGCAAACAATCTACTAGCCGTTTGATTAAGGAGGGCTCGAGGAAGATTCTACTAGCCGTTTGATTGAGGAGGGCTCGAGGAAGATTCTACTATCCGTTTGAAAATTACAAAGGTTATCGTGATCAACTTCAACTAAGGAACTCTATAAGAGGTTTAATTCCGCTTGATTGAGGAACTCGACGAAATCCGCCGCGAACGGAACTTCTTCTCTTTTCTTCTTCAGCTCCGTTTCTCCTTCCACCGCCACATGCCCTGTAGATTTATAACAAAATATTAAATTGTTAGATGAAACAAAAAAAAACTAATTACGGAAAGATTACTAAATCAAATCAAACAGAACACATATTCATAGAAAACATGAGTTAAAGATGAAAGTGTCACAAAGCAACACCACAATTTTACAAAACTAAGCAGACTCCTGCTAAGCAATAACTAAAATTAGGGATTGTGTCATCCTTGGATTAATTTACACAAAGAAGAGATTTGAGAGTACGAGCTTTTGTCGGCTTCCTAAATGTACCATTCTCCGTCCTAAATGTACCATTTTTTATTAAAAGCAAAAAGAATGGCCATCTCCGTGTTAAAAGCAAATAGAATTCTTCTCGTCCATTCTCCGTATTCAACCGTCCATTCGCCGTATTCTCCGTCCATTCTCCGTCCTAAATGTACCATTCTCCGTCCATTCGCCGTATTAAAAGCAAAGAGAATGGCCATTCTCCGTCCATTCGTCGTATTCACCGTCCATTGCTCATATTAAAGCAAAGAATGGCCATTCTTCGTCCATTCACCGTATTCACCGTCCATTCGCCTATTAAAAGCAAAGAGAATGGCCATTCGCCGTATTCTCCGTCCTAAATGTACCATTCTCCGTCCTAAATGTACCATTCTCCGTCCTAAATGTACCATTCTCCGTCCATTCGTATTAAAAGCAAAGAGAATGGCCATTCTCCGTGTTAAAAGCAAAGAGAATGGCCATTCTCTGTCCAAAAAAATATTCTCCTCGAAAATATTATCTTTAGAAAAGTTAAAAAATAATCCGTCCGACCTCAGAAGCAGGTTTCCTCAGTTCACCACCACCACCGTGACATGTAGCTTTATTAACAAAATATAAAATTATTAGATGAAAATAACATTTCAGACAATGGCATGGGCAAGTAAAATTATAGCGGCGCCGCTGGTACTTCTCCTTGTTCGAGGAGGCCTCGACGACGTCCGACGCGAAGCGGACCGATTCTTCCGGTGCAGCTGGTACTCCTCGTTGTTCTAGGGGTGCTCGACGACGTTCGACGCGATCCGAACCGTTTCTTATTTCCTTCTTCATCTCCGTTTCTCTTTCCACCACCACCAGCACCACCACGACTACCATGGCCTGTAACCAAAAAAAAAAGGTTCAGATTAAATTGGATGGACTTTGGAGAGAGTAAATATGAGTTAATTTAGGGTGTTCATTGAAAAAATTAAAGTGAAGAATGACCTGCTAAAGCAAGTTACCAACAGTCAAAAGTCTAAATCAGCATTAAATGTCTCCTGTATTATTTTATCTGAATTAAATCTGGACCATTGGATTAACATCCAACGGTCCAGATTTCGGAGTATCGATACATCCATTTCCAGCAGATGTATTGTAGAATTTTCCTATATAATATATATAATATTATATATATATAGATATATATATATATATATATATATATATATATATATTTTTAGTAGGGCGATATATATATATATATTATATATATATATATATATATATAGTAGGGGCGGTATATATATAATATATATATATATTATATATATATATATATTATATAGATATATATATATATATATATATATAGTAGGGGCGGTATGTTGGGTCCTATGGAATAATAGGAACAAATGACGCTATGAAGGTAAACAATTCTCCCTTGATATGATGATACTGAGGCAAGCACACAAATGAAGAAATTTGTTTTGGGGGACATGGTGGCATCCTGTGATGGATATAGTTTTTTGCGACCTCCTGAATTGCGTTTTGTACATCTCTCTAATCTGCGAGGTTTTGATTGGGTGAATAAAATTCTCTTTTAATATATATAATATATATATATATATATATATATATATATATATATATATATATATATATATATATATATTATGTGTGTGGTGTGTGGGAGCGGATCAAAAGCTCCCCTTAGAAAAATTTCCTAAAAATCCCCCTCACTCTAATTCGTAATATTAATGTTAATATTAATGTTAATATTAATGATAATGTTAATATTAATGTTATATAATGTTAATGTTAATATTTTTTTATTTTATTTTTTTATATATTAATGTTAATGTTAATATTATGTTAATGTTAATGTTAATTTAATGTTAAGTTTAAAAATTAACATTAAACTTAACATTAAAATTAATATTAACATTAATATTAACATTAACATTAACATTAATATAATAAAAAATAAAAAAAATATTAACATTAACATTAATATTAACATTAAATTACGGATTAGAGTGAGGGAGTTTTTAGGGGATTTTGTAAGGAGACTTTCGATCCGCTTCCTATATATATATATATATATATATATATATATAGATATATATATATATATATATATATATATATATATATATATAATAGAGGATTTTGGGTGATATAAAAGAAAAGAAAAGAAAAAGAAAAAGTTAGTTATAGCTTCCGTAATTTTTTATATTAATTAGGGGAGGATTTATAAACCATCACCATTCTTTAGTAATTGTTAAAAAAATAGATAAAATATTATATTAAAAAAATTAAATATAGTTTAACTATGATTGGTTATAAATATCATTTTAGTATTTTGGGTTTGTATTTAGTTAGACAACGTCGTCTAAATATAATTTGAATATTGAATATTTTAAAATTTGCTATATGATTTTAGATTATTTTTCTCCTTAACAACGTGCAAAAATACTTGATCCGTAGTTAGATTTTTTTTTTAATTAATTAATGATGGATATACATATATTAGATATTTGGTCGTTCTAAGCCCCATTATATATACAGTGTGAAAAAAAAATGTTATATATATATATATATATATATATATATATATATATATATATATATATATATATATATATATATATATATATATTATAAAAATGTCAATAATAGAAATTGAACTCAAGCAACCAAGAAAAATGGCTCATACCTTAACCACTTGAGTTAGAATTATTTGGGTATAAGTAAATCACATTAGAGTTAAATACTTAATTAAGCTTTTTTAAATAATTGTATATTTAGGAAGTTGTTTAGTCATTTTTTATTACTTTTAAAATTTATTTAAATGGATGATCGTATACATACGGCTTGAACAACTCACTTTTGATCCGTTTCCAAGCCTATATATATATATATATATATATATATATATATATATATATATATAGCAAATGACCTCTAGCTTGGGCCGCATGCATCTCTTAATCACTAGGCTAGAGGTCATTTGCTATATATATATATATATATATATATATATATATATATATATATATATATAATATATATATATGCGCACACACACACACGCACAAACACTTACCAAAAACATTAGATAGTAACCTAAATTATATTAAAATATTTTTATGTATGATTTGAATATATTTTAGCTAAGTTTTGTTATATATATTATTTTAGAATTTTGGATATATATTAGTTAGATAATAACATGTACTTAGTTTAAATATAATTTGAATATTGAATATATTTTATGATTTGTTATATGTTAAGGTTTTTGGGAGGATTCTACATTTTTTTATATTTGTTCTCTACATACTTGGTAGTTAGAATTTTTCTATTTTTATTATTTTTTATTTAATGGAGAATACATACTGCTTGACGGTTCTTGAGCGGTTTTCAAGCCGCATTAAATGTGATTGGTTGACACAATACGGATGAAAAATTAATCGACAAACAATTGAGATTTTTCGATATAAAACATTGAAAAAAAAATATAGGGAGGATTCAAATATTTTGTGTTGTCAAGTCAAACGGTTCAAGTATACTATACAAGTTATTCTTAGTCGACGATGAAATACTCACAATTTATTATTTAATGGAGGATATGCATACGGCTTGAACGGTTCTTGAGCTGTTTCCAAGCCGCATATATGTGATTGTTTGACACAACACGATGATAAATTAATCGACAAACAATTTAGATTTGTCGATATAAAACATGAAAAAAAAATTGAGGATAAATTTGCTTATAGTTACGACGAAGATCGGTCACTAATATATATTAATAGTAATGAATTTCGTCAGAAATGATATTAATGACGGACAAACACATGAGTAACGAAATTAATGTCAATCACTACTACGAGAGACACTAATACTACTAGTGACGGATGAATTCCTAAATCCGTCACTATAATTGAACATGCCACGTAGATAAGTATTTATCTTTCAATATAAAAAAATATTAATATTTATTACTAACTAATTAGTCAGTCACTATTGTTGGGTCATTAATAATTATTACTAACTAATAAGTTAGTCACTATTGTTTGGTCATTAATAAAATTATTACTAACTAATATGTCAGTCACTAATGTTTGGTCATTAATAATTATTATTAATAATAAATCAGTCATTATTGTTTGGTCATTAATAAAATTATCACTAATTAATAGGTTAGTCACTAATCTTGGGTCATTAATAAAATTACAAATTTTTTGAACCACATTCCTAATTGTTTGATATGTCATTAATAATATAGTAAATCAGTCATTATTACTGGATCCATAAGTAGAAGCTAATTTCTTTCCACCATATTCTGCTGAAATCACAATTTCTTCATCCAAGATAGTATAAGTGGACTCTTACTAAAAAAATTGAAGCCAAAAATAATATATTCATCATATTAGACAAACAACTCAAAAATAAAATATACTCCAAAAAAGTTAAGTCTGCTATTAACAAAAAAATACATTGTATATCAACACAAATTTATGTTCTAAATTTTAATGATGAAACATGATAAAACATTCAATTTCACGTCACCAAGTCCCTGACCACGTACTCGATTTTGCATCTCCGGTCTCATTGCTTGGACATACGCTCTTTGTCGCAATTCCTACGTCTCAAGTCACTAAAAAGATATAGTCACATTCATATGCACATAAAATTAGAAAATTGTAGAAACAAACAATTAAAGAATATAAAAATAGCGTAAATATGGAAAGAAAATTATGGTTAGGTTTTAAAATTTACTTGAGCCGGTGGGATTTCTCCATGGAGCCGATGGGACTTCCTCCCTGGACGAAAAGCGATAGAAAAGGGCTGAACTTCACTGACCTAGAGTGGTCGAAGAGAATTGAACTCCGCTAACCTCTTAGATGAACACCTTTAAAACAAAACAAAAAATTATTAGAGAAGGAGGAAATGAGTAAATAACGGAAGAGATGAGAGAATTTACAAGGAGAAGAAATCCTTGTGACCTAGAGAAGGATGGGAGGAGGAGGAAAGGATGAGAAAATTTTATAGGAGTAAATATTTAAAGGAGGAGAGAATCATAAACCATTTATGACCAAATATTCTGTAAAGGGAAAAAAATGATGGCACATGTGAAAAAAAAAGTGGCGTCCAATTTTTCAATCCTGCTAATTCAGGCCCAAATATTTAAAACTATTAGATATTTTTTTCTTATTAAATTTATTATTTAATATTAAACTACTTTTTTATTAATGACTGATTTTAAAGTCCCTAATATTTTTCATGAAACATATTTAAAATTTTCACGTCTATCTTCTCATTTAATAATTAAATAAAGTTTAGTGACTGCATAGTCCGTCACCATTAAATATTTATTCCGTCAGAAATAGTATTACTAACGTTTTCCTTAATTCGACATAATTAATCTTTTACTAGTGACTGAATATTCATTCCGTCACTGACTTCCGTCACTATAAGCAAAATTTCTTGTAGTATACAAAATTATTCTTAGTCGACAACGAAATACACACAATTGATGGATTGTATGTAGGGCCGGCCCGAAAGGTTGGGTTGACCTAGTCAGATATAATTTTGGTTGCCCTATCCCTAGAGACTCGTCCCACTCTCTGTCATTTTACAAAGTTGTCAAAGTTGAGTTCCAACTTACTCAATAGACAATTAGCTATGACACATAAAAGTTTTGTTGTCCAAAGTTTATAAAAGTTTTGTTGTTGTCCAAAGTTTATAAAGTTAGGTGTTTCCTAGATTCATAAAAATTAGCTATGACAATTACAAAGTGCCAATCTTGGAAGTTACGTGTTTCCTAGATCCTAGACAAACAGATTCATATTAAAAGTCATAGACAACTAGATTCATATTAAAAATCCTAGACAAACATATATGTCAAAGTTATGTGTTTACAATATTTTTTTATTTTAATTAGAATGACTATGATATAAACTGAAATATATACAGTAAATGTATATATGTTTTACTTTTATATAATATATAATATATATATATGAGGAAGGATAGGCATTTCTACAATTTTTGCATCCCAATGTGCACATCCGTTGGATGTGTTTTAAGTCATCTAATCTTAACCATTGATAAATCAACGGTTAAGATTAGATGACTTAAAGCACCATCCAACGGTGTAAATAGGAGGGATGTTTGGGGATGCAAAAAGTGTGAAAATCTTGATCCTTCCTCTCTCTCTCTCTTTATATATATATATATATTATATATAATATAATATATATATTTATATAATATATATATATATATATCGTGTGCGGAGAGACACACGATTTAACTGAGCCCGCACGGTGCTGATTTTAAAAAAAATCGTGTGTCTCTCCGCACACGATATATATATATATATATATATATATAGAGAGAGAGAGAGAGAGAGAGAGAGAGAGAGAGAGAGAGAGAGAGAGAGAGAGAGAGAATATATATATATATAGAGAGAGAGAGAGAGGAGAGTAATTTTCTATGTCGAGATTTCTCAACTTTCAAAATATTATTTTTCATTTAGTTTTTGTACTTAGGAAATAAATTGTCTTCAATTTTTTATAAAAGAAATCATAATTATTTTGAAGAAATAATTTTTTTTGCTACATTATTTAAAATAGTATTTATTTATTTAAATTTATGTAAAGATTTATCTATTGATATTCTAGAATTCTTTATCTTTATCCAACTAGGAATCTACTCTAGGGGTTAGTGTCGGTATAATCGGTCGGTATTGGTCAATTTTTTCGATATTTTTTAAAATCGGTATTGAAAAATCAATACCAATATCGTACCACTTAGAATCAGTTTTTCGGTTCGGTTAAATCGGTATTCGGTCGGTTTTGTTCGGTATCGGTATTTTACCAATAATATTTGGTCAATTAACACACTTAATATTGTAGAACCTCTTAACATATAATTTTTTTTAAAAACTTTTTGGAAGCATTAATTTAAAGCAAGCATCTACCAACCAAAAAATTAATCAAAATTATTAGAACAATATGTAACAAGTCGCAAACAACTAAAAATGAGCTTAAAATATCAAACGCAGTCACTAAGTTTAATCTTTAGTATAAGTTTAAGTAACCAAAATTTACTTCAAAATTCTATCAAAACACAAAAACATAAGCTCAAAAGATCAAAAACTCAATTCTTAGTTTCTTAACATAAATTCAAGTCCACTAAAATCCATTCCAAGTTCTAGGAAATCAACCAAAACAAAGATAAAAATGAAAATGAATAGTGTAAATTAATCATGAAAACATTAAAAAATGGTGTGGTGTGTGTGTGTGTGAATCGGTTCGGTTCGGTATTTTCGGTATGGTATTACACTCAAACCGTTACCATTACCATTATACCGTAATTTAGTCGGTTCGGCAATTCAGTATCAGTACATAATTTCGGTTCGAATTTTCGGAATATTTTAATCGATATTCGGTCGGTTTTTCGGTATCGGTCGGTATTTGCTCACCCCTAATCTACTCAACCTATTTAAGGAGCCTCCCCTTGTTATTTAATCAAAACCCAAAGAACTCCTGGCTACCACCCACTAATGCCCAACCATCACAATAGCCACAACCAGCAAACCATACCCGTGTCATTGTGTCCGTGTCCACCATCATACACCTTCCTCGTGTCAGCCGTGACGACCTCAGGTCCAACTCCGGGTGTCCGTGTCTCATTCATTCCTTTCCTGTGTCCAATTAATACATCACAACAACAATCTTCGTGTCCGACACACAGGACACGATTCCTCCACAGATTAAACCTAGCATACCCCTCCTCTGTGTCCGAATTCTATCCCTCGTGTCTGAGGACAGGACACAACCAGAAAACCCCAAATACAGAAATAAAACACCCTAACCCTAGTTTTTTCAGCCAGCGCCGTCCCATGGTTCCGCCGCTCAGCCTACACAAAGCCACCTCCGGCCATCTCGGTCGAAGCCGCACCAGCGCCGCCGTCACGCTTCCGATCGACCCCGATAGATCTGACGAACCACCGCGGCGCCGGCAAGCCGAGTCCCGCGAGTCCGCCGTGACCGCCACCACTCCTCCACTTCGGCACCGCCCGCGCCTTCCCAGCAGAGAAGCGCCTCCGCTCGCCGAGATCCGGTCCCCTCTCCCGCAGTGGAACCTTTCTCGGTGAGCTCCCCGACCCTCCCCATTTGTTCTCTCCAATCTCTAGCTTCCTCTCTCCACACTGTAACAAACAGCAGAGGAATAGAATTGGGCTTTGGGTTTTTGAAGAAAAACCAATTAAACTAAAAGGGCTAAAGGCCTACGAACTAAAATCAGAAATTTGGCTAATTATAACTTGATACCCTCAACTATCTAGAATGTTCAACTTGATACCCTCAACTTTGATAGGTACTAACTTAGTACCCTCAACTATATAATAATTTTAATTGATACTCAAAATTTTAAAAATGACAAAATTATACCTCCCTCCTCTTCTCCTTCTCCAGCAGCACCCCCTCGACCGCGACCGACTCACGTACCAGTCCCGACGTTCCCCGGCGAACACCTCGCCCCCGCCGCACCGTGCCCCGCGCGCCCCCGCCCACGTGCCCGCGAGCCCCCCTGCGCCGCCCCGTGCACCCCACCCGTGGCCCTGTGCCCCCCCCCTCCCGGCCTCCGGCTGCTTCCCAAAGCGCGCGATCCGCCGCCTCGCGCAACTCCGGGGAGGTCATCGGCCGAAGGCAGGAGCGGGAGGGGGGGGGGGGGGGGAAGGTCGCTGGCGGGAGAAGGGGGGGGGGGGGGGGGGAGAGGTTGTCGACCGGAGGCAGGAGGGGAGGGACAATTTGTCCAAATTTTTTTTTTTAGGGTATCATGTTAGTGCCTATCAAAGTTGAGGGTATAAAGTTGAAAAAACTGAAATAGTTGAGGGTATTAAGTTGTAATTTAGCCCAAAAACAAATAGAAATTTTTGGGTTGGGCCTTGGGCCAAGGGTAACCCAGTCGAGAATTTTTCAATATGGGCTTGGCCTGATAGTATTAATATGAACTGATTTATAATTATATTTTTGAAATAATTATTTTGGGCTTAATTAAATATGTGCTCTTAGGCCTCGTTTGGTTCGCGGAATGGAAGGAAAAGGAAATCAATTCCTTGTCATTTCCTTTCCTTTGGGAAATTTTAATTCCTATTGATTTTCCTTTCCGATGTTTGGCAATGCCAAGGAATTTGGAAAGGAAAGTGAATACTTCAATGTGGGAAAGTGATTCCTTCCTTGGATGGATGGAATCATTTCCCCCTAATTTTCCTTCCATGGGAATCACTTTCCTTTCCTCCTCAATTCCTTGGGCACCCAAATATAGGAAAGTAATCACTTTCCTTTTCCAACGGGAGATTTCGCGAACCAAACGAGGCCTTAGTGTGGAAGTAGATTAGTACTTTTGGCATTAAAAGTGGGTTTGGCCTTAAGCCCACTAGGTGGAAATAGATATATAAAATTAACGAATTTAGATATGTTTTTTATATTATAGGTTCTAGCCCATTGACTATATAAATATAAAAATTTGTTTTGGTTTTCATAATTAAATATTTGATTTTTAGGCTTATATATTATGGATATAAATATTTTTCTAAAAATAATAATGTAATAGTTTGATTTATAAATTGTGGGCTTTAAAACTAATATAAACTATATTTTTATATACCTATAAGCATATATATTTTGTATATGGTAAATACTTGGGTTTATATTAATAATGATTTTGGGCTTTCATATATGCAATATTTAATAAGTTTATATATAAAATAATAATTTCTAAATAGTTTATAGGTATTTTTCTAAATAAATAAGTATATCTTCTAACTAATAATTTCCTTTTTTTTTTCCTAAATAAAATTTCCTATTAGATTAGATTGTTCCGATGATGACTAATCGAATATTTTCTATTTTCTTGCGAATCCGGACTTCTTCATATCGATCCTGACTATTCAGACTATTCTGAACATTGTCATGTCGTCGCACCACCACCAGACAATACACCTTGCTTTGATTGATGTTTATTTACATTTACATTAGCATATTACATTTATATTATTTAATTATTCATTTAATTTAAAAAACTAAATAAACTTCGTGCTCGAGTCACACTCGGGTGTAAATGACTGTTTTAGTCATGTTTTTCGTTACTCTATATGCATTGGCTTAAAGTTAAGAGATTGTCCTTTGTTTTTGACGCATTCATTGGCATTGACACATTTGAGGCACAAGTCGCGAGTTGCATATAGATTTCGTTCTTATGTGCCGACCGTACATCGGTGCGTACAGACCTTGCGATAGGTTACAACTGCTAATAGATATGCATGGTAGAATACTAGCATTATTAGGGATAAACTGTGTTGTGGAGATGACGCATGTTTATGTGTTGTGGAGACTTCGCATGCTTGTGTGTTTGTAGAGTCAACCCATGTTAGTATCATGGGAAAAGCAGACATCTATTAGGCGTAAGGGGTACTATTTATTTTTTACACACTTTTATGCACTTGTCGGCCTATAGTGAATTGGACAAGTGGTACTTGTGGACACCACTTTACTTTTGTTGATTGTTCGGAGAGCCCCTGCGTGGAAAGTTGTTTTCAAAAGTGCATGTTTCATATAGAATGGTATGTGCCCTATTTTAGTCGTTGTTTCTATTCAGTATATCATTGCATGATATAAACATTTTGTAGAAGTATGGGGCAAAGACCATATTCTTCTTTCCGATAAGCTGATGAATTTATTTATTACTCTATTTATTTCTTTATTTGATAGTGGAGATAAATTTGCAGGCTGGGCCGACAGATGCAATCCGCAGCAATAGGTCCTGTGGCTGGCTGCTGATATTTGATATTTCCAATAGGGACCATACTACTAATGTTTGCTAACACCAGGCCACCAGGGGATTGCAAAAAGCTTCATCAACTTTACTCAAAACTAAAGGGTTAGGGGTGAGGGCCATGCGGCCATAACAATGTAATTTGGAATTGCAGTAACTTGTTGGTAGCAATGCATGGGAGTAGGCCCAGGCTTCTAGACTTGTTTGGCAGGCCCATTTTGAATCGAAACTGTTTACTTGTTGGCCCTCGGAGTTGCCCTCGGAATAGGGGGTTGTCCAAGCCCACGACTTCCCATGGCCAGCCATGATTATATGTAAGACTAAAACTAGAAACACGGAGACGTAGCATAACCGAACGAAGACGAAATATTGGTGTGGATTGTATGTAAGATTAAAACTAGAAACATGGAGAGGTATCATAACAGATCGATGAGGTGGTTATGCCTCAACTAATAATTATATATATGAATTCACTGTCGAGGTTCACATTACTGTAGAGGATGCTAGAGTTAACAAAGAGGTTGACATACAATAATTATTTCATGAGTAGAGATGATATGGGAGTATTGGACGAGGAAGAAGAATGATGTAGGTGAAAATAAAGACGAGAATGAAGATTATTTTTTGGAAGGATGATGATGAAAATGAAGAAGAAAGGGAAGACGATTAGTAAGATTTAAGACTTATATATATATATATATATATATATATATATATATATATATATATATATATATATATATATGTGATCTGTATATGATCTGTATCCTCTCACTTTTGTATCCTCCATGTATCCCCTCTTTCACTTCCACTGGATTTTCTTTAAGTCATATAATCTTAGCCGTTAATTTTTCAATGGTTAATATTAGATTACTTAAACAAGATCCAACGGGTGTTATCATGAGGATGTATGGAGATGCAAAAGTGAATATATATATATATATATATATATATATATATATATATATATATATATATATATATATTATATATATATATATATATATATATATATATATATATATATATATATATATCATGACACCATATTTTATTGAGACACCATTATTATTAGCTAATATCATGAGACCATTATTTGTATTATTATCCCCCATATTTACATATGATGCATGCATGGTTGTCGTGGTCGTGCCCGTCTTCGAGGTTGATCATCTTGTCCTCCCCCAACCACTCCATCTGTAAATTTGGGAGGAGCTACTGAGGATGACATTTTTATGACCGGGGATGGTTTGTCTCCACAACAGCTTAATCTAGACCTGTCAATGAATAGTTGAAATTCGAATTCGATCCGATTTCGTATCTGAACTTTCGGATATTTTTCAAAATACGAATATTATTGTTTTTCGGATACGAATTCGGATATTAAAGTATTCGAATCCGTTAATATCCGATCCGACTTTAATTGCAAATTTCGGATATCGGATTCGGATATCCGAATTTTTATATATATTATAGTATAATGTATATGTAATATATATTAATTAATAGAGAAGATTAAAGTATTTTATTCTCAACTGACTTTTACATAAATTAATTATAATATAATTATATATAATAGTAATATATATTAATTACAATTTACAACGGAAGAAGAAATGACTCAAATATGTAGAGAAATTGAATTTGGTTTTCGGATATTCGGATAATAACTAAATTTTTAATATTTCGGATTTCGGATATTCGAATACTAGCATTCGAATTTTTTAGCTAATCGGATCGGATATTATCCGATATCCGTTAAACTAGACGGATACAAATTCGGAGTGTCAAAAGAGACATCCGTTCGGATATCGGATCGGATTCGAATATTAAAAAAAAAAAATTCGGATACAGATACAGATTTTACCTTATCCGTACCGATAAATATCCGTTGACACCCCTAGCTTAATCTGTTATCGATAGTTATTAGTTAGGAGCCACACCATCGTTGGTACGTACGAGACACTCCATCATCGTCTCAAAATGATCAATTGGACCAGGTTGACAAAGGCAGTGGTTGATCGATCGATGATGATTAAGGGACACTACTTACGAACTTGAGGTTCAGTCATCCTCCAAATTGTAGACGCCCAAAGAAACATGGGCCTGATGCACTAAGAAGTTAAGCCCACTTATTCCCATAAGAAAATAAAATCATTGCCCAATTTAGAGAAGTGATGCTGACATCCCAAGACTGAAAATTGGAGAACATCAGGGACGGATCCAAAACCTATAAGTAGGTGGGCTACCAATTTTTTTTTTTTTTTTTTTTTTTTTTTTTTTTTTTTTTTGGGGTGTGGGGGGGTGGGGGGGGGGGGGGGGGGGGGGGGGGGGCGCTAGAAGTAGACTTTTTTTTTTTTTTTGGCTAGAAGTAGACTAATCCATATAAAAAAATCAAAAAAAAAATTTATATGGTGAAAAAAAAAGTAAAATAAAAAAATTGGGGTGAGCTCCAGCCCATCCCATGCAACACCTAGATCCGCCCTGGAGGACATAAAGAGTTCAAGTGGAAAGCAGCACGGAATCAAACGGGGTTGGCAGAGTTTGAACCCCCCAACCGTAAGGACGTGTAGGAGTGTATGGGTTGTAATAAAAGAAATTATTTTTTTACGACAATTAGAAGAAATTGCCTGATGCGCTATTTGTATCCTGGAGGATCAAGTTCGAATTACGAAAATAGTTTTTTTTTATATATATATATATATACGATGGTAAGATTACGTAAGGGTAAGATTATGTACATCTTACTCCTTTCCAAATCTTAAATTAGCAGGAGGCTATTTCGTAACACTATGACATTCTACGTACTACAAACTACCGTTTTGTGCTACTGAGCAAGGTCGTAAAATAGTTCTCATAACGGTATAAACGGTTGAGTCAATTAGCCAATCTCGATCTAAAATTCAAGGTTATATGCTTTCGAAGATTGAATGGATGAAGATGTTGCCTCTTGCATGTACATAGATTCACGAACAATTCGGAAGCTTGGCATGTTCGAGAATCTTCGAATAGATTCCTACTTTGAATTAACTCACTACGCATTTCGTTGCTTGCTACTTAATTTATGTGATGTTTGTTCCTGAAACAGGTTTTGAATATTGTAATTAATATAGCTGAGTTATGATTAATAATCAACTTCTTGACCCTCCCACCTTGTACACTTTTGAGACTAAAATATTCTCAATGGGTTGTTCCCACTTGACATCCATCTATGCACATCTAAGTGTGAAGCTACTTAGAATATAAAAAAAAAATGGTCTCAAAGTGTCCAAGTGAGGGTATTGCTCTAAAAAGTGTCCATGTGAGGATATTTCGGTTTCAGAAGATTCTATGTAGGGTATGTCAAAGGAGTTGATTGTCAGTCATTGACAATTTTCGTTAAATGTTGATGGTTTCATGCATTATGTAAAATAATTTGGCTACAACTCAATATTTTTTTAAGTAGGATGCACCTTACCTTAAATTATGGTAGAATAAGTTGATTGCAACTCAAACTTTTCAAAATATACGTCTACTGAGAATGCTATATGTACCTCCAAAAAATACATTCCTCCATGTCCCTCTGCCACGTGGCACTTCCTTATTGACCCAAGCAAATAGTGGGGGGGGGGGGGGGGGGGGGGGGGGGGTGGAGGAAAACATGAGCCAATAGAAGAGGGTCACGTGACAGAGGGGACAAGAAGGAATGAATTTTTGGACTAGGGCCGGCCCTGAGATGATGGGGGCCCGAGGCGAAAGTTCCAAAATGGACCTCCATACATAATTTAAAAAAAAAGTATAAATAAAAACAAAAATTGTTGTAGTCAAGCTTTGAACCAAGGACCTCTTAAATATAAGTCTAACATTATAATCACTACACCACAATATTTTTTTATTTGTTAAAAAAAGCAAATGATACATATAGTTTATTGTAGATAGTTTCATGTTGGTGCCCCCTTTCGTCAGGAGGTCCTGGACCGTCGTCCGGCCTGCACTGGGTCCGGGCCACTCATGTTTTGGAGGTACATAAAGCATTTTCATATAAACCCCAAACATATATACACCAAAACAACATGGACAAAAGAGTAATGCTCTATGTACCTCCAAAATGTACCTCTTTCATGTTTCTCCGTCACATGACACGTCTTATTGGCCCAAGCAAATATGAGAGAAGTTGGAAGGAAGACATGAACCAATAGAAGAGTACCACGTAGTGGAGGGACATAAAAAGATACATTTTGGAGTTACATAAAGCATTTTCCGGACAAAAATGTGCGCCAAAACCTGAGAGAAACGTAACTATCAGCCGAGGTGACTATACGTACGTACGTAAACATCCACCATGCACGTCACTCTCTGTACGCATATAATATTCATGCAGATTGACACGTAAAAAGTAGCACTCTCTCTCTCTCTCTCTCTCCCCGCCACGAACGTGGCAAACGTAATTTAGTCGTCCGTCCATATGTCCGTGTGGTTTGAGCTGGAAGAAAAGAGAAGGGGGGGGGGGGGGGGGGGGGGGGGGGGGGGGGGGGGGGGGGGCGGGCTCTGATGATAGACTTTCATGACCTAACTCGATCCTCCCAGTCCGTCCATGCCTATCCTCTCGTCAACAAGAACAAGAAGAGGTTAAAGTGACTCAAACCTAACTCCTTTCCGAGAAGCTACGTGCATTCATTGTGGTGTGGTCAACCCAAGTTTGAACGAATAATTGCTAGCTAGCTGCATCCATGCACCTTTCTTTCTTTCTTATTATGTGGTGGAGTGTTTGGTTGATGTTCTACGCTTACAAGTTAACCTATATATACATATATATAGGTATTGTTGGAATTCAAATTAGAATCTACTCATATAGTCAGGCATATGACATATTCTAAGGAGCTAGACTTTAGAAGTAGATAACTCATAACTCCAAGTCCCCAATTACAAGTCGAAGGTACTAATAGAGATATATATATATTTCCACATGATTAGAAGGGTGATTATTTGGTAAATTAAATCACGGTTTCCATTAGGACAAATTCTATTCAAAGCTTTTGCCGAACTGAGAGGCCACCGTTCGAGGCAGACTGTGCTAACGTGACGGTCTCAATTGGCAGGAATAGAATCCAGTGCTAGTAGATATAGCTAGAGCAACTAGAGATGTTACGTCAGTGCGATTCTGTACGCAATTTTTTGCTCTGTTTGGCAGATATTTTTGAATTTTATTTGAACATTTGAACTCGTTTTAAATGAGGTTTGGTTCGAATTGTAGTCACGATTAATCTGAGATTATATTTGGTTTTAGATATCAAACATATTTTTTTCCCTAATTTTTTAAATGTATCATCCATTTCGAGATACAATAACACTCTTCCTCAAAAGTAAATTTTTGAGGGACTCGCATCTATTATAAGGCTGCCGACTTTGAACCATGCATGAACATGCACTACCACATGAATCCATGAATCAGGGCCTGCACTATATAGAAAAGGTTGTACTTTTGTTGTGGTACAGGTGTCTAAATCATTTCATTATCAGTTGTATTGGTACAGACAGCTTTCTAAATAATTGAAATTGGACAGTGCCATATAATTCTATCAGCCTTCATGACCCCCCAAGGGGTTAATTAGTTGTACCCCCCTATGATTTGTACATATTTTGGTAACTGTCCCCGTTGTTTCAAAAATAAAGAATACCCTCCTGGCTGCTTAATTTTTCACTCATTTTCTTCTATGCACCAGGGGGGTACAACTAATTAATTTTATAAATCAGGGGGGTGTTCTTTATTTTTAAAACAACAGGAACAGTTACCAAAATACGTACAAATCATAGGGGGTACAACTAATTAACCCCCCACCAAGTATAGAAACTATTGGTTCAAGTCACTTCACCTATTGTTAAAAACTATTTCTCTAGTGTAAAATTTTCAAAGCACCAACAATATTCTAAACCAAACTTTAACTATTGATGTCTATCACCAAGCACCTTACTAATATAGATTATTGTGAGGTCCATTTCCTAACGACGAAATTCCCAATGTCATGCTGATGCACTGAATGAGCAATGCCTCCAATTTTTTTTTGGCAAATTGCTGGGATGGATATATGCGTGTGGTTGCTGAAGTCTGACTTCCTGTAAGGAAGTGGGGAGCTGTCGGAATTCAAGGGACTACACGATCGATCGAGCTGTTCTTTCCTCTATTGGAAGTTACTTCAAGTGCTGGTATCAATAATTAATCAAGTTATATATATATATATATATATATATATATATATATATATATATATATATATATATATATATATATATATATATATATATATATATATAATTAGAAATATAGACGGAAGATGAAGCAAGGTGCTGCCATGTTTTAAGAAAACAAGACATGCATGTCACTCTCACTACCTAAGCTAATTAAGCTATACTTTGCTTAATTTGCAAATGTGATGGCTAATTAAAATGGTGGAGTGTGTTCATAGCTAAAACATGTGATGGCAGTGATGCTAGAGATGGACTTTAGTTAATGATAATGTGTAACTTGGATTACCTAACCCTACTTAAACTAGCTACATAATATCATCATGCATGAGTTGGATTTTTGGAACATCAATTGTTTTATTGAGTCTAGTTATACAGAAACATCGACACCTTAATTAATTCATCTAAAACCTATATGACTCATAATTTTATGCGTGACTACGTATATACCACATGCTACATTTGTTAGATTTATCAATTCTTTACATATGTAAACAAGCATACAATAATTAATGTTTTACATCATAATCACAAGCTTAGCTACAAGCTAGGTTTTTTTTTCTTTCCCTCGAGGTTTAGTTAATCATTTCTTATTTAAAAATAGTATTCTCTGTCCGAGCTCTCTAGCCTAGTGGTATTAGAGCGGACACCCGGAGGGGCCGGCAAGGTTCGAGCCCCCCAATTGTGTGTGTGAGTGGAATTTCAAAAAAAAAAAATAGTATTCTCTCGTTGAGAATTAATTAGAAATCAAAAGATGAGAGATTAGGATACTTAACAACGAAGCTGTTACGTTGCCAACGATTTATAACCGTGGACGTGACCGCCGGCTGACGTGACGGTTGGCCATTGGTCCCCTGGTCGAAGTGAGATCCGGAGATAACAGAGGGGACCAATGGCCGGCCGCCACATCGGCCGGCGGTCACGCCCGCGGTTACAAACCGGGATAAAATATCATTTCCAATTTAACAATTATTACTATTGTGAAGGGTCAGTAGGCGTTAAGATTTCAGAAAATGGATAATGATAAATCGAAATGCTAGTTCGAGCAACGAGGAAAGCGTTTCAATCTTTTTTGGGGGAAACTGAATATATAATATATATATATATATATATATATATATATGTGTGTGTGTGTGTGTGTGTGTGTGTGTGTGTGTGTGTGTGTGTGTGTGTGTGTGTGTGTGTGTGCGCGCGCGCGCCACAATTACTCATTGCTTTTTTTTATATATATATATATATATATATATATATATATATATATATATAGCAAGGATGTGCATTCCTACACTTTTTAATTACATTTCACTACACCAAAATAGGCAATTACCAACGGTTATTACCGTGACAAATAATTTTTGTCACGGTAATAACCGTGACGAATTAGGCGTGACGAAATTTTGTAACAGTTTTTGTAACGGTTATTACCGTTACAAAAATATATTTGTAACGATTTTTGTCACGGTTATAACCGTGACTAAATTTATCTTAGTAACAGTTAAAATCGTTACAAAAATGCATTCTTCTGTTACTTATTTTTCAATTTTGTAACGGTTATAACTGTTACAAAATATATTTTTTGGAAAAAAAATATAATTTGTATATACATGCTAGCTGCCCAATGACAAGTAATACAAGCAAATAAATCACATTCTAAGCAACAGTATCCTTCTACGAATCTGATCTAACATATATAAAAGAACAGAGTGGTGAAACCAAAGCCACTGCTACAATCTCCTCATTGCGGATGAACTTATGGAACTCATGGCTTTAAGCTATGTAAGTAGAGACATTACTATCCTTGCCATGACTGAATGAACTAACAAAATTGGTACATAAAACATCAAAATACCTCCTACCATGTAGCATCAGATAGAGAAAAGATTTTTGTTTTGCAATTCATTTGAACAAACCACATAACATAATTTACAAAATAGGATGAGTTATCTCAACAAAGAGATTTACGAAAAAAATAAACATAGATGGAATAAAGAAAGTTGGTTGGTTATTGATAAGAGGAAATAAAGAAAGTTGGTTGGTTATTGATAAGAGGAAATACTACACACAAAAAGTACTCTAAAGAATCATCCTTCTCCCCCGTTGCTGCTTCAAATGTCCCTCCAGAAATGAAAGTAGTAGAGACTGCACCAGGTGCTTGCTTCTAGCACTGCTCTAGAAGCCTCAAATTATCAAAGTTACCATGACCTGGGTAGAGAAGAAAAAATCAGGAAACAAAATTTTTGTATCCGTGTATGAAGACTGCATTAGCACAAAAACCAGGAAACAAAATCGTACCATAGAAGTATTCTTAAGCATCACAGAAAATGCGAGTTGGACAGAACAATATGCTTTTACCACAACATAAAAGTTGAGGGATCCTTGAAACAACTATTTCACTTTCCTCTTCAGACATTCACCTTATAATGGTAGCAAGATACTTGAATGGCAAGCCTTTTGATAGGTTCCAAAATAACCTTGATCAGAAATTGGAGCATAGGTGAAGTAATTTGACATTTCTAGGGTTAATTGGAAGAAAACTAATTGGAGAAGGAGATTTCTATTGACTGTAAAGGAAGTTGCATTACACTATGAAATGAGAAAAACTAGATCTACACTAATGAGAAACGAACTAGAAAAATATCATTCTTTCCGTCCCTTTTCTTCCATCCTTTCTCCTATTTATAGCCCATTCAGTAGCTGTCCTCCTCCATTCAGTAGCTGGCATCCTCCTATGAGTGTAGCTGAGCTCATAACCGAATTGATGAGCTGGATAACAGAATTGGGGTGACGTGGCAATGATGAAGATGAGAGTACGTCTCTCCACCACTGCCTCATTGTACTCCAGATTGAGCCACTGTTCTCCCAAGCAGGTTCTTATCAATACCCTCCCCTTAAATTGACCTTGTCCCAAGGTCAATGGAGGAGTAATTTGGATCCCTGGATCCCACACCATAACATTGAAAATGGCACTATCAACTGCTTCTACACCAGCTGAACACTTGGGTTTATCATCTGGATCCCATACGGTTTTCACCAACTCTTCTAACACTCTTTTGGTGGCATGAATACTTGAGGTAACAATCTTCTTCTAGCTCAAGTTTGAACATATCTTCTTTTGTCCTTTGTGCCATGGAAGGAGAGGAGAGGTGGAAAATCATCCTTTCCATAAGAGCATCAGCAAAATTGTATGCTCCACCACCTGAATCTTTTAGCATAGCAAGTTCATTTGACATTCTGGCCTCTATTCCAGGATCCCATACCATCACTGCCATTTGGATCATTGAAACAACATTTGCCCCCTCACCAATTGCCAGAGTCATGTCCTTTGTCCTGCTTTTAATTAGGTCAGCAATTCCATGTTTTTGTAAAGGAGCAACCCGACAACCAAGCGCAGCCCTACAAGAGGTTGCCAACAACCATAAGAGGCAGACAGTGTTGTGTTCTCCTTTGTTAATTGCAGGAATTCCCATGTCAACATTTTTCCTTGGTGAACCATTATCACAGGGAGTGATATGAGGGATGTTGCCAAGTTGGATGATATAAATACCTGGATTCCATACCCAAAAAATCAAACCATTTTTGCAAGTAGCAAAGCCAGTGTGCTTAGTAGTCCACTTCTTTGTAGCTGGGTCAAAGAAATTCTCACCCCAACGTCTCTTTATCATCTTACCCTCATCAACTCTGAATTTTGAAGCATACTTCTTTGTGAAGTTGGTCAATGTGAACGCCCAACCATGCAATCCTACAGAGAAAGCAACAGTACCTTCCTCGGAATATCCTTGTACATCACTAAGAAAGTGGTCTTCAACCTGAAGCTCTAGGAAACATTGATCCATCTTGTCAAGAAACAGTACGGACCCGATTCTTTCTCCCAATGCCTGCCAAAGTACTGTTTCGATTTGAACATACACACCCTCCGTACAGTCAACAACTGCCAGAGCATCATCAGTAATACGCAGAGCTGCATTGACCACATAAGAGAAGTCAACATGTCCAGGTGAATCGATAAGATTGATGAGGTACTCATTTCCAGATCCTTCGCCCTTGTAAGCCTTCAAATCATCATCCAGCAGTAAAGTGTTAGAGGGAGAACCCGAATATGGGTAAGAATCATAAACAGGATGTGCTGCTTGCATGTCAATGTCCCTATCTGTATGCAATATCTCATTTTTCATCTTTTCCATATTAAACGATTCTTTATGAATGTCCATTCTTGTACTCTTCTCATTTTCTTCTGGCGTAGGGGAGTCAAATTCGTACCTTGCGTCAAGTTTCTTAGCATCTGGAAGAGGCAAATTAGTTGATGCTTCTCCAATTTCTCCTTCCTCTTCTTTAGATGGCCATAACATTACAGAATTTTCTGACTGCTGTCTAGATTGAATGTTTTGCTTAATGTTCCGAACCAAAACAAGGGTCATGTTTTGGTGCTCCCTTGTCAGTGAATGCAGAACCAAACCCTCCATAGTCGTACAATCAATCTTGCACCTGCGGCACCAACTCATGCTACCAAGCTTCCCCATTCTTGACCGCTCAGAACTGGAAGAGCTCATTACGGTTTCATCACAAGCATTGATCATCAGAAAAGATGACTCGGCACCATCCTTCGAGTAGCAATCAGACTTAGCAACAGGAACGAATCCACCGTTGCTACTTTTCTGCTCGTCTTTTCTCTTCACTAGTACTCCTTCAATAACTGGAGTTCCTCCTCCTCCCACACGTATTTCATCAAACACAAAGGTTTCATGCTTAGACACTACTTCCACAGGCATTTCATCAAACACGTACCTGACAGATTGACAGTGATGCGATGGGGAGATCGACGGCGACTGGTGGTACCACGACGATGTTGCTACCATGTGCTGCGATGGCTGAAGAGAGTACGACGACAGTTGTCGGTTCCATGTCGACGTCGACAAATTCGTGTAAGGCTGCAGTGGTATCGGGTACTGTTGTTGCTGGAGTTGTGGCACTAATGGAGATATCTGAGACAGCGGTTGGTTCCACATCGACGTCGACAGCGGTGCCATGTACTGCTGCTGGTACTGTAGAGACGTCGTTGCCATCGTCGGCCATTGAGATGAGGCCGTCATTAACGGTAGATAGCCGCCGTACGGATCTAGCGCGGGTGGTGGCGGCGGAGGCAGTGGCTCCTCCGTCGATGCCTGTCGAAAGCTCCAGTAGCTTGGGATCTGAGGCTCTGATACCAATTGATAGGTTCCAAAATAACCTTGATCAGAAATTGGAGCATAGGTGAAGTAATTTGACATTTCTAGGGTTAATTGGAAGAAAACTAATTGGAGAAGGAGATTTCTATTGACTGTAAAGGAAGTTGCATTACACTATGAAATGAGAAAAACTAGATCTACACTAATGAGAAACGAACTAGAAAAATATCATTCTTTCCGTCCCTTTTCTTCCATCCTTTCTCCTATTTATAGCCCATTCAGTAGCTGTCCTCCTCCATTCAGTAGCTGGCATCCTCCTATGAGTGTAGCTGAGCTCATAACCGAATTGATGAGCTGGATAACAGAATTGGGGTGACGTGGCAATGATGAAGATGAGAGTACGTCTCTCCACCACTGCCTCATTGTACTCCAGATTGAGCCACTATTCTCCCAAGCAGGTTCTTATCACCTTTTAAATCATAGCGATCAAAATGCAAAACTGGTTCTGAAGACTTTGGTATTCCACCCTGTGCCAAGCAACAATCAACTTAGAAATATGATCCAACCCAAAATGACTTGAATAATTCAAATACACAAAGCTTACCAAGTACTGCAAAAGTAAAAGGGAGTGATATAGCTGGGTCAACCTTACCAACTATCACAACATAAAAGTTGAGGGATCCTTGAAACAACTATTAAAATACTGGCATTCTCTTATAAGATCTACCCTTTTTAAATCACCAATTTGGATTGGCTGCACCAGGAGTTACATGGTTGGAAAAAGAAATATACATGGAATCAACAAGTAGATATGCTTTAAAAATGAAAATAAAATGGGACTTACCCGGAAACAATAGGAGTTTCCATAGTTCAATTCCCGCACACGATTAGCGAATGCAATATAAGGGTCCCTGTCTTGAGCACGAATTCCTTCTTCTGTCATTTGCGTTACTAATTTCACTTCTTCATCTCTCAGTTTTACATCGTTAGTAAATAGTTGGTAGACAAGCTGCAGGAATTACATGTTAATTGTAGTTTAACACATGAGAATATAATTGGATTTAATGCTAACAGTTTCTGATACCACAAAAGTCACGTAGGATGAGGGCCTTCCCCATGTGATCAAATTCCATATGAGTACCTTCTGTGGAGGGTAGCATCATTCATGGAAGTTATAAAGATCACTAGTCCCAATATTTACTACCAGGCCAGTATCTACATCTACATAATTTTCATTTGATAGAATCATAGAGTTAAGTTCTTTCTCAATTAATCTATGAATCTATGATGTCTAAAGGAGTAACCTTTTCAGGCACCCCATACACCCATCAGTCTTACAAAGTCAGTGACTCGTTTCCCTTTAAGTGGATAAACAAGAAATGGAAAGAAGGGTTCCACGTCACATCATTGGCAACTTCTGGCCTCCGTTGGGGCATTGTTATGTCTCGAAATGCAGGATCAGTTATCAGGTGAGAGTTCGCTACTAATATTTTGATAGGAGCATGACAAGAGACTTTCTTACTGGTTACTGTCGAACTGAAAAGTTGAGGTTTTGCATCTAAACTTCAGGTTGTGGAACTGGACTTCCTGTATCCAAATGAGTGTCGACAATGGTTCAGGTGACCAAACGCCCAGGCTGCTCAAAGCCAAGCTCCGCCTGACACTTTATTTACAAAATAATTATCTTGAGTTTGTAGCCAAGCATGCAAATAGCTAGAGCAAGGAGATGAATTTATCAGTCATCAAAAGTTTTGAGCCAATACCATTTTTGGTATCAATGGAGGGTCTAAATCTTACTGCCAAATTCTTGATCCTGACGTTAGAGATCATAATCTTAAAAAAGTAACATCTGGCATTCACGAATAATCGTCTTTGTCCAGTGAAGCAGACATAAAGTTCAGAATGAAGCCATCGAGATCACCTTCGAGAACAGAGTCTGGGTCTGAAACTTCATAGTTGGTTCTGAGATCCTTCACCATACGGTATGGCTGTATAGAGAAAATTAGTTACCTCACCTGGCCATCAAACTCTTAGTTGAGAACAACGATAGGGAACTTACATGGAGAACATAAGACCGAATTTGGTTTCCCCAGCTATTATCATTAAAGGTCTGAGTATAACTTGCGTTTTGTTGGGCTTGACGTGCCATTTCAAGCTGGTCTAACCGAGACTGGAGTACTGCCATTGCGGATGCCTTGTTTGAATGTTGTGATCTGCACAGTTTATCAGCGTCAATGTCTTGATGAGGGTGAAAAAGGAAACATCAGGTCATATCAACATAGGTTGTAGACACTCTATCGAGGTCATTAGGAACCAGAAATATCAGGACCTAACCAGCAATTTAATAATAATTTCTTTACCAAAAAGTATATGCAAAATGCAAGTTCAAAATCTATTCATCAATCCATCCACAATTTGACAAAGCTAACTATCACTACAGTACTAGGTCATGCTATGCAATATTAATGGAATCTCTGAAATGAATATCTTACCTATTATTGAAGTTTCCTTGATTTGCATGCTTTGAAAGTAAAATTGGGCAAGACTACCCAAAACCTTCGGCCATTTTAGGAGCTTGCTTATCATCACCAGTGGGATTAAGGTAAAAATATTTTAGACACCTATGATATTTTTCTGTGCAAAGGATATTTTCTGGTACTAGAGGATTCAACTCTTCACTAAAATACCACAAGTAACTATTGTCTGCTAGAAAAGATCCATTGACCTCAGGTTCTGACCATGGCATATATATCTCCTCTTGAACTTCTTTTAAAATGCCAGAAATATAAGCATTGGAAGCTTGCATATCTATTTCCTGAAAATGAGCTTCAGATCTTGCAGTAGTTTCACAGATAATCTTGATCCCATTAGATGACAATCACGGGGGTCACTCACTGTTAGTGACATAATTGTATTCGATGGAAGGTGCTCTGCGTGCTCACGAAAAAAGTGCTTTTGGTGTTAAGATTTTGGGCACACTGTCAAATATGAACATCTGGATTGAACCAGATTGGTGCTGCCGTCTCTGGTAATGTTGCACTGGTAGAAGCTTTGCAGGATCAGGTATGTACAGGTTATTCATATATTTAGTAAAACCACATGGTAATCAGTTCAGACCATTCAAAGGTTCATTCAGCATTTAGCACTTAATAGTTTATTTTACCAAATGCATATACATTTAACATGGCTGTGCCTAAATATATCCCTGAGTTCCCTATTTGGTCTTGTTTGTGTTATTAACTTAAGTTGTATAATCTAGATAATTGGTGTACACGTTCAGACAATCCCCCCAACAGGATAACAAAATATAATGGTAATTATCCGATAGATTGTTTGAAATAATACAATATTGTTTCTAATGGAAAATATAATGTCAAGCTATCTATAATTAGTTCCTTGGAAAGAGTCCTGACGATGGCTATGGAGAGAACATTGACTTAAGAAGGTTCCTATGCTGATCAGAGTTATACAACCTGCCACCAACCCAAAGGCGAACTTCAGGACAATGGGTAAAAGAAGGATTTGTCTCAAAACCCTAAAGACTGAAAAATAGGAGGCAGGGATATTACCTATTGGCATGCTAGTCAACACATAGCAATGGAGAAACCTCACAAAATTTCTTCAAGATTACAAAAAATAGACAGGAAAGATTTATGATTTCTGCAGGAACTTGCATTCCTCTCCTAGACTTGAAGTACCAGATGAGGTGTTGGATGATATCATCAGACAATATCGACAACATTTTTGCAACAATATATGAAAGAATGTATAAAGTTATTAATAGTTTAGAGAAAGGTTGGCATACCTTGAAGGATAAGATGTTCAGCCTCTCGAGCCCAGGTGCCAATTATCCTAAAATTTCCAGACTTTTAATAGATCCAATATATGAATAACTTGTACATACCTGATCCTGCAAAGCTTCTACTAGTGCAACATTAGCCTGAGCATATGAAAGGCCTTCAAACAGATCCATAAAGCTTTGTGTCACAGTATAAGGAAACCCGTTGTCTACGTAATGAACCTCGACCTGTCTGTTGTCATTCCTCATGAATTATTGTTCGCTGAAAACCTGCTCAAACGAAGGCACACAAAATATGTGAATAAAATAATTCAAACAATATGAAGGCCTGCGTCATTTACCATCCATCATTCAAGAGAAGCTAAAGACAGATATGCTGACCAACATCAGAACTGCATAGTTGTTATGAAAAAGACTGAGATAGCATTCACATCCCACTTGCCAAAGCAGGATGCTATTGTCCATAGATGATGATAATCCAAGAGGATGCATCAATGAAAGAGATGATTGTAGCTACAAAGGCCTCCAATGCACACAATTTCATCTCTCAGTTTCCTCAAGGATACAACATACATGCTAGTTTGTTATCTTAATTCCCTCCTTTGTCTAGTTGCCTTCAATATCTTTTCCTTGACTGCCAACAGTTGTCTACTCGATGCCATGCCTTAAGTGCAGAACTTAAGTTATTATTTGTTTTTAAAAGAAGTTAGTTTTATTTTGGAGGTGTCAGATTCAAAACTAAGACCTCTCAATCATTAAAAAAGATCTCTCTCTCTCTCTCTCAAGCCCACTATGTACTGTATTATGAGCCTCCACTGACTAATCCTTTATCTGCCCATGTATGCAAGAGTACACCTTGATGCAAATGTTGAATAGTAAAATGCCATTTTCTGGATGTCACATGACATCCAAAAACCACCGATACTATCGATATTGCCGATACTACCGATATTGCCGATACCAATACTCATAGGAATAGTTTGATACCGATTTGTTGCCTAAAACTAAATATCCTGCTATAAAAACTACAGTCTTGAAACAACAAAACATATAGACACCATGAAATACGAAGGGATTTAATCCTCTTATTCCTTTTGGGATGAGTTGATGATGATGGACGATCACAACACAAATTTTATTAATTTTATGTAGGTGTGGTCGATTGCAAATATGAAATTTCAAGGTTTTTGTAGCTTTTGTAGTCATCCATGATATTTTACTTCTCTATTCTATGAAATACCGTACAAAGTTACTGTAGTTCTACATTCTCAGAGTAACTATTGATTTATTTCTATCAAAACTTCTTTCAAAGGATGTTGATGCACCATATTGATTACAAATTGTGATCACTAGAAAAGGATACCACTTACTGACCAAATCCTGCATACTATCAAGGAATTAAGTATTTAAACTTAAGTCACTCATATAATGTCAGGGAATTATAGCCCGTATGTAGCATGTAAAAACCTAATCCAGCATCAAATCTTTACAAAGGTCAGGTCGCTAGAACACTTACCTGCCACATAAGAAGTAGTTACATCTTGAAATCTCAAAACCATCTAAATAAATACCTATAAACAATTATAATGGAATAAAATAAGAGTTCACCTTTCCATAGTCCTTCCAGTGAAAATGACAGGAAAGTATTTTGAGTACTTGCCAACACCAAATCGTTCACCTATATTCTGTATTTTCTGTGAATCAAGAAGGATCAGAGCCTTCCATAGTTGACAGTAGTTCAATATGAACCCCTCATCCAACTCCCTGTAGATTCCATCATCTAAAAGAACTGTATTTTTGAAAAGAGGAAAAACATATATATTCAGAAATATGTGCATTAAGAAGGATCCCGCTAATGCAGGTATGGAGAGAAGAAGAGGACGTACCCCTAAAGTATTGGGAGGCTGTTTCCATGACTTGTGAGAGAGAATTGGAGAAAAAGAAAATTCTCAAACCCTAATCATATCAAAATCAAACCCTAATCGAACCCTAATCAAATTGAAATCAAACCCTAATCAAATCAAGTTTTTGAGAGAGAAGAAGAGGACGTACTCTTCACCGGTGATGCAGAGGGCTGGTGATGGAGAGAGCATGACATACTCTTTCATCGGTGATGGAGAGGACAGCAGATTCGATTTGGGTTTCTCTTGAAAGTGAGGTGTTTTCTCTAGAGAGGGAGGAACTCCATAGAAAGAGAGAGAGAGAGAGAGAGAGAGAGAGAGAGAGACAACAGAGAAGGGGGGAGTTTTCTTAGTAAATTGGAGAGGGAGAGGGAGAGGGAGAGGGAACATCGAAATATGTTGCGGGAAATTTTTTTAGGGAAATTTTCATCTGTCTTTTGTCACGGTTTTTAGTATGACAATTAATAAGAAATAATGAAAATAGAGAATTAGCTTTTTTCCTAACGGATGCTTATTTATAGTCACAGTTATAACTGTTACTTTTCTGCAACGGTAATAACCGTTACTAATAAGAAAAAAATGTGTTACAAATTACATATTTTGGTGTAGTGTTTCCATGTTCACATCCGTTGGATGTGCTTTAAGTTATCTAATTTTAACTATTGGTAAATCAACGGTTAAGATTAGATTAATTAAAGCACCATCCAACGGTGTAAATAGGGGGGATGCTTGGGATGCAAAAAGTGTGGGGATTTTTTTTTCTCCATCACGTGCGGGCTCAGTTAAATCGTGTCTTCCCGCACACGATTTTTAGCCGGTCGTCATGTCGTTTCGGACACTTTGTGCAGATTTTTTCGCACTGACTTTTTCATTATCGCCCCACATGCACACCTCGTGCACTCCGCGCGCTCCAGTGCCTCACGGGACAGCCGATGCCTTTCGACGTCCGGCAACTCAACGCCTCGCTTCGTCCACGACGTCGAAGGTGCCCTCGACGTATGCACGACACCTACGACAGCCGATGCCGCCCAACCACCCGTTCTAAGCGCACGACGTCTTCTTAACGTCCTTACGGCGCCGCACGACGGGCCGCGAGGTCGGCCGTCGTTTATACCCGTGGTAAAATGGTGTCGGTCCTCGACCGTCCGTGCGGCGTCCTAGCCGTTGAGTCTTCATGCACAGGTGCCCCATTCTGACTCACGCCATCTCAGATCGTGGCCATTTTTTGTCAGTACTACGACGTTGTGGATTGTCACGCCCCGACCCGGAATCACCCGAATCATCGTCCTCGCAGGGGGCGTGATGCCGCACGAGCCTGGAGTTGCGCTCGTGCAAGGCAAGATGACAAGTTCTCAAATGGTTATCTTTTGATTTTGATATTCACAACGAAAGAAAAACAGAGTATACGAAACAATTCTCTTTATTGATATTGGAAATCAGATTACAAAGGCTTTCGATAGCCTAACAATATATGCCAGATTGGCTACAACACTCAGGTTCTCTCTTGTCCACAAAGGATTTCATCGTTCCATACATCATGTCTTTTATATCTCGGCCGCATCAATCCAGCTGCGTAGTCCGAGCGTCAATGCGATAGCACGCTTCAATGCGCTTCGGCATTCCAAGCCTTAACACGTTCAAGCAACGCTTCGCCGCGAGCAATCCATTCCCTGCACCCTGCATGAAGCTGGTGGGGGATCAGTACGTTCGTCCTCGCATGTACTGAAGCAAAGATCATCTTTGAAAGCCGACATCTTTAATATTTACGTTGAATCATGCAACTTAGCTTATGATCTAGCTATGTTCTCCTTAGGGTCAATTTCATGTCATATTCGAAAGCGTAAAGCATGTTACCATAGCAAGCATGTTATCGAATTGAATAGGCAAGCAAGCATTCTCGTGTTTGATTCGTGGCGCGACTTACCAAGCCGACGCACTCGTCCTTGCACCGACGCAAGGTGAATACGCCTATCAGATTTCCCTGTCATGTTATAGTGCTCTCTATGCGGATCTACACATGCACGATATGAGTGTACCTTGCGCATTTGACCCAGGATCCGTCCATGCAGGATATACGTATACCTTGCACTTCCAACCCATCACCCTTAACTATATGAAGGTCACTAGCTTGTCACAGCTAGAATGGACTTATACTCATCGAATCGAAAACATAAGACGATGGTAACTCTGTGCGGTTGCTAACCAACAATCAGAGGCCACCAAAATAATCGCGCGCAAGTGGCTTATCACATTCACTAGAAGGTCGCTACCCGTCTAAATGAAGTGCACCAACAATGCCGAAAACGAAATCCCTCCTAGGCCGAACGGTCCCAGCGCCCTGGCGCGCCGCGTTCGAGGGATGCCCATGCACGGGCTTTTATATCTTTAAGTCCATTTGACCATTTGACCATTTGGCCATGCAACGAATCTTATATTTCATACAACCAAGCAAGTTCGCTTATCGCTATTTCAATTGGCACAACGCCCGAATGTCCTCAACGAACGCCCGTAGGCCGCGAACATTTCGAAGGGCACCATGCCGCATTACCATCTCGTATTTCTCCGTTAACTTTCTATGTTCTTACGTTTCATTCTTCGTTTCAATGTTTCAATGGCATCATGCCTCAACTCAATGCTCGTCAACCGAACGACCCGAAGGTCTCGAACACCTTTCGAGGCATTATGTCATATCCGACAGTTCTGCCACATTCATGCCACAACTGTATTCTTTCGCAACGAAGCCATCTTTTATTATCCCGTGCACGTAGGCACGTTCCGACCGTATTCTGATGTTCTATGACTTAGCATTCAATGTCCGTGGCTTGCGCGCTAGGGCGCTCGCCTATTGTCTTTCAATGTTCTAGCCGTTCTAACTCGTGCGCGAAGGCACAGTATGGTTCGTGCACTAAGGCACTCGCCGAGTACAGTTATCCCATGTTATTGCGGCTTGCGCACCGAGGCGCTCGCCTTAGCGATATCCAATATTCCGTAGCGACTTGTGCATTTGATGCACGTTTCATTTCAATTGTACTAACTTAGTGTTCGACACACGTTATGATTTACTTCCGATCGGACCACGCCCGTGGCGTCGATAGGTTAACTTTTAGCATACAATGATATATTTGACTTATCGAATGAAGGAGTAAAAAGAAGTCAATCCTCCCACCTTGAGTCGATATGCCTTTGCCGTTTCGCCGAGCCGATGCGGCTCGATTCCCTAACTTTGTTGCACGGCCACTCTCCTGACTTAGCCATTCGAGCACTTCGTGCTTGTTGAATTATACGTCCGATTTGCCTTAGCGTGCCCAAGTCTCAACCCGTCGCAAGGCGTCGATTTGGTTCCGCGGACCCCTTACTAAATATTGTCGAAGATCGACCTCTAATATTTTCGCGTCAAAGTATAACCTGCACACGAAACCAACTAAAATCAATACTTCATCGATTCGGACTTGTGCCTTGGTCGATTCGATTTCTTAGAATCTTCGAGCCGATTCAACGCACTCATCCTTCGGGGCAACGCGGCGCTTCGCATCGATTCACTCGATGCATTCTTCGGGACAAGGCAACTCTTTGCATCGACTTAGTTCGATGTGTTGCTCGGGACAACTTAACACTTGCATCGTTATTACTCGATGCGTTCCTCGGGTCGATACGTTTCTCGGGACAACGTAACTTTCGTATCGATTCGCATCGATACGCAATCGGGTCAACGGTACTCTTCGAGTCAACGACTCAGCATAATGCACCGTGCGGAGCGGGGCATTACATGGATGCCCCACATCGCACAAGCGCGGCTCATCATCGCCCTTTTCAATTTTTAGATATATCCTTCCTTTTATATATATATATATATATGGGTAAAGTACAAAAAACCCCTCGTTAAATATGTGCCTTTTGTACTAAAAGACCCCATGCTCTTAAAATACCCAAAAGTATGAAATATGCTCATTTTGCCCCCAAATGACAATTTTACCCCTCCTTCTCCCTCCTTCTTCGGCTGTGTTCGCCGGCGACGGAGGCCGAGGGGGGGTGGGGGTCGGACGGGGGGCGGGCGGGGGGGGGAGGAGGGGGGGTGGGGGCGGGGGGTCGCTCGCCGGCGAGGAGGGGCATGGGGGTCGGGGCCGGCGAGGAGGGGCATGGGGGTCGGGGCCGGCGAGGGAGCCGGGGGTCGGGGCCGACGAGGGAGTGGGAGGGTCGGGGCCGGCGAAGGAGGAGGAGGGGGGTCGAGGCCGGCGAGGGAGGAGGAGGGGGTGGGTCGGGGGAGCGCTCGCCGGCGAGGAGGGTGGGGCTGGGGGCTCGCCGGCGAGGGGGGGATCGGGGGGATCAGGGGGGCTGGGGGATCGCCGGCGGGGGGTGGTCGGGGGGGCTGGGGGATCGCCGGCGATGGGAGGGGTTGGGGGCTCGCCGGCACCGCCGGAGGGGGGAGGGGTATTTTTGGTATAATTTTTTTAAATTTGGCTGGAGGGGCCTAATCGAGCGGATATATAATCTAAGGAGGGGTAAACTGACAAAAAATTCTAAAAGGTCTTTTAGTGCAAAAGACACATATTAAACGAGGAATTTTTTGCACTTTACCCATATATATATATATATATATATATATATATATATATATATATATATATATATATATATATATATATATATATATATATATATATATATATATATATATATATATATATATATATATATATATATAAACCTAGAAAAATATATATGGGTGTGTAAACCTAAATTCTGAACCTTACACTACGTTTGGGAAGGAGGGGAAATAGAGGGAGGGGAAAATTTGAGGGGAAAGTGGAGGAAAAATTAGAAACTAAGTTGTTTGGAAAGGGGGGAAAGAAATAGGAGGAGAGGAATCTGGAGGAAATTTTTTGGTAGGCCCCACCAAAAAATTTTTCTCCCAAATCCGGGAGGAAAGTGTACGTGATTGAGGGAATTGGGTAATATTTACCCAATTACCCCTCAATCAATTCTCTTTCTTTTTCTAGGTTGTCCGTTCATATTCTTTTTTCTTATTTTTTTCTTCGAGTAGTATATATATTTCTCTCCTATCAGCTTACATATCACAAAAATATTATCTGTTGTGATTGCTACATATCAGGTAATCAAACTATCTTATCCCTTTTATTTTGTTCTATTTTTAAATCTTGTTGATTTTAAATTTTGTTCAAATATGTAACTTACGTCAATTTCTGTACATGAAGTTTCTGTGTAGTTTGTTTAAACAAATATTTAACAAACTATCTTATCACAAGATTAAACAAATATGTCTCTATAAAATATAGGAGTTTCTGTGTAGTTTGTTAAATTTTTAAATCTTCTTTTGGAAGTTTAAATTTACGTATGTTAATTCTGTGTAGTTTGTTAAATTTTTAAATCTTATACGTGAGAGATGTCTTATACGTGAGTTGTAGATAAAATCAATATTTGCTTAAGATAAATTAATAGACTCAATATAATATTAATAGACTATATATATATATATATATATATATATATATATATATATATATATATATATATATATATATATATATATTAGACTATATATATATATATATATATATATATATATATATATATATATATATATAGTCTATTAATATTATATTGAGTCTATTAATTTATCTTAAGCAAATATTGATTTTATCTACAACTCACGTATAAGACATCTCAAAAATAAATAAATAAATAAATATCGTGGGAGTTTAATTGCTATAAATTTTATTATTTTAAAGATAAAATTTTATTATTTAAATCTTAATTCAAATATAAGATTTTGTATTTTGATTTATTTATTAGTTAAATTTCTTACATTACTGTATTATCTCTAATAATAAAAATACAAATATAAACATATATAGCTAATCTTAAAAAAATCTATTTAATCTACAACTCACGTATATAGTTAATCTTAAAAAATCTACAACTCACATGTATAATTAATCTACAATTCACGTACATATAGTTAATCTTAAAAAAAATATACAACCCACGTATATAGTTAATCTTTAAAAAAATCATAAATGTGGGTTGTAGACACCTCATAAATATATATTTATGATTTTTGAGATATCTCTAGCAAAAGAAAATCATAAATATAAGATTTCTTTTGTTTATGAGGTGTCTTATAGATTTATTTATTAGTTAACTTGATATATATATTACATGATTAGTTAATCTACAACTCACGTTATGAGACACCTCATAAATAAAACTTACGGATGAGTTTAACTCCTATCATTGATTATTTTAAAAATCATGAAAAAGTTAAGGACAAATCAATAATTTTATCTATCTCCCACAAACAAACAAAAGTTAATTTTTTACTTTTCCTCTCTTTCGGTCATCCAAACAAGAAGAGGTAAAGTTAACTTTCCTCTCCCTCAATTTTCCTTCCTCTCAAATTTTCCTCTCCCTCCCCTCCTATGTTCCCAAACATAGTGTTAGTATTTAATGGCACATAAATCGATGTAATCACTCTAGAATTCTTCATATAAGGAAACAAAAGCATTATCCTCGAAATTAGTAGATGGAGTACTTTGGATATTACACTGTTTGAACCAAATTTAGCTTGAGGCCGTGGCACAATGTTTGACAAATTCACTTGCAGTTGCAGCTGCGTAAGTAGTTATCAACAAATTTGGTTTGCTGCTCAAATGTAAATGCAAGAAGAGGAAAAAAAAAAAAAAAAAACCCACAATTGACACTCAATTTACAAGCGACTTGTCATAAAAAATCAACTGCATGTCTAGCTTTACATTCCACTCCTGTCCTGGTAATACATATATTAGTGATTAAATTAATGTCTTCACAATATTAATAATATAAAAATTAACGAACGTGTACAAACTATAGAATTTCTTATAAATATTAACTTGTGGCACGTTAAATTTAACGTTACATGTTGATATGTTGATTTGGATGTCTTTTTTTTTTTAAATGTCATTTTCTTCGACTTGACAAATGCCAAAAAAAAATATTATATATATATATATATATATATATATATATATATATATATATATATATATATATATATATATTGTCTTACATGTGTGTATCATAAGACGGAACAATGACTGACCAGCGACGGAGTAGCAAACGCATCAGCGACAAATCAACTATGAAAAAAAAAAAAGTCAACGATTGAATGGCGACAAATCGTCGACCAACTTTTTGGTCACTGTTATGATATTGTTTGATACAGAAAAAATATTAAAGACGGTCGTTATTTTCGTCGCTAAATTAGTCGCCGAGGTATCAACGGATATATAGTGTTATTTTGTCGCTAAGTTAGTCGTTGATTCCTTAATTCAGTAACTGCATCAGCTACAAAAATTAAAGAGCGACATAAATTAACGACCGAATTTTTCCATATTTGTTCAGTCATTATTCATTTTTAGCGTCCAAAATTTTCGACCGTCGAAATAGCGACGGAAACTTCCGTCGTTATTTTGCAGAAATTTGGGTTTGGAATTGCTTCTCTATTTGCTCGGTTTCTGCTAATTTTATTGGAGAGAAGTTCCAAAGGTTGTTTCTCAGTAATAACTTGTTAATTCTTTTTTAAAATTTAGTTCAACTTCAAAAAAAAAAAAAATTATAACATATAAAAGCCTACTGTCAAAGAATTGTTTAGCCACCTCTACAAAACTAGACCCAAATATTTATGAAATATAGGTGGAATTTATGTTAATGGTTGACATTTTGGAAAATTTAAGACGGACCAAGCTCTAGATAGATATCCTACAATCAGGAACTGATCCAAAAACTAAAATTGAAATAGGCTACAATAAATTATGATGGACTAACCATATAAAATAAATCAAAAATTCAAAAATATAAATTAAAAAAAAGAGTAAAAAAAAACTTCTACAATTGCCAGTTGGTCCCAACAATTATTCCAATAATATATCATTGAATTGTTTATTTTGGTTTTCTTTCCACCAAAACTTATCCCTTAAAAAATCTTTGAATAATTCCAAAACTTTTTCCAATGGGGTTACGGTCAAGGGTGTCATGGCCAGCTCAAATTCAAAGGGCTCGAGCGTGCGCGTGTCACCTCCACTTTAGCTCACAACCCACCGGCACCAGCGAGACACTGCCCACGTCCCCACCTCCACCATATGCATGCACTCAACCTAAAGCCATACTCGTACGTACAAACAACTCATGCGTACGTACGTGCTCCTTCTCCTTCCACATAAAAAAAAAAAAAATAGCACAAACCACAATTCTATCCCCCCAATCTCCTCCAAAAGCGACCGCATAGAACAAGAATATTTCCATTCCTATCCTGTGCTCTCAAAAGTTAATTTCGCCGTAAATAGAACGGAAGTCTCTCGGCCTTCTGGGAATGACTGTTATTTATTTTAAATTTTATTATAAAATATTTAGTTTAGTTTTTCTATAGTCATTTTAGCAAAACCAAAACACAGAAATCATAATAAAGGGTGGCTTACAATATTTAGCAAATAAAAGTCATTATATAATAATTTTTATATTTCTGAGTAGCATTAAAAAAAAAATCTATTTTTATTTATAATCAATGGTTATCATATGTCAGCATAAAATTAATTTTATATTATTATAAGGTAAAAAAATAAAATTAAAATGTGGTATGGTAATCTAAATTTTAGAGCGTGACTAAAAATGGACTTAAAAAATAATGTATTTTACGTCCAATTTAACAAAAATAAATTATGTAATAGTGAATCAATCATGGGACTAGTCAGTCCTTACTCCAACAGAAAAGATTGCTATTCCTATTCCCCATGTCAATCCTCGTCTCGAGTACTCAATACGTGTCGCCCGCTCACGAGCCCCACGTAGGTGGTACCCCTCCTAAAGTGGAGGAGCAAAGTACGCTCCGCGCCACTCTCGTACCTCTCCCCACCCCGTCAGACGTCGTCAGCTGACGTGGAGAACCGGACAACCGTGGTGACGCAAGCGGTGACAAAACCAACCGGCACGTGCGCTCCAAGACGCCCTCCCTTCGGCCGTTCGACACGTGTCGAACTTCTGGCGGCTATATATTTCCGGTCCCGGTCTCTGAGCCTCCAGTTCGAAAGCTGCTTGCTTTCCACAGGAATTTACAAGAAAGGGATAAAATTGGGGGAAAAAAAAAAGAATTTGCAGAAATGAGCGGCGGTGGAAATTTGCAACTACCCCCCGGATTCCGATTCCACCCGACGGACGAGGAGCTGGTGATGCACTACCTCTGCCGGAAGTGCGCAGCCCTCCCCCTCGCCGTCCCCATAATCGCCGAGATCGACCTCTACAAGTTCGACCCATGGGACCTTCCTGGTAATTAGCACCGCTCCATCGACCAAATTACCAAATCAATTCATTTATTTACTTAATTTAATGGATGGATCGATCGATCGATCGAATTTATGCAGGCATGGCTCTGTACGGGGAGAAGGAGTGGTACTTCTTCTCGCCGAGGGACCGGAAGTACCCGAACGGCTCGCGGCCGAACCGGTCGGCCGGGTCGGGCTACTGGAAGGCGACGGGCGCCGACAAGCCGGTCGGGACGCCGAAGCCCCTGGCGATTAAGAAGGCGCTCGTCTTCTACTCCGGGAAGGCGCCCAAGGGGGAGAAGACCAACTGGATCATGCACGAGTACCGGATCGCCGACGTCGACCGCTCCGCGCCGGCGAGGAGGAGGACCAGCACCACCAGCCTAAGAGTAAGTAGTAGCTTCTACTGTTTGATAGCTACAAAAGCATTAATTGCAGTTTTAAGTTTTAAATTCTATGCTTGAGGACTAATGTGCAAATTATCTAACGGCCGATATGCGTCCACGTGCAGCTTGATGATTGGGTGCTGTGTCGAATTTACAAGAAGAAAGTGGGGGGAGGGGAGAAGCCGAGTAGCCTCGACCGGAAGCTGATCGGATCCAAATTCCTCCGCCCGAACCCGTACGCGGATCCAAACCCGGTGTCGCCGGAGCGGAAACCGGAGTTAATATTTCCGCACGTGCAGGAGCAGGAGCAGGCGGGGGGCCCACTGGGGGACCTGTTCTGCTTGGACACGTCGGACAGCTCGCTGCCTCCGCCGCCGCCGCGCCTCCACGGGACCTCCAGCTGCTCCGAGCACGTGGTTTCGCCGGAGTTCACGTGCGACCGCGAGGCCGAGAGCCAGCTGAGGTGGGGGGAGCTTGAGAGGGCCCTGGGGGTGCCGGTCGGCGACGGATCCGGCGGGTTCGGGTTCCCGGACCCGTTCCAGGACATATTCATGTACCTGCAGAAGCCGTTCTGAAGACGGGTTAGCGGGTCGGGTTGGACGGCGACGATGTTGCGGGCTGCTGCTCGGGCGAGCCAACCGTTGGGCCATGAATCCGGGCGGCCGGTCGATGAGGTTCTTCTTGGGTTTGGACTTGGTTTATGTAGTTTGTGTGTATATACCAAAAAATGGCCCTAAATTTTTGTGGTAGTTTAGGTTAAAAAGAAGGAAATTAATGAAATTGAAACTCCATGAGGCCCATTATGATTTTCTTTGATTATTCTCTCTTTTTTAAAATTAAAATTAGAAAGAAAATTTTGCCGAAATTTTTATGCTACTGCCACAAGTTGATAATTGGTGTTATAACAAGATGCTCGAGATTCCGCTGTCCGGTTTTAACATCCCAATTTTATAAATTGGTCTTTTGAAACAAATTTTATCAATTTTGAAATTGGTCTTTTGAAACAAATTTTATCAATTTTGAAACATATTTGAACCACTTCAAAGAATATCTAAAAATACAAATATTTAAATTGCACTTTTGTACTACAAGGTGTACTTTTGAAGCCATCTCGATGTGTTTCAAAATTGATGAAAGGCGTTTCAAAATGCCAATATATAAAATTAGAGTGCCAAGATCGAACAAATGAAAAGTTAATATGCCAAAAAAGTCCAGACGCTCTAGTTGAGGGTGTCATTAACATAATTTATCCGAGAGTTAAATAAAATAAGATAGAATCGAGTATAATAGAGTAAAATGGATGAACAAACAAATAATATCCACACTACAAGAAGTGTAAATGAAGCAGTCAAACTGAATTCTGAAAAGAAATAACATAAGCAACTATAAGTTCAGGCATGAAGACAGAAAAAACGAGCTAACAAACACCACCTGTGTAAGGACTTCATTATCAACAAATAAATCAAAATTTAAGCATGATATTTGATATGATCTTGTTTGTTTCATGTGAAGTTGTCTTTCTGCTCTACACCAATTAGTGTCGATTTTACACCCAAAAGTTGCAGAAACACTGCTTGAGTATGGTGCTTCCCCCTCTCTTGACCACATGATCAAGAGAAAGGCAGCACCACCCTATGAATTCCTCAAGAACCACAAGCTACATGGTAATTACAAAATAGCACACTAACCTGTACATAAAAAAAAGGAACGAAAAAAAATACATTCACCAATTCAAGGAATGGAACTCTTGATCCTCTCCGCCGGTGATTGGTCACATCGAGCTTCCAAATCTTTCTTTACAAGCTTCTTCCCAGAAGTGTGGCACGGCATTTGTATCTCCTTCATATGGTCCTGTAATAATGCATCAACCAAAACACTTTGCATCGACAAAGATTTCATCAATTGCCGCCGTTTGGTTGCTGCTCTTTCATGAGCTGTAATGGGTTCAATATATGGGAAAGCCTTATATTTCATCACAAGACATCCTGTTCGACCACACTATCTCGATTTCGAGGTTTCTTGATGACCTATCCCTGTTACTATCATGGTTGAGGCTGAAAATTCCACTGTATATACCTTCCGTGACAACCTTGTCAATTTGAATGGTAACTCTCCCAAGGGTACTCTGTCAAAAAAAAAAAAAAAAAAAAAAAAAAAAAAAAGTAAAGAAATAAAGATGGAATAATAAACGGTTTGATAGTCGATACACAAAGGAATGCAGCCGTACCTAATTGAGCTAATCTGATCATTCAAACACAGAACTAGGTCTGATTAGAATCCATTTAGGATTGTAGATAAAAAAGTTGTATTATGCATTCTAAACAGTTTGGTTTAATATTTACCATGTCCTATAAAATTGCGTACTTATACAATAAAGACATTTGGAAATTGAGCTCACAATTAGCGCTCCAGTTTGCAACCTTGCTTCCATGATATTTTTAGATCGTTCCATTTATAATTGATGCAAAAGAACATAGTGTACACAATATCAGGTTCGGAAATCTAGATAAGCAATTGGAAGTCTAACCCTAGACGATTTCATGACAATTACTATGATTAAGTGCAAATACAGAAGAAAATCAGGCAATACATATCATAAGACGTGTATAACTTGAGAACTATTCTGTTACCAGCCATCAATTTTTGTGAATCAGGTTAGAGCAAAATTGAAATAGTTTCCTAATCTTGGATCCGATGATGGTTTTACTAGGCTGACATTATTAACATAATACTAGAAAATACCACAAAAAAATGGAGGCTCGTATACCTTTCCAAATGTATTTTTGCTTTTGCAGAGAATGTACAGCTTTTGCCCTTTTGGTGGAACGTCACATGCCCAAGTAAAACTCTCCTTCCACTCTGGGCAGGTACTGTGGTTCACAACCTAATACCAGAGATGAGTATCAGAAAGGGAAAAAAAACTAGCACGTCATTGAGATACAAGAACATAGACATAACATGCTACGTACCTTAGTCTGCTTCGGAGGGCCATTTCCTATTTTTAACTGGCAGAAAGCATTAGTGTTCCCCATTGTCTGCTTCAAGTTAGTACCACGCTTGATGGTTACTGTCAGACATCCCGGCAAACAATGCAGCAAACTATCTGCCCGTTCATGGAAGCTGGGAGGACAAGTTTTCATAAGCAATTGTAGTACGGGAATGGCTTCAGCAGCAATAAGGGCTTGAGCCTTCGCAATATCTTCATTCATTTCTGACCATGACTCTTTTAATAGACAAAGGGTGTCAAGTACTGATTCTTGGGTGGCTTCACTTCCTGCCTTCAGAGCACCCACTAGATGTGGGATGCACAAGGAGGCTGCTTCAGAGGTTCGTAGCTTCCTGAAGTTTGTAAATATCAAGAATATTGTTCGCAAAACCTCTTCATTGACGGTTGCCGTGGACCACAGCTCCTTTTCTAGTGCAGCTGTAGAGAGTGTATAAAATGTGAAGATTATAGCTTTTCCACCAAAATATAATAGACAAAGTCATAAATTTAAACAGTTTGGCATCATTGCTACGGATATCAAATTATACTCGAGTTATCTGAGTATAAAAGACGTTACAACTTATAGTCTATCTTCCTGATTAGGCATCACCACCTTTTCATTATTATTTTTTAGGGATATTTTAGCAAATGCCCCCATTCAAAGAATAGAAAGTAGCATATACCCCCACTTTTTTTAAAAAAACTAGCAAATGTCCCCATTCCTTTGTATGGAACAAATAAAATTCTAAGATATACACCCACTATTTAACCAAAATTTTGGCTGATTTACAAAGGAATGGGGGCATTTGTTAGTTTTTTAAAATAGTGGGGGTACATGCTAGTTTCTATATTTTAAATGGAGCATTTGCTAAAATATCCCTTTTTCTACTGTGGCACAGGGTTGAGATGTGCGTGTTATTGCATATAGCATCCCTTATTCATCTTATGCTTCATGTTTTTATGCATCTGTGTCTTAGTCTATGCATATAGCTATCATGGAAAATAAGTAAATACTCGAAAGGTTCCACACAATGTGTCTAAACTTCATGCAGCAAAACAATACAGAGAGGTGCTGAGGGATTGACAAGAAGCCAGTTAAAGAAATGGAGGGGTTATATGGTTTAAGATTGTAAAAGAGAGTTTCCAGGGAAGAAAGCTACTAGACAAGGGAAAAACCAATGAATTACCGAGTTACAAGGTGGAACTTGATAACATGGGAAAGTGATTTGTTAAATGCCCTTCTATTGTAAAAATCGAGATGATCAGCCAATGTCTGTATCACATACCTCATTTTTAAATATATACTGTCTTCTAGAGCTTAAACAAGCCCGCACTTGGTTGTTTTGACCTTCATTTTAAAGGGACAATGTTCTTCTTGCACCAGATTCTGTCATAGATCATGCCGCTTTCTCTCTTGTCCACCTTTCTAGTTCCTTTTCAAAGTGACCGTGAGGATGGCTGTTATCCCAAGTGAAATCTGACTTATTAAATTGGAACACTTTACCCTAACTCTCCTACTTGTTTTAATATGAACAAGGAAGCTAGTGCATAACCACTAAGGATACTAGTTATGTGTACAGTGAAATCAACCTAGCAAGATGCTTATAATCTTAACCTGCAATGCATGGACAGGAATATGACACGGTAAGGACGTTGCGACACAGACACTGCACCTATTTTGGTGTCCTAGTGTATTTTGGAGTGTCCGGGATGTGTCCAGTACATGTCTGGCACGACATGGCCCTAACTTTTGGAGTGTCCATGCTTCCTAGATCTTTAACTGATACGATGAATGAAAATAATTTCTCCAACTGTGTATGGATCCCAAACGTAGTTGGTTCTCTCAACCCAAATCAAAACAATGGCAACCCAAGAGGTCCAGATCAAAAGATGAAGTCATTTTTTTTCCAGAAAAGGTATCAATCTAGCAGAAGTTAAAAAGACCGGAAAAATCAATTAATTGTCAACACAAAGCACATAGGAGCAGGTTATTGTAGGATTTGATACGAAATTCATCCCTACCATACACAAATACACACACACAAGTGTCTTCTCTTAAACAAACTGCAACCAAATAGCCTTTGGATTGTGCTTGCCCTCTCATAAAATGTCGCTGGGGAAGTAATGTACCACTTACATGTATATGTACTCATAAATGTAACATTGCTTCAAACTCAAGATTCAAGAGTATAAACTACAAATAAACTTGACACTATTTCTGAAAACTTGTTCCCAACTAAACCTTAGAATCATTAAAACATCAAATAAGTCCACAAGCATTTACTTAAGTCTCAATTATGTAAGAAATTTGTGGTCATTGAGGCTAGGTGTGCGGATGTTCCGTGAAAAGAACCAACTGGAGAACCTAACGTACATAAAGTTGACAGATCAAGTACTCCTTATGGTTGTGAGATACAGCAGTTAAAAGACAAAACAATCTGTAGCTCATGTACACATTCACAAATTAAATGGCAAATGTCACAGTGATTTAAGCTTAAAAAAGGTGATCTTACCTGTTAGAGACCTCACAAGCTCGTTTGATACATATTCTTGGAGTGTATGATTTGAAAACAAATATTTAATCAGTAATGCAGCCTGTCCAGCAACCTCGGTATTTTGAGACAACAATAATTCCTGTACAAGCAATATTCCTCCAGCTTCTGCAACTGCACGCCTATTTGTTCTACTGTGCATCACCAAGCTCTGCAAGGCACAAATTGCCACCATTTTCATTTCTTCAGTTGGTTGGTCTTCAAGAAGGTTTATAAGTGCACGGCATGCAGATACTGCATCACTGGATCTAGCAAGCCCTTCGTGTTGGAAAAGGTCACCAAGTGCAAGGGTTGCCAAGAACCTTGCAGATGGCAATATTGTCTGCGGATCTAGCAAATACTGGGAGAGAGGAGCTATTGCATATTTGGCAACTTTCATTTCTCGCACTCGAATGTTGTTGAATAATGCTTCGAGCAACGTTCCAGAAGCTTCTTCACATTGATGAGATGTCAGCAACTCTAGGACTGCATCTATAGCACCAGCCTCAGCCATCAGTACAGCACTTGATGTGTCGCTCCTCTCATGAACAAGGAGGCCACTGAGAGCTAACTGAATTGTGCTATCTAATGTAGAGTGCAACAATTTCACAAGCACTACTATCGAGACTTTGAAATAGTACTCTGAATTTGATCGCAAGACATTTGATAAAACCAGAGCCGCTGACTCCCATAATGCATGACTTGGCTGGGGATCATCCTGGACAATTACCTTAGATAGTTCGAAAATGCCACCAGCATCAGCGACAGCTTTCGGCCAGCTCATAGAAATACTCTCGAGTGCTTTAATTGCTGTCTGCTGCAAGCTCAAAATTCCAATTCCAGCAAGCTGAACAAGAGGAACCACTGCATTTTTGGTAGTAATATCATGCTGGAAATGTTCCTGCTCCAGAAGATGCGACAGCAACTCAGTTCCAAGCTGCTGGATGGCTTGGGATGGAGACTCGAGAAATGAAATCAAAGGTTTAATGACTTGGCTTGGAGTTAATTTCAAGGTTGCAAGGCTTTGTGGCTTCTCTAATATATTTACAAGTGCTTGCAACGCACTGTGCTGTCCCCACATGGTAAAATCTTCCCTTTGTAACAACAAGAAAAGAGGCTCTACTGTTCTAGCAGCATCTGAGCTTTTAGCAATACCACTATTGTTTGTTAAAATACGAAGCAGCTCTGCAACTGATGCACAAACAGAACCTGGAGAAGCAAGAAGCATCTCAACTGCACTATCAATAATACCAGCGTTCACCATATCAAGCTTGCACTGAGGGCGATCCTTACCCAACTTTATAAGAGCGCTAATACTGGTTTCTGAAAGTTGATAGTTCAATTCAGAAACAAATCCAACAAGAAGACTCACGACTTCATATGTGGCTGCAATATCTGCATGGTGTTCATCTTCAAGCAACCTCTCCAGAGCAAGCACACCAGATTCTACCACATCACCCAAGTCTGAATTCATCAGTGATATTAAGGGTTGGATACACTCTGAGGCAATGGGCATTGCCCGCACATTTGAGTTCCCAAACAGTACATAGCATAACTGTGCAGCATTTTTCTTAAGTTCTAAAGATGAACTGGATGACAAAATTCTGAATAGACTCTCAAGTGGATCACCTTCCACATCAGTCAATGCTGAAGCCTTGGAAACACTTCCAGCAGTAAGTTTGATCAGTGCAACAAGTGCCGCATGTTGTTCCTTCTCAGACCCTACGCCAAGCAAGTCAACTAAAGGTTGAATAGATTGCCTGGCCATTTCAGTGTCTCTAATACTCTCTGCACCAAAGAGCTCCTGCAATGCCCTTGCTGCACTAAACCTGGCACTTCTTGAGCCCAAGCGTAAAACAGCTATGAGCTGATTCAGGGAGCTAAGTGAGACTTCATGGTGCACCAGGTCTGGGTTGCTATACAAGATACCCAACAGATCAGTTATAGCAGTCTCTGTCGGATCTTGAGGGCCTAAAGACAGATACTTAGTCAGAGCATCCAGAGCCCCAGCCTCAGCCATAACCATTTTGTTTGCCTCATTTCCTCCTGCTACTCGAGTCAGAAGGTGCACAGCAACAGGAGGTGCCCCTGGTCTATCTGGCATTGGTCTCAGAAGGTCAACTAAAAGAGGTATAGATTTACGAACTGTTGCACCTGTTCTTACATCTTCAATCTCAAACAGACACCCTAGAACAACTTGATCAGGGTTGCAGAGTAGATTAAACTCTTCGGATAAAGCAACAAGGTTCGGAATGTCAGATTCTACATAACCAAGTAAAGCTATTAGGCCTACAACAGCACCTGAATTAGCAATAGTAAGTTGTATTCCTTTTCCTCCAGTACAAACAAGGCTCGCTATCGCCTGAGCAGCAAAGTATTTGTCAATAATTTCATCAGACCTCAGCAAGAACACTAGAGAAGGTATAATCCGCATGGTGGCTGAAGATTGAACAACCAGTGCATCCTGGAACAATATAGCCAGGAGAAGAGAAGCAATCCATATGCTCTCTGTATCCTCATATCCCCCCTGTAAATGAAAAGCACTCTCAATTGAAAACATGGTTCAACAGAAATCTGAGATCAGAATCCTGAATACCAAATACACATGTATAATAAGTTTCAAGGGTTAATTCTAAGATTAACCAGTCCTGCTGGGGCTCTGGTATAGAATAATAATACGCTTTCATGAAAGTACATTCCGATTTCTAATAAATTCTTTAAACATGCAAACAGCATAAGCAATTAGTATTTCTTTGAATACTTCGGGGGCTAACGGTATTCTTCCCTAAAATACATATGACAAGAGAATTAGTCTTCATCTGAATTAACTATGAGGGTTTCTGAAAAAGTTTCTTTAAACATACATAGAACATAAGTAGTCAACCTGTCTGAAGCCATTTCGGGAGCTTCCATCTGTTTGATATAGCCTTTTATATTTATGAAAATAGCACCATGGGTATAAAATGTCCAAACATTCCTTAGTTCAGGAATAATAGAATGGTATTTTTTTTTTCTCAATTGATGGGCACTAAATGATGGCTGGGATATGGTGTAATTCTCTCTTCCTAACTTTGCATGAATTACAAAACTGTTGTGGCAGCCTCTGTTAGAAGACTAAATTGTGATGTCGGAAATATTCCCATTAGGCTTAACACCCCCCCCCCCCCCCCTCCCCCCGGCAAACTAACGGCGAGTCAACCAACGATAGTTTTCTAACTAGAAATAAACATAGTTGTATTATGTGAGCTCAGTCTCACCTTCTGTGAGCAGCGTAGGGTGTAAGCCCCCTGGATTTTGGTTTCCTTTAAAAAAAAAAAAATTAATGAATTATTTTCAATAAATATTTTATTATAATTAGTTTTGACCATTAAACGCACCTTCTCGTGACTTTGATTTTTGGAACGCCGGAGATGTCAATCTCTCGGAACTTCCTTCATGAGTTTTGCAGTAGACAAGATTATATTTATTTTGGTATATCATGTCCCACTCAAACTTGTTCCCTTGTATTCTATTTGTATCGCACAACTTTCTGGTCAATTTAGGCCATTTAACCATCTACCGAAAAATTTGACTTAACTTCCGATTTAATTTCGGGACTCGATATCGATCAAACCTAATCGACCCAATATATGGTTTTGACATATTTTTAGTCTACTACGCACGTATCATTTGCGTGCCATCCAATTGAGCTCCCGCATACTAGTATTCTATCAATGATCATAAACGACTTAAACTGTAGACATGATTGCACCAAGTCCAAACCTAACCCAACATTTAACCCAAATTTGTGTGGCCACTCTCATGACACACCCCCTCTCCCAAATTTCAAATATTAATTTTTTATTATTATTTAATATAATTCTAGTAGTATTGGAACCTAGAAATTTCCATATTTAGAACTACGCAAAAATATAGTTTTATTTGTTAGTAGTATTGGAATTTAAATTTTTATGTATATATTGTACATCTAACTATATTACTGCCGATAATGCTAAAAATAGTGGTGCTGCTACCATTAAGAACTTGTGCTAGGATTGTGTACACTCGGATACACATTGTAGACCATAAATAAAAATTTGTATCCTTATTGTTTTAACCCAACCTCAAGTTCCTTCCCTCCTTACTAGCATTTTGGGCCAACTCAACTGGGCCATCTTTTGAACTCAACACCCAAACCCGTAGCCCATATAATTCAAACATAGTATTCTCCTCCCTGCAGCCAACTGTAACCTGCGTTTGGGCAGGACACGCGGTACGGATTCCGCAGAGACGACCAACCCCTCGTCCCTCATCCCCCCATATATATAGACTACTGTGTTTCCCTCCTCTCCCATGGAAACCCTAGCCACCTCCATACTCCTCTACTCCTCTTCCTTCCCTACATATTTCCCTACTTTCCACCTCCTACAGAAACACCATTGAAGTCGCTACTGTGCAAGTCTCCCGGCGCGCCACGACCACCCGCCGCCGCCCGGCAGCTGTGCGCCGCCCGCGCGGCCATGCATAGGCAGCACGCGCCCGGGTTCGCAGCGCGGGTGCAGCCACTGCTGCTGCGCCCAACGCCACCCCGCGCGTCCCACCTCCGGATGTCGTGCCACGTCCACGACCTCGCCGCGCACCACCCAGAGCGCCTCCGACATGGCCCCGCCCTCTCCGGTGCACTGTACAGTCGATTTTGACATTTTCGTCGAAATCCTGGCATGGCGCACATTTTTGAAAAAGTCAGGATTGCGCTTCGGGACAGCAACTTTGGACATATTTTTCGAGAAATCCAACCGTTGGATCGTCGAACTCTTTTCTTCGTTGCAATCTTGGTATATAGCTCTACCTCCAACTAAATTTTCAACCGTTAATTAGATCATTTGATAGATCAAAACCGGCCGCCAAGTTAACCTTTTAAATTACGTTTATTTTGTACAGTTTCGTAAAGCCAATTTCGTGGATTTGTTTCTCCGTCGTCGCAGCACCGTTTGATGCGCCCCAGTTCCTGTGCGCGGCAGGTATCACCACCTTCGTGCCATAAAAAATTCAGCTTCATAGGATGTCGTTTGGTTGGTTAAAATCGAAGGTAAAGTTGGCCTCTCAAAACCGTAATTTTCAACTTGTAAAATTTTAATTTTGGACCTGGGACTCCGGATTCCAATTTCGACGCAACCAGTGGACTCGTGACGTCGTTCTGCCTCAAATTCATATATAATTTGCTAAGTTTGGAGCAACGTGGTCCCGACACGCATTTTGGTGCAAATCAGATTCCAACGTCCGGATCAATAGATCATTTTGAGATCGGCTTATCGGAATCCAATTCTGGATATACCATTGGATTCGTATCGTCATTCTAGACAAATTGACATATACTTTGCAAGATTTAGTGGACTTTGGCTCCAGCACGCATTTCCGTACAAATCAGATTCCAACGTCCGGGTCAACGGATCATTTTGAGATCGGCTCATCGGAATCCAATTCCGGATATACCGTTGGGTTCATGTCGTCATTCTAGACTCGTGGACAAGTAGTTTGCAAGGTTTAGAGAACTTTTATCCTGTCACATTTTTTGGTGCAAAGTGGATCCAACGGTGGACCATATTTTGACCCGAAATTACTATTTTGCTCCTGTGTCCAGAATTGGGCTTATGGGTAGTCTATCCAAGCTATTTTTCTTATTCTGGAAGCGTTAGTGATGTTCGTTTCAACATCCGGAGACGACTGTGGTCGTTACAGTTAGCCTAGTCCATTTGAGACTACCCATGTACTGCAGAGCATATACACTAGTATATCGTTGAACCCTGACATATGCTTCGACACGGTGATATGATACAGAGATACAGGACATGTACCACCGCATTCGATTGATCATCAATGCGGCCAGGACGTGCGACGGTATAGTTCATGCTAGATGCTTTCATTATGACATATTAGGCCCCATACTGGGGATTGTGCGTGTCGTGGAGTCGACTCGCTCTAGATACATTGGGTAGGAAGGACATTTACTAGACGGAGGGACTGCTATTGGTATTTGTTTTTGACAGGGAGGCGATTCGGACGAACCCCATTGCGAGATGATCTCATGTTCGGAAAGCCCCATTCGTCGAAAGTTGTTCCCATTGCGTTTACACCTAGTCGATAGAGCACTCATGATTATTTATGTTTTTTCATACCATAGTGGCATGTATATTATGCATCTTGTTATGTCCCGCTGAGGACCTGGGCTCCTTCCAGGTTGGCTGAGTAGGTTGCAGAGTTCTTGTCGAATATTTGTTGAGCACCCATTTCATTGCAGGTATTACTCTTCTTTAGTATGCATGTTTTATTTCTATATTCATACCTGCTTGATTTACGTAGTATTTATAGACTATTTTTCTCTCGAGCCTACTCATGCTAGTATGACTATTGGGCTGCATACTAGTTTTCATATTTCCCTTTCTTTATGCTTCTGTTATATAGATTGAGATATAGAATGATATAGTAATAGTTACACCATTTTAAACAGCTTATACGTATTCGAGTCGGACTAGAGTCTGGTTGAATACGTAGCTGGCCTATGCCACGTGGCTCGGTACCGCGTATTTTGGGACTGGGGCGTGACATAGGGGACGAGCCCCTGAAACATGTAGACATGGGCTTAAATGCCACACATGTAGACATGGGCTTAAATGCCACAGGAGCAAGGTTGTAAAAATTGCTAGTCGGCTCCTAGTCAATTCGTAGGGACTAGCGATTAATCGGATTAGTCGGGAACCATGCGGATTAGTCGGTTTATATATATATATATATATATATATATATATATATATGCCATCAAAATATTAACTTAAGTACCCGAACTCCAAAATGACAGTATTGTACATAATCAAAATTTCGGTTTATTGGATCTTGACTATTTCAATTTAGTTGAAAATGAATAAACTGAACCTCTTAGGATAAACTAATAACATATATTTGGTAAACTTATGTTAAAAAATAAGGAGGAGCTAATGAACCGAGATGCAAAAGGACCTTAGTAAATTTGGTGTATTTGAGTGTCCTACTGTTGTAATTTTGTTTCCACCCCACATGTCCATGTCACATCACTTCTCCCAACAACTCTCAGAGATTCCAGACCCATCCCGCTCCTCTTCTTTCTCCCTTTTATATTATATCATTTGTATTTGTTTCTCTTCTTTTTCTTTTTTATTTTTTAGAAATTTTTTTTTTTCTTCTATAAATTCAACCCCTTTGCATTCCCCAAACCCCTCCTCTCTCTCTCTCTCTCTCTCTCTCTCTCTCTCTCTACTTTCTCAAGACAAGAAGAGAAGAACTTAGACTCTTCTCCTTGTTTTATAATATTTTCATCATTTAGTTTCTTTGAAGACAGTATTGTACATAATCAAAATTTTGGTTTATTGGATCTTGACTATTTCGATTTAGTTGAAAATGAATAAACTGGACCTCTTAGGATAAACTAATAACAGATATTTGGTAAACTTATGTTAAAAAATAAGAAGGAGCTAATGAACCGAGATGCAAAAGGACCTTAGTAAATTTGGGTGTATTTGAGTGTCCTACTCCTGTTGTAATTTTGTTTCCATCCCACATGTCCATGTCACATCACTTCTCCCAACAACTCTCAGAGATTCCAGACCCATCCCGCTCCTCTCCTTTCTCTCTTTTATATTATATCATTTGTATTTGTTTCTCTTCTTTTTCTTTTTCTTTTTCAGAAATTATTTTTTTCTTCTATAAATTCAACCCCTTTGCATTCCCCAAACCCCTCCTCTCTCTCTCTCTCTCTCTCTCTCTCTCTTTACTTTCTCAAGACAAGAAGAGAAGAACTTAGACTCTTCTCCTTGTTTTATAATATTTTCATCATTTAGTTTCTTTGAAGACATGAACACTGTGGTGGTCAATTGATGTCAGCAGCGCTGAGTGAGATTCTGCTCTTAGGGTTTATGGTAAATTCAACGAAAATCAACCGGCAGCTAGGCGGTCGGCAGCTAGCCAGTTCCGATCTGACGAGGCAGTCAAAAAAATTAAATAAAATAACGAAGCAAAGAAGAAAAAAATTACCTGGGAGGCAGCCGGCAGCTAGGCGGCGAGGCGGTCGACGAGGAATCAGAGGCGTGGCGGTCGGCGTGGTAGTCTGGGGATCAGGTGAGTCGTTATTTTTTGGGGACTTTTTTCCTTTTCTTCTTCTCCTTCTCCCTTCTCCTTCGAGTGCCTGCTAGTTTAGGGTTTTTAACAAATGGGCCATGTTGGATTTTGACAGTCTTCAAGTTTACCCTATCTTTTTCAAATAAAGCTCAGTCGGCCGACTAGACCCGCCTCGCCGTCTAGGTCTGATTAACTGATGCCCCAATTTTCCTCCCATCTAGGCCACAAATCGAGTCGGCGGAGACCGACTAGCGACTAGTCCTCGACTAGTCAGCCGCCTAGCCCGACTTTTGCATCACTGCGCAGGAGGTAGCTTACATGCCACTAGAGATATGATCTTAAATCCATGGAAAGTGACTTACATGCCACTGGAGATGTGAGCCTAAATAGGCGAGCTTTATGCTCAAGGCAAAGTACCCGTGTCGACCTGACATGACACGGGTACGGGTATGGGATCCGGATCAGATCATATATGGTGACAATTGGACACGAAAGATGAAGAAGAAGAAATTAGGTGAGCTCTATCCTTACCTATTTTTTTATAATTTGCTACTGTTGCAAAAATTATAAGAAGAAGAAGAAGAAGGTAAGCATGCTTTATGATAGTAGTATATTCTACATGCTTTATTATATAGTTACTATTATTATTGATTTCATCTTGGGAGTAGTAGAGCTCCACCTAGGCAATTGTATCTTGGGAGTAGTAGGCTCATTTATGGAAGAAAAAAAATATTTGAAAAAAGGCATAGAAGTTGAAGGGACTCTTCTCATTAATTATATTGTATAGTTTATTTTTCAAAGGAGCTAAAGCATGAAGGGACTCTTATTCAACTTTATAATAATTGTAAAAGTGGTCAAAGTAGTTGCATGCATTCATTCATTCAAATCTAGTTGTGTTTGTCCATGTTCATTCAATGAATCAATATGTCAAATTAGCATACACAAAGCTACAGTAAAAGTTTTTCCAATCCCAATCTAGTTGAGCATAAAATCTATTAATATTGGGCACGTTTGGAACTTTTGCGATATTGGTAGGTGTGGTGACTCTTTGTAATTTGTTAAGCATTTTTAATGGAATTTCCTTCCCAGATTCTTCATTTAATATGTGAATTATCTTCATTTAGCAAATATATTTATTTTAATAGCCATATACCAGTATCCGTACCCAAATTTTGGATCCTTTTTAGCTGACTCCGTGTATCTTTCAATTATGAGTTTGAAGGGCCCGACTCTTGGATATGTACCTATATTTGACACATGTACCCGAATCCAAGTAACATAGAATGAGACAAGATTGGCGCAGGAGGTGGCAGAGCCGATGAGCATGGCGGAGACAGTAAGGTAGTAGCCAAGGACTCCTTGGGGTTGAAGATCTTGATTTCATCATCGAGGGTGGAGGTGGCAGAGCCGCAGAGGTTGGCATCTACAGTAGTGCATGTGATTGGTGCAGAACAAATGAGCTATGACCGATTGGGACAGAGATAGCGGCTGACGGAGCTGTTGGAGAGATGGGGGACCATAGGTGTTGGAGTGGTTCTTGTGGATATCTGCAATGGGAGGTGGCAACTGGATGGTGAGGATGGTTAGAGGATGGGTTTATGGAAGTAGGGGGGTGGGTCATAAAAGAGAGATGGAGATGGGAAGAAGAAAAAGGAGAAGTTAGGGTTAGGATGTGGGTTAAGGTGAGGAAGAGGAAAGGGTGATAGTGGAAAAATATCTGGCAGATCATCAAGATTTTTTGGTGAACCTACGGAGGGTGTAATCTCTATAGTACAGGTCAGCCTAATTGTACAATTTCTAGTTCCTAGTCAATAATTAATATAGCTACATATAGTAGGTTTAGCATTATCGTACCAGGTGTTTCCTTGTGATTACATGCACACAAACGTTATTCTTTTGTACAAACCTCTTCCAGTATTTGTTACCTCAGGTCAGGAAAAATCAAGTACATGTTTCACATGTATAACTCTTTGTGTAGGAGGTGCAAATGCATAATTGCATGATAGGATTTTTATAGAAATGAAAAGAGTGTACAAATATCAGCAAGACATGTAGCAAGCTGTAAAACTACCGGGCCAGTAAGGGTAAAGATGATCAAGCACCGGAAAATTTGCTTAGGGAGTGGCAATTTACAAGGACATCGTACAAGGATGCTAAGAAAAGAAATAGATGCCTAATTGTGCAGAATGGTGATATACTCGAGATGAAGCTCGACTATAGCTAAGAAACAAGTACAGACACGGTACAAGGTAAATACTCAAGTAGGTCAGAATCTTGCAAAAAGGAAAATTGACAATTGCACTAATTTTTATGCATTAAAGGTGCGGACAAGAACAAAAATAATACGGAAACCCTTTTTGGCCAGCGGGGGATGACCACGCGTGGACGTGTCAATACCTCCCCCCCCCCCCCCCCCCCCCCACCACCCAAACTGGCCCCCCTGCACCACACTAGGCCAACCCACCCACCCACCCCACCACCCCTTCCAATGAGCGTGTGACACGTGACCCGCAGGCCAGGACTGCGATCCAAACCCGCGGGCAACGTAGCACTGCTCAAAATAATATAATATGCAAAAGGTCAAATCAAAAGAGAGAGAGTTACTCGGAAAGATCTCATATTTTGAATTTCCCCATCTGCTATATATAAGTAGAAGATGGGATATGTGATATAACTTGTAAGAATAAAGCTATAAATAGATAAGCCTGCAAGAAGATATGTATCCTATGGTGATTACAAAATTTTTACTGTTGCAAACAAATTTAAACAAATTAGATCTATGCTAGGAATACCAACAACAGCAACTGCCTTGTTGCCAAGGAGATTATAAAAATATGGTTTAAGGTTTCAGACATTTCGGACAGTACCTCTGGTCCTTAAAAATTGTATCACTAGGTTCTGGCTCAGTTTCACTTGGTTTTGCTGGTTCCCAGTAGTTTCGTTCTATTTCCGTGGTTTAGAAATGGCCGAAACTATAGACGACCATCTACCCATCTACATGCGTGTGTGTACAACCAATTGGGGGAATGAAACCAAGACCGACCTGAGTCCTAATAACCTGTATAATACCAGTAAGAAGAGAAGAAGAAAAAACCAACATAGCATTCATAAATTTAGGAATCGTTACTTGAGTACTAAGAAGTATAATTGGGGAAGGAGAGAGAAATGCTGCATTCTAGATTTTATGAGTTGTAAAATGAAAATGAGAGAAAAGTAATTCGAGTCCTGGGGCAAGTGAATTGCCAGCCATGGTAAAACTCCTACCTCAGCCTTGCATTAGACAATGTCCAAATTGTATGATGTGAATTGTCATAAAAAGGGTCATCCAAATTGTAACCTTGAAAATAGTTGAAGTAGACAACGCAGTTTGAGGAAAAAATAAAAGAAAGAGGGCCTAATTAATTTATCACCTAGTGATACCAAAACAATGGTGGGAGCAGGGAAGTATAGCAACGCAAGCTGTTCAAAGTAACAGTAATGGCTTTGTTAGAGTATCCTTGGCGTAGTTACACGAAAAGTGAAATCAAAGCTACGATATGTAAAGGACAAAAAGATTACAAGTGAATGTCATACCAGTGGATTTGCAGCATAGCATGCAAGCTTATCCGAGAGAACTTCAATCCCACCAGCTTCCATGACAGTAAGTTTGTTCTTTGCCTGAAAAGCAGAAATTACTGAGAGCAACCACAGGGCCACCGTTCCTCCCAAAATAGTTGCTGAATCAGAAACCTCATGTTCAGTCTCATCATGACGCATTACATTTCTTTCCAAATTTCTTTTGGGATTTCGTACTTCAATTTCTAGAGAATTCACGCAGGAATGATGCTTCAACATGTCAACCAGCGCACGAATAAGCCCTTCCACAAGGTCAGATGCATCAAGGGCGCCCATTGTCTTCTGAGTGTGCTTTTTTGCAGCACAAATTAAAAGGACAGTACCACCAACTTTGACTTCTTCATTGGAGGAATTCATGATTCTATTGGCAAGAGAAGCAATGCCTCCCCGTCTTCCTACCAAACAATCACCAAGTACATCAGGCCGGTATTGGCAGAACCTAGAAAGGATTTCAATTGCCTTGTCTTGCACAGAAGGAAGCCCAACAGCCAGACATTGGACCAAAGGATCTATACTTCCTGGAATTTCTGCAAGGGAAATCCAGGGGAGTGAGCTGCAATTCCCGCTCTGCTTACTCCTCACCAGTACGGAAAGTACTTCTAGTGCCTCTAAGGAATTGGCCCCTTCCATGTCTGCAGCAGCTAACGAATCGGCAAGTGCAAGAACCACAAAACGACATTGGGAGTTTTCTTGAAGCACATCGCCTACTGAAAAGTGGCTAAATAATTGAAGAAGTGCACGTGAAGCATTTTTCTTGCCATCTAAAGTACCCTTGTCAAGAACTTTCGTCAAAGCAGAGATGACATCTTCTGCAAGAGCTTCTTCAGCAATATGTAGGTCTGAGAGGAGATTTGCAAGAGCAGCAACTGCAGTCTCAGCAGCGTCTAAGGAAGATGTTTTGGCCATCTTTATAAGGGGCTTCACATCACCTTCTGCTATGTAGGACATTTTATGGGGAGATTTAGTCTTGGTCGTACGGGATAGTGCACCTAAAGCCCTAGCAGACTGTGTTGCAATAACTTGTGTTTTGCTGGTCAAAAGCTTCATGCAGGGATGCACAATCTCATCTGTAGCAAGACTGTCACATATATCTTGCCGGTTACTGAATAGATCAGCGAGAACAGACGCAGCACACTCTTGGTTTTCTTCATTCGAAGAGTTAAGAACATCAACAAGTGATCTGAGTCCTTTATTAGCAGGAGCACCCTTGTGTACCAAATCTTTATGAGAAGCCATTGTTAGGACATGGCCCAAGACAGTAATTGCATGAGATTTTGAACTAAGTGAGTCATCATTGAGGAGTAAAACTAGTAATTGATTGATGGTAGCAGAATCAGCACAGCGTATTAGCTTTCGTAGTGCTTTAGACGAAGCTTCTTGGCCTTTTGGGAGGCCACTTTTGAGAAGCCAAAGTAGTGACGGAACAGCCCCAGCACTATCAACGCACGCACGGATATCATCACTGTGGCAGCACAAATTCCAGAGAATATGAGCTGCATCCTCCCTTGCTTTCTGAGACCCTGTCTCCAGTAACTGAACAAGTGGAGGAATGCCTCCAGCAGCTGTTATTGCCCACTTGCTGTCATCTACTTCGTCTGTTAAGATTGCAAGAAAGGCAACTGCATACTCCTGATGCTGCTCGCTGGAAAGTCCTAGAAGTGATATAAGCAACTGAATGCCCTCTCTCTTCCCAAGGGCCTCCCATATGCCAACGCCATCACAGCACAAGCTCGTCAAGGAGAGGATAAGATGTTCCTGCACATCAACGGACGCCATGGTTATCAGCCCAATGAGCACCTTTTTCGCATTGGCATGATCAAGCCTATTGGTGAACCAAGAATTGCCATAAAGACTGGCCAGGGCTTCAAGAATACGATCCTGAACCAATTTATTATCTCGCGGCTTTAGTAGTGTTATCAGGATTTCCTCAACTTGAACCGGATCAAACACCCTCTCTTCACTGCCCTCAAACACCATCAGTGAGTAGGCCAGGGTTCCAATTATATCAGCAACAGGTGCAGTTAGGCGAGGAGATTGGGCAAGTTCCCCAAGGTAAAGTACCAGAGAAGACATACCACCGCATATATTTGCCAAGGCACGGACTGCATGTTCCTGCAAGGCATAGCCGGTTTCACCTTGCATACACTCCTTAGAAGGAGCTACCACTGCTCCAATAAGAATAGGAATTCCACCAGTATCTACTACCGCCTTCTTAGCTATTGTTGACTTGGATGAAAGAGCCTCTAGTGCATCAGCAGCACTGGCACGAACAGAAATATCATTATTCTGGGCGAAAAGGTGGAGGAGTGCTCCAACTGCCCCAGCATCTATAACCTTGGAAATGCTATCTTCAAAGGCTAAGATCAAACGGGCTAAGAGTGAGGCAGCATTTGACTGAGCAGAGGTGTTGTCTGAAGAAAGAAGACCTGTAATAATCTCCACTCCTCCAGCCTCGAGTGTGGCCCTCCAGTATCCATCCTTGTCTCCACAGAGATTTCTCAATGCCCCAGTAACAAATCCTTCAACTACCCTGTCTTGTTTAATCCCCAGTTTGAGCTGGTCCCAAAGAGTCGGCACCACGCCCTCGGTAATGAATATTTTGGTTCCAATGTGATCATCAGAGAGCCCACCAGAGGATACCTCAAAAATGGCCTCAGCTGCGGCCTTCCTAGCCTCGGAAGATCCAGACTTAAGGAGAGAAAGTAAAGGAGGTATACACCCTCCCAGAAGAACCTTCACCCTTAGATCATCTTCCTTACAAAGGGCACTGAGGGTGGTGGCAACATTCACTTTGGCAACAGGGGTACCACTCCTTAATATGGAAATGAACAATGGCATTGCCTGAGAATGAGAACCGATGACAGTCCTAGCCTCCTTTTTAGATCGGGCGATTGCTAGCAACCGAGCAGTTATCAACTCTTTCTCCGAAGGGGAAGAAATATTAGTGTGAAGCTGCTCCACAAAGCGTGCCACGGTGGCCATGGTGGAATCTGGGTCGTCCATGGCCGAACCTCCAGTTGGATCTCTGAGAAAGTTAAAACCAAGAAAACAAGTTAGCTACGTAAACTTTCTATGCTGTTGAACTGAAACTTGAAGTACATGGGGAGAAATTGTTGCTATTTTTCATACAGTATCTAGTTAAAGTCACCGTCACTACACCAAAACTCGAAAGTAATGATGGTAAAGTGGGTTTTTTTTTCTGACAGTCCTGAATAGTGGGCAGGTTGAAAACCACTTATACGGGCCCAGACCTCAAATTATTCTCAAAATCATAACGCAAGTCAGATGACTAAAAACCTTGGTGGCTCCGCAAAGGGTTAATTTTATTTTCTCTCTTTGATGATAAGGGGAGGAAGAAAAAAATATAAGCAATTTTCTCCTTCTTTAGCTTCATTTCTTTTTCCCCTTTGTTGCAAACAACACGACTATAACAATCTTCAAACCTAAGAAGCATGGACACTCCAAAAATTGGTACCATGTCCATGTCGCACCGTGTTAGAGATGTTTCAAACACATTGCAACAGACTCCCCAAAATCGATGCCTTGTCCGTGTCTGTAATGGTGTCACTTCATGCTCATCTCCGTGCTCCAAACAATTACTTAACAACCCCAATTATAAAGAAAAGATCATCCAAAAGGCAATGTACATGAGCAAAGCTTGTCAATAACATTTCTTCAGCATTCATAAAGAAACCACAACAAATTTGCAGACATCTTTAAAATTACCGCAACCGAGAACACAGTGACGACGACGAGGAGGAGATCGACGGGGAGACGGAACCCCTCGGCTCCGGCGACTGAGACTTCGACATCCGAGCCAAACTGTAAAGTTCCCGACTTTTTCCTCTGCACACAACAATCAACTCATTGCCAATTCCCACGCCACTTACATTTACGAAATTACAACAGAACATAATAAAAACTTGAAGAAAAACCCTAACCTTCAAGGTTCGTGCTGCCGACTCCTCCCCGATAGGAGGAAGCTCCCGGATCGGTCCAGAAAAACACAAAATTTCGCATAAAAAACCCAAAGAACCACCGGATCTCGTCTTTTTTTGGCGAAATTCGGGAAAAATCGGGGCTTTTGGGGCAAATCGAACGGGTTCTTGAAATATAGAGAAATAATTTGATCAGAATGTATGAGAGGAACTGGGATTGCAGGTGGAAAGTGAATTCGAAGAGGAAAAGTCACAATTTTAGTAGAACTTGAGTTAAAAAAAATATCACCTTTATAGGCGGTGGTGGTGGTGGAGTCCGGTCACCTTCTTCCGGCAGGGCGGTGAGGTTACCGGCAGTGGTGGCGGGTTAGTAACGGACGGGAACGGAGAGGGTCCTTTCTGTCACTTCGTTTTTTTTTTTTTCCTTTTTTTTTCTTCTGTTTCTTCTTTGTTGGGAGGAGAGTATGAAGAGAGAGTGAGAGAGAATTGGGAGTGGAGAGAGATTCTTCAAGTACCACCACCAACAAAGGGAATTTACCACCTATAGTTGGTATAATTAAATTTAGGAATATTTTAGCTTTTTTTTTTTTTTTTTGAGGGTATCCATTTCTTACTGGTGCAAGGGGACTCGAACCCGCACCACTACGCCGGGGTGTTCCACCATTCCCAAAGGGCTACAGTGTCATAGTCGTATCCATTCAATTTATTTTAATTATTTGTACATTTCTTAATATATTTTTCCCTCTAATTAATTATTAATGTTTTATTATAATGAAAATAATTTAATAATTTAATTAGATGAATTTTTATTTTGTATATATACATGTTTGCATAAAAGTCCATGACTTAGTTTTGCATTACAAAAGCCACATTGACACCTCAACCTACTAGGTGTCAAACCCTCACCAACCCAAGCAATGACTCATCAAACAACCATCTCTCTTTGAATCCCACCTGTACACATCCTCTCTCTCTTTATTAAATAAAAAGTAAAATATATATACATATATAAGAAACCAAGAGAAGGGGGGAGAAGCAACACCTCTCTCTCTCTCTCTCTCTCTCTCTCTCTCTCTCACTCGTTCTCTCCCTCTCCCTCTCTCACCCCCTCTCTCCCGCACCCTCTTTCTCTCTCTCGGATTCTCTCTCTCTCTCGAAACCTCTCACTCTCTCACGGTTCTCTCTTTCTCTCTCGAACTCTCTCACACTCTCTCGGTTTTCTCTTCCTCTCCCTCACTCTCTCGGCTCCCCTCTCTCGGCCTCCTCTGGCCGCAGCCGTCGGCGCCGCCTACGGCGGCCGGCCAACTGGCCGACCGGCTCCCCCTTCACCGCCATCCTCCATCACAACCTCCAACACCACCATCTTCATCTCCATCTCCACCATCATCACCACCACCACCATCATCTTCATCTCCATCTACATCATCATCACACCACCACTATCATCAAACCCTAACCCCTTTCTAAAAGAAATGAAGAAGAACAAGAAGATGGAGTAAAGAAGGAGAAGTTGGAGAAGAAGAAGAAGAAGGAACAAGCCCTAATCTCCAATTCGAAACCCAAATTAATTTTTCCAAGGCAAGCCCTCTTTCCTTATTTCAATTTTGCTCATAAAATCTTTCTTCAAATTTTGGTTACCAATTTTTGTAAGCCATATGATCAATATCATATATATGGTTTCTAGTGTAGAATTAGTGTTGTAATTTTGAATAATATTGACTTAGTATAGAAGATTGGCTAGGATTATATACTTATATAAATATTATGACATATACATGTATGTCGAAAGTAAGTCGGACACATTGAAATGGAACTAGGACACGATACGGACACGTACATAAGGGGATATCTATATGTGTCATGATTGAATTTTTTTTTTTAATGGATTATGTACTACTTTTGTCAATAGTAGAAATGGCGTATGTATACATATATGTGCATATATTTTTAGTGTATATATACATGAATATATGGATACAAGTCGTGTCCGATAGGGAGTTGAAGGTATATTTAAGTATCAATTCTAGAGTTGTCCTAGATGGACTAATATATGTAGGACTTGATTTATATATATATATATATATATATATATATATATATATAATTGTTGAGAATCCTTATAATTTGAATAGAAATCATCAAAGATGTAAAATTAAGTTATATAAGAAAGCTTAGATTGTACTCGATATAATATTGAGAGTAATATTGACCTTAATTTCTAATATTTGTCTTCCAGACTACATCCTAAGGCTATTTGATAAATCCATCTTGTATACAAATTGTAGGATCCTCCTTGTTATTTTATATAAATAAAAATCTAGTATAAATAGATTTTAATCTCATGATATAAGCTGGGCTTAAGTATAATTGTTCTAAATGTATATTCTAGTAATTTTAAAGTTACTTTAATTTTTCTTTTATTAGCTCATATTCTAATATGAGGTTTAAATTTAGTCTAGGCGATGTAAAATTATAAATCAAGTTGAACATAATACTCTCAGACCTTGGAAATCTCCAAAAGACAAAACTCTAATTTCTAGCCTGTATCTCGATAAGTTCGAAAATATTTTCTAAAAGGAAAATTTTATTCTAATCCATAAAGTGCAAATGAGATATTTTAATATGCAATTTATTAAGAGTAATTATTCTTATATGGTTTTGTGATCTAGTGTGTGTAACTTTATAATTTATGGATTGTATTGAGTTTGTTGAACTTGTGTAGCTAACCCGAAATCAGTGCTAAATTTGCAAAATAGCTAATTGCTAAGGTAAAGTATAGATTGGTAAGAAGGTTCTTTGTCCGAAATTGATTTATCAACTTATATATAACTGCATGTGTTTACCGGTGTTGAGAGTTGCTCCACCGAAAGGGTCGGCGTACCCGGTTTATATTTGCGTGTTGCCGGTGTTGAGTGTTGCTCCACCGAAGGGGTCGGCGTGCCCATTTACTATTTCTTTGTATTTATATGTTCTGGAATATTTCCGGGTCAGTAAATATAAAGGAGACTCTGCCGAAATTTTTGAGAAATTTCAGAGTTAGCCATTTTAGAAATGTCGAAATGGTCGAAATGATTAAACCCTAGTTCCTGATTTTATTCAAGTTTCTAATACAAACATAACCCTGAAATCCTTGAAAGTGTTGCCTTAGGTGCACAAATTCTAGTTTGACATTTTATTTCCGCTAAGATGGAATCTCCTGCTTAACTTTATTCTCGTTTAATGTGTGTTCTCTATCATACGAAAAACGAGATACAAAATTTAAATGTACTTTAACTAAGTTACATTTTGGTAAGAATTGCATTTGGGATGGGAGAGAAAATTTTGGATCACACCTTCGAAATCTTTGCAATATTATATTTTACAAAACTGATCAGTTCCTGTTACCGGCACTCGTATGGCCATACGGGTCTGTCGGGGTGAGGCTTAGCTCACTTTTCTGTTTCTTGTTTCCTGTTTTTCCATTGGATTCCGAATCCCCGAATTCGGTCCTGTAACATCCAATGTAGCCTGCTCCGATATTCTTAAAAAATTTCAAGTCATACGACAATTGTTATAACACTTGATTCCGATAACTCGGAAAACCATTCATGTGTTATCCTGATTTTATCATATCAATATGTGATCCTGATACTAATGGAACGGATAAATCTAAGCACCGCCCATTTAGTATAAACCTGATCCCGGATAAATGGGATTATTGTTGAGAAAATAGAAGTTGTGTGATCCAGAAGTGTTTCTCTAAATATTGCATTTTTTTTATATACAAAATTTGTTTGATTGCTTACACATTTATACCTGACACCTGCATTCTTTTAGGAAAAGATGTTAATACGATAAGAAATTTTTATCAGTGAATATACCTTTTAAATTATCCTTTCCCTCAGTTCAATTTCGATAATTTTATCATCTTACCTTACTTAACTCCTTTGACTGAGGGCTTGCTCGTCGTATTGACGACCTAGTTTTGTTCACTAGGTTTTGATGAAGGACAGGAGAGAATGCAAATGCACACTGAAGAAAAGTTTTTATGAATGAGACAAAGAGGAGGTTGACTTGGTATCAACTTGTAAAACTTTATAGCTGGTAATGTAAAATATGTATTGGGTAAATGGTTGTAATTGGGTAGAATAATAAAATTTCTGTTCATAGTTTAGAATATCCTTTAATCAACCTGTCATTTATTATTCTATGCATCATGTGACCTATGATCAACCTATCCTAGAACTCTACGGGCGACAATCGCGAATATGGGTACTGGAGTATTCATATGTTGCGTAGCCTGGGGATGTTGTTACGTACTCGGCTCGCCTTATTTTGGGAGCGGGGCGTGACACGTCTTTTTAGTGGTGGCCCATGCAGGTCGACGAAGAATGAAAAATCTAGGATAGGATGCAGGTCACGAAAAATAGGAAACCTAGGATAGGATGCAGGTCTCAAAAATTAGAAAACCTCGGATAGGATGTAGGTCTAGATTTTAAGAAAACCTATATAGGTTGAGCTATATACCCTAAGATATACTCTTAGAAGAAGTCTACTTATCCATAGACTATGTTTCATTTCGATTTCCATATAGTTCTCTGCCTAATAGATTTCTTGTAGAGATTCCATATAGTCAAGAATCCTAACCTAAGACTGTCATTAAGGAATACATGATATTCAGGAAATCAAGGGTAGTATAAGCATAGGCATAACCAGAAAATTTAGGTTAAGTTATTCAGAGAGCATTAGACAAGTACTCTCTTTTAAATTGGTGAGGGATCTAGAAAATCCTTTAAGGATCTCAAACTGGGTATCTTTAAGGGACATGGAGTTTAGATTTATCTAGAAGAATTCAGATTTATCTAAAACTATTATATAGTTAGACATCAAAAAAAAAAAAAAGGAATAAGGGTTATGAAGCCAATAGGCCAATGAGGATTGCAGACTTCCATTTAGATTGGGTATACTATGTCCTGTGGGATTGGCATATATATAAATATATAGCTAAGAAGTAATGGGTAATCTAGTACTAGCATTAATCTTATCTAAGGAATATGTATAGTATTTATTATATATAGTATTGAATATAGCCTATTGAGAGTATGACTCCTCAACTTCTTAATTTTATCCCTGCTTCAATCCTGACGTATCTCCTCTTTCTTTGTTGAGATTCATGTTATCTAACTATTTCGCAAAATTTGATTTTTTTGAAATTCTTCAATTCCTTGTTTTATCCAAAGTTCATAAAAAAAAATCTGGAATTGTATCCTCTCTTTTCAATACATTTTCGTTCTAGTAGTATTCTTGATTTTGGGAATCATTTTCCATCTAAATACCTAGGCTTACATTTCTTATTAATTGTTCATTGGATTTCTTCTAAAACATTATTTTTATTTGACTTTCTGTAATTGAATTTCATGTGAAGGAATATTTAATTATTTTGTGTGTGTCAAGAATCCGAAAATCCTTCAATTGAATCGTGAAATGAGAAGTTGTTGCAGCCATTCGGACTGGCCATCCAAATTGGCGAGGCACATATTCTCGAAACATGATTCAAGAATTCAATAATATTTCGGGAATTTAGATATAATTCTTCGTGATGGATTTCGAAAATTGATATTTAGATTTTATTTTGTTTTACTACTGTTTGGATTTGAAAACCAGTGTTCTAAATAACTTAAAATGTTATTCGGTATTTTTAATAACATAGATATATGAGATTTTCCTACTAAATTTTGTCAGAAAATTTTATATTATTATATAGTACTCTGACACTCAGATAAAGGATAAAAGAAAAAGATGAATTTCTAAGTACAGATTCTAGTATCTTTTGAATTTCCAAGGATACCCTAACGTGTAAGGCTACCTCAAAAATCATAATTTCTACTCATTCTATGGATATCAAGGAAGTGGTAGCAAACCTTGATAGTAAAATAGTATCTTTGTTGCAGCCATATGCGCAATGGCGAGGCACAAGATTACTATATCACGCCATAAAACGAGAAATGAGGAATATGATCTTGATTCTGTAGTACACACAATGTTATGGTATCTGACAATTTTATTGATTTTATGGAATTTTAAGATCATTAATGAATTCAAGTATCTTCATATTCTATATTCATAAAAGCTTTTAATGAATATAATTTTGAAGTATTTATTCAGAAAATATATTACTACTTCATTTTTTGTAAGGTGGGTAGAAAATATTGTTTCTCTCTATAATTTTTTTTAAAATCCTACCTATAAATTTTAAATTTCGAGGACGAAATTTTGTAAGGTGGGTAGAGTGTCATAGTCGTATCCATTCAATTTATTTTAATTATTTGTACATTTCTTAATATATTTTTCCCTCTAATTAATTATTAATGTTTTATTATAATGAAAATAATTTAATAATTTAATTAGATGAATTTTTATTTTGTATATATACATGTTTGCATAAAAGTCCATGACTTAGTTTTGCATTACAAAAGCCACATTGACACCTCAACCTACTAGGTGTCAAACCCTCACCAACCCAAGCAATGACTCATCAAACAACCATCTCTCTTTGAATCCCACCTGTACACATCCTCTCTCTCTTTATTAAATAAAAAGTAAAATATATATACATATTTAAGAAACCAAGAGAAGGGGAGAGAAGCAACACCTCTCTCTCTCTCACTCATTCTCTCCCTCTCCCTCTCTCACCCCCTCTCCCGCACCCTCTTTATCTCTCTCGGATTCTCTCTCTCTCTCGAAACCTCTCACTCTCTCACGGTTCTCTCTCTCTCTCGAACTCTCTCACACTCTCTCTCGATTTTCTCTTCCTCTCCCTCACTCTCTCGGCTCCCCTCTCTCGGCCTCCTCTGGCCGCAGCCGTCGGTGCCGCCTACGGCGGCCGGCCAACTGGCCGACCGACTCCCCCTTCACCGCCATCCTCCATCACAACCTCCAACACCACCATCTTCATCTCCATCTCCACCATCATCACCACCACCACCTTCATCTCCATCTCCATCATCATCACCACCACCACTATCATCAAACCCTAACCCCTTTCTAAAAGAAATGAAGAAGAACAAGAAGATGGAGTAAAGAAGGAGAAGTTGGAGAAGAAGAAGAAGGAACAAGCCCTAATCTCCAATTCGAAACCCAAATTAATTTTTCCAAGGCAAGCCCTCCTTCCTTATTTCAATTTTGCTCATAAAATCTTTCTTCAAATTTTGGTTACCAATTTTTGTAAGCCATATGATCAATATCATATATATGGTTTCTAGTGTAGAATTAGTGTTGTAATTTTGAATAATATTGGCTTAGTATAGAAGATTGGCTAGGATTATATACTTATATAAATATTATGACACATACATGTATGTCGAAAGTAAGTCGGACACATTGAAATGGAACTAGGACACGATACGGACACGTACATAAGGGGATATCTATATGTGTCATGATTGAATTTTTTTTTAATGGATTATGTACTACTTTTGTCAATAGTAGAAATGGCGTGTGTATACATATATGTGCATATATTTTTAGTGTATATATACATGAATATATGGATACAAGTCGTGTCCGATAGGGAGTTGAAGGTATATTTAAGTATCAATTCTAGAGTTGTCCTAGATGGACTAATATATGTAGGACTTGATTTATATTTATATATATATATATATATATATATATATATATATATATATATATATATATATATATATATATATAATTGTTGAGAATCCTTATAATTTGAATAGAAATCATCAAAGATGTAAAATTAAGTTATATAAGAAAGCTTAGATTGTACTCGATATAATATTGAGAGTAATATTGACCTTAATTTCTAATATTTGTCTTCCAGACTACATCCTAAGGCTATTTGATAAATCCATCTTGTATACAAATTGTAGGATCCTCCTTGTTATTTTATATAAATAAAAATCTAGTATAAATAGATTTTTAATCTCATGATATAAGCTGGGCTTAAGTATAATTGTTCTAAATGTATATTCTAGT